>CM076852.1:14089865-14669769 GCA_039519185.1 Astragalus membranaceus
CATGGGCCAACGGGCCAGCCCAACGGGCCACAAATCATTGACTTTTTAGAATTTTTGACTATAAAAAAATAGTTTTAATGTTTCGTTAAGATACAGAGCTGATACAATTTATGACTTCCACGGTGTAGTTTACAATTTCTCAGTACTTTGGTGTTTCCTAACTTTAATTAACTTTTTTCCTTTATTTCATTGGACATGACAGGTACAAACGGAGAAATATTAGAGATTTACACAAAATTGCTCTATTTTCTTAAAAAAATTGCTCCATTTTTTTTACTTTTGTATTAGAGATTTACACAAACGGAAGAATATTAGAGATTTACACAAAATTTCTTTACTTTTTTATTATTTTTTTACTTAAAAAATTGCTCCATTTTCTTGTTGGGCCATATTTTAAAATTTTAAAATTAAAAAAAACGTAACGGGCCGGCCCGAAGCCCATGACCCGGCCCGGCCCAATAATATCATCGGGTCAATCGGGCCGGGCCTAAAAAGATACAGTTGATTTTGGGCTATTAATTTTAGAGCCCAGGCCCAACCAAAAAATCGGGCCACTGGGCCGGCCCAATGGGCCGGGCCCAAATTGACAGCTCTAGTTGCACGTCAAATTCATGATATGATAGTGTTTCCTATCTCTATCATATCTTATCTTTATCCTGTTTTATATCATATCCTGTCTCTATCTTATCCTGACCACCAAATAGGTCATTATGTTTTGAGTTATAGGAAGGATAAAATGTTTAATGTGCGAGTGTTTTTGGAACTCCATTTCAAAATTACAATACTAAATTTGTTACATGTTTTAATGTTTAGTACTCCCTCCATTACAATATAACCCAATTTAATAATGTCTTGGAAGAGTAGAGATTCTCTTAATTTCTTAAATTTCTTAAAAGATATTGATGGTCAATTACTAAAATTTTGAGTATAAAAATATATAGGCTAAATTACACTTTTGGTCATTTGTCTTTGGCTTTGGTTTCACTTTGGTCATTTATTTTTTTTCTCGTTTTGGTCCATTTTTTTGAGTGTCATTTTGGTCCTTTTTTTTGTATTTTCCGCCCATTAACATAACAGACGCCATGCTGGCAGTTAACTACTGACGTGGCGTCTTAATTGTCAAATCTGACCTGTCATTCGTTTAATGACGTGGTAAATAGAGACCAAATTGAAATTAAAAAAATATAAGGGACCAAATTTACAAAAAAATCCATTTCCATCTTCATCTTCTCCGACCACCTCCGGCAATTGAGGAGAGGGTGGCGGTGGATGTGAGGAGGAGAGGCTGGTGGTGGCTCGTCGGAGGTGGTCAGTTGGCGAGCTAAGGGATATCGAAGGAGTGCACCAAATGAGTGTAAGAAGGAGATCCCAAGTTCAACTCCTGGAAACTAATATTCTCCTACCTCCACTAACATTGCTTATAAAAAAAAACGTATAGATACTATTGGTGGGACACATTTTTCTTTTTGACGTATAAAACTTAAAGCTCATAGTTAAATTGGAAGCGAGCTTTGCTGGTCTTGAAGCTATTGAGCACCACTGATTTTTCAAATACTTTCATATATTATTGACGAACTTTTTCTAGTATATACTTTGTTACAAGACGATAATGGGAAGGTGCATATACTATTGGTGGGACACTTCGCTTGAGAAAAAGATCGAGTAATATAATAATGCTAATGCATCACGTATTTTGGTTTTGATTTGATGCATAATAAAACTTAATAGTCTTTTTTTTATAAGTAAGATATTGTATTAACGGGAGTACAGGGGGTACTCCAACCCGTACAATTAATTTGGGGCCTCGTTAAAACCTCATTGAGCCAAAACCTAATGGGAAGAAACTCAAGGAGGAAAAAGAGTACCCAAGGAGAACAATGCGACAGAGCCAATTACACGGGTATCGTAATACAAAAAAAACAGCGACAAACTAATCAACAAAAACAGCATTCTTCATCTACCAATTTAATTCCGCAGCCAGCAATCTTCATAAAAAATAACATCCCACAGCGACAAACAATTCAGCCCGCAACGAGCTTCCAAAAACAAACTCGCGACAGCAAACATCAGCAGCAGTGCAACAACACCGAAACAACAAACAGTCCCAACTGACAGCATCCACAACAAACAGCAACAACAAACAACAACTACAGCAAAATAAAGGAGACATGTAGATGAATTTAAATAAGATATATTGTGAAAAATAGAAAAATGAGATAGAGTTAAAGTTTAAAAACAAAATAATGATTAAATATTTTAAATATTAAATAGAGGGAGGTGAGAGAGAGAGAGGAAAAAGAAAAGTAGGTTTTAAAAGTGAAATAAAAAATTAAAAGATGATGTGAAAGTGTGGCCCACTAATGATAAAAGTGAGAGAGAGAGAGAGAGAGAGAGAGAGAGAGAGAGAGAGAGAGAGAGAGAAAGTGAGAGGAAATAATTGGAAATGACATTTTTATCCTTAGGATTGAGATAAAAGTGATGAATAATTTAGTATTTTTGGTAGTAGGTTATTTGTATATATTGATAGTAGATTTCTTCAAGTATTGGATCTCTTAGGAAAGAAAGTTACAGGAAAAATACCACAATGCTTCAGTAGCATAATTGCTTTTTCGGATATGAAGTTTCCAAGAAAATCCATTCTCTATTTCTCAGTGTCATTTTTCTATATGAATAATTTTCATGAAGTTGGCTCATTCAGTGACAAAGGAACATTGGCATGGAAAAGAGTAGATAGGGAATATGGAAAAAATGCCAGCAAGCTTTTCCAACTTGAATTTCCTTAGTTACTAACTTGTCTTTCAACAACTTGTTAGGAAGAATTCCATCGGGCACATAACTACAAACATTTGATGTTTGTGCATATCAAGGGAATAGTGGGCTTTGTCTTGGCGGCGGATTTACATAAGGCTCAGGTGTGCAGCTGCACTCACCGCGACCTGTACACCCTTTCCTTTTAAAAATTTCACTGATGAATGGATGAATGATAGTCTAGTTACTTATATTGAAAAAGAAGTGTTCATGAATGTTGACATTGAGTTGATCATTCAATGATTTCAAAACATGAAGTCGTGTATAGGGGACAATTAAAATTTATAAATATTTATGTGATTTTTTTACTAGCTTTATGATTTGAACAATTATGTCTTTACTAGCAGTATACCCGTGCATACGCACAGCTGTTGTCGTATTATCGTTATTAGTAGTCTTAAACATAATTTAATTAGTCCAGACATTACCCCGTGAATATCAAGACTAATTTAATGTAGATAAAAAATGAGTTTCAAATAATAATTTAATTAGTCCGAATATTACTCCGTGAATATCAAGATTAATTTAAAGTAGATAAAAAATGAGTTTCAAATAGTAATTTAATTAGTCCAAACAGTATCCGGTGAATATCAAGACTAATTTAAAGTAGATAAAAAATGAGTTTCAAATAGTAATTTAATTAGTCCGAACATTACATTTACCAGCAATATGTAATATTTTCGGTAGAGATTAAAAAACAAAATTTTATTAAAGTTTCAAATTTTCCAAATTGTAATATTAATTTCTCATAGATATTAAATAAAACTTATTACTTAGTAATCAAAAACAGTTTTATTCTCAAAATATTAAAAATAACAAACAATTGTATTATTAGTGTAAATACTACATAACATAATAAAATGAGTCAAATGATATATAAAGAATACTTCAAATAATTGTTATTTTTAAAAACATAAAGAACGAATTTGAGAAAGAAAAAAAACAGTCAAAGACGTGTGATTCAGTCACATAAGTGACGTGTGAGTCAGTCACATAAGTGAAGTGATTCATTCAGCTTCTATTATAAAATGACCCTAGCAAGCTAGATTTCACTTAAGCATTCATATCAAACACATTGTTTAATTATAATATACACATACCATCATGATCATGCCTTGTTGTAGGTTCACTATCTTGTGTGTGGTGGCCATTCTATGCATCTCTCTATGTGTTGAAATTGGAAGTTCTCATGTGAAGAGGTGCACTGAGATAGAGAGGCAAGCTTTACTCAAATTAAAGGATGGTTTCATTCATGGAAGGGAAGCTCTTACCTCATGGAACGGTGAAGATTGTTGCCAATGGAAAGGCGTTTCATGCAATAATCTAACTGGTTATGTAACCAGTATAGATCTTCAATATCATGGGTATACAAATGGTACCAGATCACTTGGAGGTAAGTTAGATTCTTCGATATGTGAAGTGAAACATCTTAATTATAATAACTTACAAGGAAAGATTCCAAAGTGTATTGGTTCACTTGGTCAGTTAGTAGAGTTGAATCTTGCAGTTAATAACTTAGAGGGAAAGATTCCAAAGTGTATTGGTTCACTTGGTCAGTTAGTAGAGTTGAATCTTGCAATTAATGAACTTGTTAGTCCCATTCCTCCTTCTCTAGGGAACCTTACAAATTTGCAAAGTCTAGACCTTTGGGGGAATAATTTTGTTGAAAATGACCTTGATTGGCTTTCTCACCTTTTTAATTTGAGATACCTTGATTTGTCAAATATGAATCTTGGTCAAGCTGAAAATTGGCTATCATCAATAACTAAAATCCCTTCTCTGTCAGAGCTTTATTTAGATTCCTGTGGGCTCAACCAAGTCATTCTTAAATCCATTCCCCACATAAATTCTTCAACTTCCCTTAAAACACTCTCTCTTTCATCAAATGACTTAAACTCTTCATCAATATCCTGGGTGCTTAATGTTAGTAAAGTTCTAACAACTCTTGGTCTCTCTTTTAATGAATTTGAGGGTAGTATCCCAAAATCCGTTCAGAATTTGTGTCAACTCAAAGAGCTAGACATGGGATCCAACAAATTAACTGGTCAACTTAGTGAAAACATACCACAGTTAAATTGTGTACAGCAAAATTTAGAGTCGTTGGATCTGAGCAATAACCCTTTTAGTAATGGGCTACTTCCTAATTTTTCATGGATTTCAACCTTTAAGCCATTATTTCTTGGTAATACTAATATTGTTGGACCATTACCACACTCAATTGCTCACTTTCCTTACCTTGCATCTTTGGAAGAATTGGATCTTTCCCATAATCAATTAAAGGGTGCACTTCCATATGATATTGGCCAGCTTTCTAAACTTAGGAGGTTGTCTCTCTTTTCGAATAAGCTGACTGGTGCCATTAGGGAATCACATCTATCAAAATTATCAAGTTTACAAAGGCTGGATGTTGCTGAAAATTCACTTTCCTTCAACTTGAGTTCAAAATGGGTTCCACCTTTCCAATTGGATGCATTATCTGCATCATCATGCAATTTGGGTCCTGAATTTCCAACTTGGCTCAAATATCAAATGAAACTTTATACACTAGATGTCTCTAATTGTGGTATTAAAGATTCATTTCCTAATTGGTTTTGGGAATTATCCTCAAGTTTGGAATACTTGAATGTTTCACATAACATACTCAGTGGAGCCTTGCCAAAATCCTTACCACGCATGAAATCACTCTTTCTTAACATACGGGATTTTAGTTTCAACAAATTGTCAGGTACATTGTCTCCTTTCCCCGAAATATATGCCTTACTCCTATCAAATAATATGTTCTCAGGGTCTCTATCTTCTTTCTGTGAAACCTCAAACTATTTAACTTATCTCGACTTATCCAGTAACTTACTAGAAGGGACACTTTTGGATTGTTGGGAGAAATTTCAGAATTTACGAGTTTTGAGTTTGTTAAAAAATAACTTATCAGGAACAATACCCAAGTCATTTGGCTTTTTACCACAAATTGAGTCAATCCAATTAAGTAAAAACAATTTCTTTGGGGAAATTCCATCGTTGGCCCTTTGTAGTAGCTTAGCATTCATTGATTTTGGGGATAACAATCTCCAAGGAACATTATCAACATGGATGGTCCATCACCTACATCAGTTGACTGTTTTGCGTCTTCAATCAAATCAGTTCCAAGGCAACATTCCAACAAGTTTGTGTGATATGCCATTTCTTCAGGTATTGGATCTCTCTAAAAATAATATTACTGGGGAAATTCCACAATGCCTCAATAACATAACTGTCTTGTCAAATATGTCGTTTCCAAGAAAAGACTTTGGCGATCTCATATTCGGAAGTACCAATGGTCATGAATATGAAATTGGCTCTTTCGCTAACAAAGCAATATTTGCATGGAAAGGAGCAAATAGAGAATATGGGAAAAATCTTGGGTACTTAACAAGCATTGATCTTTCTAACAACCACTTAACAGGAGAGATTCCGAAAAGCATAGCACAACTCGTGGCATTAGCTAGCTTAAATGTTTCAGGAAATCATCTCACAGGATTCATTCCAAACAACATTGGTCAAATGAAAATGTTGGAATCACTAGACTTGTCAAGAAACAATCTTAGTGGTAGAATGCCAGGAAGCTTTTCAAATTTGACTTATCTTAGTTACATGAATCTCTCTTTCAACAATTTGTATGGGAAAATTCCAACTGGAACTCAACTACAATCTTTTGATCCCTCTACATATATGGGGAACAATGGGCTTTGTGGACAACCACTCACAAACCATTGCTTAGGGGATGTGATTTCACCAACAAGCAGCTCTGGAAAGCATGCCACTAATGAAGATGAAGATGAAGATGAGCAATTTTTTAAAGAAAATGGAGCAATTTTGTGTAAATCTCTAATATTTCTCCGTTTGTACCTGTCATGTCCAATGAAATAAAGGAAAAAAGTTAATTAAAGTTAGCAAACACCGTGGAAGTCATAAATTGTATCAGCGGCATATCTTAACGAGACATTAAAACTATTTTTTTATAGTCAAAATTCTAAAAAGTCAATGATTTATGGCCCGTTGGCCCATGGGCTGGTGTTGGGTGGGCCCGGGCCGTAAATTGTGCAGCCCATCAGAATATCGGCTCAACCCGACCCGACCCGACCCGTATAAGCTGTTTGGCCCGATGGGCCTGGCCGGCCCGAGCCCCGCCCATTGACAGCTCTACTTAGAAGTAATATGCCGAGATAACGGGTGAGTTAAAAAATAGTTTATTAAACCAAAGTCTTTTATTACCACTGTAACTTAATTATGTACTGTACCTTTACTCTGTTCTGTTAGCAATTGGTTAAGTTTGTAACCTTGATTGGTTAATTAGGTAGAGTCTTTCTTTTATTCTTGATCTGTTATGTAACAGATAGGCATTGACTATCTATATATATAGTCATCTCTCCCTATTGTAAATAGCAAGAAGAGTAATACATTTTTTCTAGGGTTATTCAATTGAATCCATCTTCTCTGCCGTATCCATATACGTGAAATGAATGATTGGGAAACAGATTCAACATCTAATATAGTTTGGTTCTAAATATAATTTGGCTTAAATTTTGACTAATTCACGATTTTGGTCCCTAAAGTTTTAATTTGACGATTTTGGTCCCCCTATATTCCCAATTTGAAAAATCAAGGTCCCCCACCCCAATTTTGACTCAGTTTGACTGACTAATCCTACGTGGCAGCCCACGTGGACTGCCACGTAGGCACACCCCCCCACCCCACCCCCCACCCCACCCCACCCCACCCCCCACCCCCCCACCACCGACCCCACCCCACCCCACCCCACCCCAACCCACCACCGACCCCACCCCACCACCCACCCCACCCCACCCCACCACCCACCCCAACCCACCACCGACCCCACCCCACCCCACCCACCCACCACCGACCCCATCCCACCCCACCCCAACCCACCACCGAGAGCGACGCGAGAGTGAGAGAGAGAGAGATCTTCGCGCAGAGAGAGAGAGAGAGAGAGAGGAGGGGAGGGAGAGATCTGCGAAGGGAGGCGACGAAGGAGGGGGAGGGAGACCGATGGGGAGGGGAGGGAGAGCGAGAGCGACGGGGAGGGGAGGGAGAGCGAGAGCGACGGGGAGGGGAGGGAGAGCGGCAGGGAGGGGAGGGAGAGCGACGGGGAGGGGAGGGAGAGCGAGAGCGACGGGGAGGGGAGGGAGAGCGACGGGGAGGGGAGGGAGAGCGAGAGCGACGGGGAGGGGAGGGAGGGGGGGTTCACGGTGGGAGGGGGAACAGTGAAGGGGGGGGGGGGTTCACGAGGAAGAAGAAGGGGTGGGGTGGGGGGTGGGGGGGGTGTGCCTACGTGGCAGTCCACGTGGGCTGCCACGTAGGATTAGTCAGTCAAACTGAGTCAAAATTGGGGTGCGGGACCTTGATTTTTCAAATTGGGAATATAGGGGGACCAAAATCGTCAAATTAAAACTTTAGGGACCAAAATCGTGAATTAGTCAAAATAGGGGGACCAAAACTGTATTTAAGCCATATAATTTCTAAAATAGATACACGTTAGTTCTTTTAAAATAATTTTAGAGACATTTTAGTCCCTAACTAATATTTAAATTATTTAATTATCAAATTAGTACTTTTCTTTTTAAAGAGTAAATAGCTCTTCAAGTTTTTTGGTAAAAGATATTTTTGAGACTTTACTCCTAAAAAAATCCAAAATACATAACTTTTCACGTGCGTATCTAATATTAAAAAAGACTGAAACAAAAATAATTAGAAGAATAAATCATAAAATCAATATCAACTATTATCTTTTATATGTCTTATAATTTTGTGCGTTCCTTTAGAAATATTGGCTTATTCAAACAAATCCCACCTTTTTATGGAGGCAAAAGAAAAAAGTTGATTTAGTATATCTACATAAAATATTTTTAGGCTACAAAGGAACTTTCCCACACAACTCTACACAAGTTGAGTTGTACATGCACTGCTTCCACTCAATTCTTTATTGTATAAAATTTTTCACCGGCCAGCTTTAATAGTAATAGTAATAATGATGATGAATATAATAAAGATAATGCTAAAAATATAATAATTCAGCTTCTATTATAAAATTGAGCAATGAAATAAACGGTCAAAGACGTGTGGAAAATTTGCATGTACTCTGTACTCAGTCAGTCACATAAGTGAATGATTCAGCTTCTATTATAAAATGACCCTAGCAAGCTAGATTTCACTTAAGCATTCATATCAAACACATTGTTTAATTATAATATACACATACCATCATGATCATGCCTTGTTGTAGGTTCACTATCTTGTGTCTGGTGGCCATTCTATGCATCTCTCTATGTGTTGGAATTGGAAGTTCTCATGTGAAGAGGTGCACTGAGATAGAGAGGCAAGCTTTACTCAAATTAAAGGATGGTTTCATTCATGGAAGGGAAGCTCTTACCTCATGGAACGGTGAAGATTGTTGCCAATGGAAAGGCGTTTCATGCAATAATCTAACTGGTTATGTAACCAGTATAGATCTTCATTATGATGGGTATACAAATGGTACCAGATCACTTGGAGGTAAGTTAGATTCTTCGATATGTGAAGTGAAACATCTAACTTCCTTAAATCTTAGTTATAATAACTTACAAGGAAAGATTCCAAAGTGTATTGGTTCACTTGGTCAGTTAGTAGAGTTGAATCTTGCAATTAATGAACTTGTTAGTCCCATTCCTCCTTCTCTAGGGAACCTTACCAATTTGCAAACTCTTGACCTTGGGGAAAATAATTTTGTTGCAAATGACCTTGACTGGCTTTCTCACCTTTTAAATTTGAGATACCTTGATTTGTCAAAAATGAATCTTAGTCAAGCTGAAAATTGGCTATCATCAATAACTAAAATCCCTTCTCTGTCAGACCTTTATTTAGATTCCTGTGGGCTCAACCAAGTACTTCTTAAATCCATTCCCCACATAAATTCTTCAACTTCCCTTAAAACACTCTTTCTTTCATCAAATGACTTAAACTCTTCATCAATATCCTGGGTGCTTAATGTTAGTAAAGTTCTAACAACTCTTGATCTCTCAGACAATTCTTTGAGCACTATTCCCGATGGTTTTTCAAGCATGATTTCTCTTCGATATTTATATCTCTCTTATAATGAATTTGAGGGTAGTATCCCAAAATCCATTCAGAATTTGTGTCAACTCAAAGAGCTAGACATGAGATCCAACAAATTAACTGGTCAACTTAGTGAAAACATACCACAGTTAAATTGTGTACAACAAAATTTAGAGTCGTTGGATCTGAGCAATAACCCTTTTAGTAATGGGCTACTTCCTAATTTTTCATGGATTTCAACCTTGAAGTCATTATCTCTTGGTAATACAAATATTGTTGGACCATTACCACACTCAATTGCTCACTTTCCTTACCTTGCATCTTTGGAAGAATTGGATCTTTCCCATAATCAATTAAAGGGTGCACTTCCATATGATATCGGCCAACTTTCTAAACTTAGGAGGTTGTCTCTCTCTTCGAATAAGCTGACTGGTGTCATTAGGGAATCACATCTATCAAACCTATCAAGTTTACAAAGTCTGGATGTTGCTGAAAATTCACTTTCCTTCAACTTGAGTTCAAAATGGGTTCCACCTTTCCAATTGGATGCATTATTGGCATCATCATGCAATTTGGGTCCTGAATTTCCAACTTGGCTCAAATATCAAATGAAACTACATACACTAGATGTCTCTAATTGTGGTATTAAAGATTCATTTCCTAATTGGTTTTGGGAATTATCCTCAAATTTGAAATACTTGAATGTTTCACATAACATACTCAGTGGAGCCTTGCCAAAATCCTTACCAAGCATTAAATCACCCTCTCTTAACATATGGGATTTTAGTTTCAACAAATTGTCAGGTACATTGTCTCCTTTCCCCGAAATATATGCCTTACTCCTATCAAATAATATGTTCTCAGGGTCTCTATCTTCTTTCTGTGAAACCTCAAACTATTTAACTTATCTTGACTTATCCAGTAACTTACTAGAAGGGACACTTTTGGATTGTTGGGAAAAATTTCAAAGTTTACAAGTTTTGATTTTGGCAAAAAATAACTTATCAGGAACAATACCCAAGTCATTTGGCTTTTTACCACAAATTGAGTCAATCCATTTAAGTAACAATAATTTCTTTGGGGAAATTCCATCTTTGGCCCTTTGTAGTAGCTTAGCATTCATTGATTTTGGGGATAACAATCTCCAAGGAACATTATCAACATGGATGGTCCATCACCTGCATCAGTTGACTGTTTTGCGTCTTCAATCAAATCAGTTCCAAGGCAACATTCCAACAAGTTTGTGTGATATGCCATTTCTTCAGGTATTGGATCTCTCTAAAAATAATATTACTGGGGAAATTCCACAACGCCTCAATAACATAACTGTCTTGTCAAATATGTCGTTTCCAAGAAAAGACTTTCTCTTTCGCTATCTCACATTCGGAAGTACCAATGGTCATGAATATGAAATTTTCTCTTTCTCTAACAAAGCAATATTTGCATGGAAAGGAGCAAATAGAGAATATGGGAAAAATCTTGGGTACTTAACAAGCATTGATCTTTCTAACAACCACTTAACAGGAGAGATTCCGAAAAGCATAGCACAACTCGTGGCATTAGCTAGCTTAAATGTTTCAGGAAATCATCTCACAGGATTCATTCCAAACAACATTGGTCAAATGAAAATGTTGGAATCACTAGACTTGTCAAGAAACAATCTTAGTGGTAGAATGCCAGGAAGCTTTTCAAATTTGACTTATCTTAGTTACATGAATCTCTCTTTCAACAATTTGTATGGGAAAATTCCAACTGGAACTCAACTACAATCTTTTGATCCCTCTACATATATGGGGAACAATGGGCTTTGTGGACCACCACTCACAAACCATTGCTTAGGGGATGTGATTTCACCAACAAGCAGCTCCGGAAAGCATGCCACTAATGAAGATGAAGATGAGCTTATAACCTTTGGGTTTTATGTTAGTCTAGTGCTCGGATTTTTTGTTGGATTTTGGGGAGTTTGTGGAACTTTAGTGATAAAAACTTCTTGGAGAAATGCTTATTATCAGTTCTTTAACAATATGAATGATTGGGTGCATGTGACACTGGCAGTTTCCAAGGCTAGATTAAAAAGGAGATTTCATGTCCAAGACTAACAGGTAAATATATTTGATGCAATGTTTTAATGCTTATATATTATGCACCAATTTTCAGTCACATAAAAAGGTTTCAGAAAAACTAAAAATATGTATATAAATTGCACACTCTCAATATGCTAGTTGAGCTAATGTATTTTGTTCTAATATTTGATAGGTGAAGCTTCATTTGAGACAATGGTGTGCCTCTTTGTCTCCACCAATAAAACAGACAGAGACATTTGTTTCTTTTGATAGATGCAAAAGTCAGTTGTGGGTGATTTCTTCTGTTTTCCTTGACTTCTCGTGTTTTGTTTTTACTTTTTCCACTTAGTATATTGTAAAGCAAAAATAAGTCCTTTGTCATTATGCAATTCCAACCATATTTTTGTTTCTCTCTTCAACCTCACTAATATTGTGATCTAAGAGCTGATTAAATAAAACAAACTCCAATGCAAAACTTGATCCCTGCAATTTTTAAATGTGTTTTTTTCAATAAAAGTAAATGAAATTTTCACCTTTAAAATTTGACAATATAATGAAAATAAAGAAACTATGACTAGTGGCAATATCTGTGACTCAAACCAAACCTCGTTAAATATTTTGGTCATTGCTTAAAGATGATCACATAGGAGGGAATTAAAATACTTTGTTCGGGTAATAATTAGCGAAAATAATTTTAAAAATGCTGGAATTTTGGGAAGGAATTTATTACACTTTAAAATGACTCTGCAGATTCGGATTAGTGACAAGGGACCTAGCTAGGCTCCTTGTCTTTACCCCAGAGATCTCCCTGCCCTTTGGATCTTACTTATTGACTTATTCTCTAATCCACCTCTGGGCATATTCCTTCCACTAGGGTTGCTTCATTCTGACCTATCTCAACAACTAAGAGCCTATTGAAATTCAATCAATGGCACAGCGTCCGATTCGATCACTCTATCGAGTAGAAGTACAGGGATGATTCAATCGATTCCTAAGACCTTGAAGGGCGAAGGTTGATAAATTTGTGTTCCCTGTGGACTTTGTGATTCTGAATTTTGAAGCAGACAAAGAAGTACATATCATATTGGGAAGGCCATTTTTAGCAACTGGAAGGACATTAATAGATGTGCAAAAAGGAGATTGACCATGAGGGTCAATGATCAAGAAGTCAAATTTAATGTCCTGAATGCTATGGAGTTTCCAGACCCCAACACTGAATAATGCTCATTTGTGGTCTCTCTTGACCAAGTAATTCAGAAACATTTTCAGAAAAGCACTGATCACTTGGAGCAGCTACTGAACAACAGTAAGGATTTTGACTCTGGTGCAGAAACTGCAGAAGAAGTGGAACTGGCTATGAAGCAAGTTTGGGCCAGAAAGTATGAATCTCTTGAACAAGAAAACTCAGACTTAAGAGAGAATCTGTCTTCCATTGAACAACCACCTACCCTAGAACTGAAGGAGTTACCTACCCACCTTAAATATGCCTATTTGGGGGAAAACAGAACCTTACCAGTCATAATAGCTTCTGATCTCTCAGGAGCAGGAACAAGATCTTATTGGCACACTGAAAAGACATAAAAGAGCAATTGGGTGGCAAATGTCAGATATTCAAGGTATAAGTCCCACCATCTGTATGCACAGAATTGTGTTAGAAGAAAACTCCAAGAACTGCATTGAAGGGCAGAGGAGACTGAACCCCGTTATGAAAGAGGTGGTGAAGAAAGAGATTATTAAAATGGTTGGATGCAGGTATTGTTTACCCTATCTTTGACAGTGCATGGGTTAGTCATGTGCAGTGTGTTCCAAAGAAAGGAGGGGTAACAGTGATGACAAATGAAATGAATGAGCTGCTGCCAACTAGAACAGTAACAGGATGGAGGATTTGCATGGATTATAGGAGGTTGAACAAAGCTACAAGGAATGATCATTTCCCCTTGCCTTTCATTGACTAGATGCTGGACAGGTTAGCAGGGAAAGAATTCTATTGCTTTCTAGATGGTTATTCTGGTTATAACCAGATAGCAATAGTCCCTGAAGATCAGCAAAAGACAACATTTACATGTTCATATGACACTTTTGCATTTAGAAGGATGCCATTTGGACTGTGCAATGCACCTGCCACTTTCCAGAGATCTATGATGTCAATTTTTTCAGACTTCATTGAAAGATCCATGGAGGTCTTCATGAATGACTTCTCTGTGTTTGGGGAAACATTTCATCTATGCTTGTCCAACTTGGAAGAAGTTCTAATAAGGTGTGAAGAAACAAACCTAGTACTGAATTGGGAAAAATGCCACTTCGTGGTGCAATAGGGTATTGTTTTGGGGCACGGGATCACCAAGAAAGGGCTGGAAGTGGACAGGGCAAAGATAGAAGTCATTGAAAAGTTGCCTCCTCCAACAAACATCAAGGGTATCAGAAGTTTTTTGGGACATGCTGGATTCTATAGGAGGTTCATAAAGGACTTTTGCAAAATTTCCAAACCTCTGTGCCAACTGTTGCAGCATGATACCCCTTTCATATTTGATAAAGATTGCATGCAAGCCTTCATGAAACTGAAGACAGCTTTAATAACTGCACCAGTTATTGTAGCTTCTGACTGGAGTAAGCCTTTTGAGCTTATGTGTGATGCAAGTGACTTTGCCATTGGAGCTGTACTGGGGCAAAGATCGTACTTGGTGGGGACGAAAGTTATTGTTTTCACAGACCACTCTGCCATCAAGTATCTGATCACTAAAAGAGATGCAAAGCCAAGGCTAATAAGATGGGTTCTCCTTCTACAAGAATTTGATTTAGAAATTCTTGATAGAAAAGGAGTGGAGAACCAAGTTGCTGATCATTTGTCCAGATTAGAAAGAGAAAATGCAGGTACAACAGGAGGGGAAATCAGAGAGCACTTCCCAGATGAGAAGCTGTTGGCAATAACTGCTGAAGCATCACCCACTGTAACGGTTAGAGCTATCACACTAGACGCTGTAGCGCCTGAACCTTCAACACCTTGGTATGCTGACATTGTAAATTATCTGGTTAGCACACTACAAGAATTACTTGCATTACTGGCTAAACATTTGTGGCGGAATCAGTCAGCCAGTAAATTTTCTGGTGGAATTTGGCGATTTGTGGCGGATTTAGTCTGCCAGTACGTTTCTGGCGGATTCCATAACATTTCTGTCGGATTTAAATAGCCAGTATGTTTACTGGCGGATTTAGTAGTGATTTCTGGCGGAATTTAATTGAAAAATTTTAAAAAATTTATAAATAAATACATCTGCCAGTAATTGCAGTTACTGGCGGAATATTCAGCCACAAAATGCCATTGAAAAGCGCGCGTTGACTAATATATTCGGCCAGTAAATTAATTCGGCCAGTAAAAAACACTTCCGCCAGTATTTGCTGACAATAAATCAGTGACATGACGCGTCACAGTCAATCCGCCAGTAACTGTGATAGTTCCGCCAGTAAAGTGAGTATACTTTTTTTCTTTCTGAAAACTTTTACAGCCTCAATTCTCTCAACTCTCTCATCGATGCACGTGTTTTCTCTCACTGTGAAAGGAAGGTAATCAATTTTTTCTCAACACCCAACTCTCTTTTCTCTCTTCTAAAAAAAAAACATCTCTCTTCTCTCTGTCACCTCTCTCACTCTCAAATCATGTGAACATTTCCCTACTCTTTTTGTTACCTCTCTCACTATACTGTTAATTTTACTAAACAATAGTATCCCCTTTTCTTCCTGAGGCTATTTCTTTTCTAGAAAAAAGAAAAAGAAAAGTGGGTTGATAGTCGTCAGCGAAGGCAACTGCTTGAACGCGACGGCAGCAGCGGCAACAATATTGAAGGAGCACCGATCAGTTTTGTTGTGACAGGTCACCACGATTTCAAGTCTCTGAGCATTGATGGCGTAGATCTACAATAACCATGTCTAAGTGTTGCAGTTGGATGGTAGAAAGAAGTGTTGTTTGTAGATCTATTCCAAGTTTCTATCTTTTTCCCTCAGTGAATCAAACAATATAAAAAGTTGCTCCTTTTCATCTGATTCTGTTTATAGTTGTAAAAAGTTAGAATTTTTATTCCGAGTTTTGTAGTTTCTCATTTAGAAATGGCTATTTTTCTTTCTGTTGCTCTAGCTTCCGTTGAGTTTTTCTTCTCCAATTCCAACCGCTTCAACCCACCCGTTTACCCGTTGTATCCGCCATACTCGCATTCGCTCAAACCGCTTCTGAGTTTTGTAGTTTATGAAAATTTTATCATTTAGAAAAAATATTTAGTTATTGTTTTATTTTTTGAATTAAAAAAATGAATTAAAATATTATTTTTAAAGAAATTAAATAAAAAAATGAATTAAATATTTAAATCAACGAATTTTAAATATAAAAGAGCATTTTCAAAATATTTTTTTTAAAAAATATATAATACATTACTGGCGGAATTTGGTTGTTTAGTGGCAGATATTCAGCCAGTAATTACTGGCGGATTTACTGGCCGAATTTCGGCCAGTAATTACTGGCTGAAGTTCAGCCAGTAATTACTGGCTGAAGTTCAGCCAGTAAATCCGCCAGTAATTACTGGCTGATAATCAGCCAGTAACAGTTACCTGCGACCGTTTTTCTGGCTGATTACTGGCGGACTAAATCCGCCAGTAAAGTGCAATTTCTGGCCGAATTTAACCATTACTGGGGGATTGAGTTAGCCAGTAATACCCTAAATTCTTGTAGTGGCAAGGTGGTGCCTGTAGAGATGACTTATCAGCAAAAGAGGAGGTTCTTCCATACAGTAAAACAATATTACTGGGACGAACCTTTTCTCTATAAGAAGTGTTAGGACCAATTGATGAGGAGATGCCTTGCAGAGGAAGAGCAAGACCAAGTGCTACAGCATTGTCATGCTGCACCTTGTGGTGGGCATTTTGGTGGGATCAGAACGGCTGCAAAGGTATTGCAATCAGGATATTATTGGCCTACACTGTTTAAAAATGCTCAGGACTTGGTGAAAAGATGTGACAGATGCCAGAGGACAGGGAATATGTCAAGTAAACATGAGATGCCATTGACAAACATCCTAAAGATAGAACTCTTTGATGTTTGGGGAATGGATTTCATGGGACCTTTCCCTCCATCTCATGGAAATATGTATATCTTAGTAGTTGTGGACTATGTTTCCAAATGGGTAGAGGTTGTTGCTCTGCCCAACAATGATGCTAAGTCCGTGAGCAAATTCATGTTAAAAAACATTGGCTTAAATATGTTTTAGGCTCCTGCAAATATAGGGTGTTTTGGTTTAAGCCCCTGCAAAAAATTTTTTGTTAAAAGCCCTTGCAAAATGAAATATTTTGTTATAAGCCCTTCTCAACATATCCAGCAATCATAGCATTCCATGTTAAGACTAACATTTTAGTCATAGAAGGGCTTATAACAAAATATGTCATTTTGCAAGGGCTTTTAACAAAATTTTTTTTTTTGCAGAGGCTTAAACCAAAACACCCTATATTTGCAGGGGCCTAAAACATATTTAAGCCAAAAACATTTTTACCAGGTTTGGAACTCCTAGAGCCATCATCAGTGATGAGGGTTATCATTGCTGTAACAAATTAATTGAGACTCTCTTGGCTAAATATGGAGTCAAACACAAAATTGCCACTGCTTACCATCCTCAAACTAGTGGTCAAACTAAATTATCCAACAGAGAAATAAAGAGGATGTTAGAGAAGATGGTAGGACCTACAAGGAAGGAATGGTCAGTTCATTTAGATGATGCCCTGTGGGCCTATAGGACAGCTTTCAAAACACCTTTGGGGATGTCTCCCTATAGGCTTGTTTATGGAAAAGCTTGTCACCTGCCTATTGAGTTACAACACAAAGCTTATTGGGCCTTGAAAAAGCTCAACCTTCACTACAATGGAGCAGGAGGTGCTAGGATGCTGCAATTGCATGAACTGGAAGAAATTAGGCACTTTGCCTATGAAAATGCAGCAATCTACAAAGAAAAGACCAAGGTATGGCACGACCAGAAAATACAAAGAAGAGAACTGACTAAAGGAGGGCAGGTGTTGCTGTTTAACTCAAGACTGAAACTATTCCCTGGGAAATTGAAGTCAAGATGGTCAGGCCCATTCAGGTTAGTAAAGCTATACCCCCATGGTGCAGTGGACTCTATGATGCTGCAACCAACACCACCTTCAAGGTAAATGGTCAAAGGGTCAAACAATACTTTGGTGAGAATGTGGTAAGAGACAAAACCACACTTAAACTGAAGGACCTCTAATAAAAGAGGAAGTCTGGCTGCAGACTCATAAAGCAAGCGCTCTTGGGAGGCACCCCAAGAATTTTGATAGATTTTGGCTGTGTTGTGTCTTTCTTTTTGCAGGAATCAAGCTGAGAGGCAATGAGGGTTTGGGTATTAGCAATAAGCGCTGCAGCGTGTACTGTTGCCAAGGCGCTGTAGCCGGTGTTGTTTAGACTCAGAGCAAGGTCAAACAATAAAATTTTATTTTTACTCAAGCATGAGGTGGCAGTTTTCAAACCCTTATCCTAACTGCTCCAAGAGCAGAGAGCGGTCACTTCACCCACGTTACCTTTTCTCTCTCCCTTATCACTCACTCACAACGGTCACTTCATAAAAACTCCAACTCCCCACGCTCACAATTAGTCTTGTCTTCTTCGCCATCTTCACCGTCCTCACCATTCCACTCATTACCCACAATTATTTCATTCTTCTTTTTCCAACACAGAATCAAACATTTCCAGAAATCCTAACTGCCCATAATCAAGCTTTTAAAACTAAAAACAGAACCATGACCAAAAAGCAAGTCGCTTCAAAGTGGTCTGGAAAAGGAGTCAACTTGGAACCTGAAGCTTCAAAACCTGCAATGGCTACTTCAGATCAACAAAAATTTTGGAACATGGAGTTTATTGCTGAAAGAGGTTTCAAGACAGACAAGGCCCCTGAGGCGTTTACATCTACCGTCATAGCGCTGGGTTGGGAAAAGTTCATCAAGCACCGTAAGCAGTATAGGGTGTCTCTAGTTAGAGAGTTCTACGCTGGTATAGATGAGCCCAAGGATGGAAAGCCCCAAACCTATTCTCTGGTTAGGGGCGAAACTGTGAATTTCAATGCAAGGACAATCAATGATGTGTTCCATCTTGGGTATCATGGGAAAGCGCTTGAGAACAAAGTAAAATCCTGGAGAAAAGAAGAAATGAAGGGAGTAAGAGAAAGGATCTATGTGGAAGGATCCAAGTGGGAGAAGTTTGGAGCTGAGTACAAGATTAAGAAGTCATATCTGTGTAAAGAAGCCAATATGTGGTGCAGTTTCATCAAACACTCACTGTTGCCAACGTCCCACACTACATATGTGGAGAAGGAGAGGCTGATTGTCATAGATGCCATCATGGCAGGAGAGAAGATTGATGTGGGAAAGCTGATATCCAATGAGATAGAGAAATGCAGGGTGAAAAAGGGAGGTAACATTTACTTTCCATGCTTGATTACTGAATTATGCATAAATGCAGAGGTAGAAGTGGAGCAAAAGGAAGAAAGGAGATCCCCACAGGGAGCTTTTCCCAGTGTTTTCAAGCCAAAGCAGAAGCCTGCCGCTGCAGCGCCTGGTGATGCTATGATGCTGCAGCGTCTAGCACAGCAGCAGCAGTCTCTCTGCCGCTTTGTGGAAGAGAAATTTGAATGGGAAAACGCCATGTACGCTCAGATATCAAAGGGTAAGTCCACTATTCCAACACCTGAATTTCCTGATTGGCTAATAGACGAAGAGCCAAGTAAAAAGGTGGAAACAGAGAAGAGCATGAAAGAAAAGAAGAAAGCTGTGGAGAGCCCAGCAAGAAAACCAAAGCACAGTCCTGCTAAAAGGGTAAGGAAGGTAATACTAGAAGAGGAGGAGAGTCTGGAATCTGAGGAAATGGAGGCAATCAGTGAGGAAGATGAAGCAGAGACAATTGCTGTGATGAAGGAAATGGAGAAGGAAGAAGATGAAGATTCATCTGAAGAGCAAAGTGAAAGTACTGAGGCAGAGGAGATACAATGTGATCCAACCCCAAGCCCCAAGAAACCACAAAAATCCCCACCCAGCCAAATCACACCACCAGCAAGCCCCACCCCCATCCCAGAACCAGATCACCAACCACCAAAACAAACTCCACCTAAAGAACCCCAGCCGGAAGTAGCTGAACAACAAGATCAACAACACCCCAAGCCCAGAAACAGCAAGCTGAAACCCCACCTCTCAAACAACAGTCATCTCATGTGTCCCTACCACAGGGCCAGGAAAAGCCCAGGAGTTAAGTTGGCTGAGTACCCGGAAGAAGGTGTTCAGTCAGTAGGCGCTGCAGCGTTTAGTGACGCAAATCCTGAGGTTTCTGAAAATGAAGAAAAATATAGTGAGAAGACTGCAGAGGAAGACACAGCAGAAAAACTGGCTAACATGGCACAAGAGAAAGAAGCAGAGGAGACTGGAGGAGAGAAACATGAATCAAGCAGCGGCGGAAAAGATAAAGACCTCAGCCCCCAAGAAGAAACAGGCAGCCAAAGCAGCCCCAGCCCCTTCAAGAGCCAGTAAGAGGCTCAAGCAGGACTAAAAGGCATGTGTTTAAAAAAAAACTTTCTGTTTTTTCTTTGAATTAAGCTGTTAGACACTATAGCGTCTGTTCTTATATCTAACAGCATGTTTAGCTTGTATTTAAGTTGTCTTTACTTTTGTTTAGTTGTGTTTGAAAAGGGTTTCCCCCTTTAGTTTGCGTGAAGCAGTGGGGACACTGCTAGGTCTTATGTTGGGGTATGACCTTATGAAAATTAATGTATGCTTTGCTTATGAATGACATAGTATGTTTTGTTTAAATAAAAGACATGATTAGCTGCACTTTTTAAATTTTTAGTAGCAGAAATTGAACTTGTGTGGCCAAATTAAATGATAATTATGTGTTTTTGTGTAGAGTAGCCTTGTTGAACAATGACTGGTTTATTGCTGCTTTTACACAAAACTCTAAGCTTAGTATAGAACCTAGTTAGCTAGGGATGATCTGAGGCTAAAGTTAGTCCTGGTTAACCAAGGTTTACTCAAGTTTTTATTAAAATTTGAGAGTAGCATTTGAAGCTAAGTTTGGGGGTGCATCGGTTATATTAAGGCTAAGTAGAAAAATTATATTATGGTTAGTGCAATAGGGCCCAAAAATGTACAAATGGTCATGTAAAAAGCTGCAGTTGCTTGAAACAAATGCTGAACTGTTCCAACAGTGCATAAAAAGAAAAGAAAAGAAAAACAAAAGAAAGAAATGCAAATAAGGAGTTCAGTAATGAGGGCGCTGCAGCTGAGTCTATTCATTAAGTCCCAGCGCTATAGCGTTTAACGCTGTAGCGTTGAAAAATCACCAAATCAATAGTAAGTGCACCAACCATAGATCTGGAATGCCTAAATCAAGCCATTTGTTGTGCTTTGAAGCCCCCCTTGTCTTATGTGAAGTTGTTAGTCTACTCTCATTTTTGAAAAATTCTTTGGCTAAGCCAAAAGAAAGCCACTCTTTCCAAGGCTAGGAGAAATGTTGAAACTAGCTAGGATCTAATCTAAGCCTAAGAGATCACACACTCACAATTGAGCAGTAATAATTCCATATGATGTTAAAAGCAATGGTGTGTATGTGTGTGCTAAATTTGAATCTGAAAGTTTGGCCTATTAAGACAGATTTTTGAAAATCTGTTTGATTTAAAAAGTGCAACTAGTCTGGTCTTGTTTTTCAGTAGTCATTCTATCTTTTTGCTTTATTCAAGTGTCATTACTTGAGGACAAGCAATGGTTTAAGTTTGGGGGTGTGATAACTCATATTTTTTATGGATTATTGTGCTCTTATTACTTAAATCAAAGCAAGTTTTCAAGTAATATTAGTACCTTAAGGTGTAAATATGTGTTATGAAGTATAAATGAGGCTGAGAATTGATTTCCTAACATTTGGCACAAGGAGTGCCCTTTTGAGTATTTTAACGTATTGTTAGTGCTGCAGCGGTAAGCGCTATAGTGCCTATGCAGCGTTGGACCACTTGGATATTTATGAAGCCACTTGCTACTTGATGAGTCATCATGATAATCCTCTTCTACTCAGCCTGACATGGGAGCCTCCAAGTGGGTTCAAAATGACACTTGGCGTATTTTTATTAGAGCTTATGTAATAGTTGGTGATGATTTTAATCATTACCCCTTTTTTTGTAAATATCTACTTATTTTTGGAGATTAGGATATTATCTATCTATCTCTTCTAAGAGTAGGGACTTGCTATTCGAGACTTAGAGAGTTTTTTGGAAGAAGACTACTTGACACTTACTTTTCCTCCATTAATTCTCCATTCTTGAAGCTTTATATTTTCATTTTTTACTTTCTTCATTTCACCTATGGGTTGGCCACGCCATTGCATCTCTCAACCGTGTATGACTTGGAATCATTGGAGTGCATCTTTTGCAACCATTCATCTCTTGTTCACCCACGGTAATATTGTGTTGATGATGCTTGTCATGAGCTAATCATTTAGTAGTTGGATTGTTCCTAGTTTGTAATGAACCTTGAGTAATGGTAATATAATATTTTGACGTTTGTGTTTCAATCCTTGTGTTATAATGCTTTCAACTTGTTTTGGGGTGGCCACTTAAAACAAGTAGATTTGTGGGTACAGACATGGTCCATAATTCGACTTCAATGGTTGATATGAATGAAAGGTTGTTTAAAGACATTTAAGCAACTTGTGCTTAACCCTAGACATAGGGAATCACTAGTTCATAAGGTAAAAGCTGTAGGCTCTTTATTATACAGGGGTGAACTTATTTAGAACCTAGACATAAGAGTCTTGTAACAAAACCCTAGCGACAGTGACTGAAAGGCACAAATCCATACGTTACAGCGCTTAACGCTACATCGTCTAATGCTATAGCGTCTTACTCTTGGGAATTTACATAACTAAGATCTATCCAACTCACTTCTTAACTTATTACTTTCTTACTGTTTTTACAACAACTGATTATGTTCACACTCCAAAACTTCTTTTTGTTACTTTGTCCATTTCATTAATTTGCTGACTTCTTAAACTCTTAAATTAACATCAATCCTTGTGGGAACGATCTCTATTTATCATTATATTACTTGTTGCGATTGTGTATACTTGCACATATCTACTATTCGCACAACACTTTATGTACCAGGAATGAAGAACAACTTGCTGAGCATTGGCCAACTACTGGAAAAGGGATACAGAATGGTGATGGAGATGAATACAATGAAGATTTATGATGTGAAGGATAGAATGCTTATGAAAGCAACACTGTCACCAAGCAAGACTTTCAAAGTAGATTTGAAAGTAGTGAAGCAAGAGTGCTTAGCTACTGCTATTGATAGAGAAGAATGGCTGTGGCACCATAGATATGGTCATCTCAACTTCAGAGACTTAAGCTTGCTGCAGAAGAAGGATTTGGTCACAGGTTTGCCTCATATCCATCTACCAAGTGAAGTGTGTGAAGAGTTCTTGGAAAGCAAGATGCCTAGAAATGCATTCAATCAGCAGCTGCCAACAAGGTCTAAGAATAAACTCCAGGTGATATTTTTTGATGTTTGTGGCCCTATACAACATGAAACCCTAGGAGGAAATAAATACTTTGTGACATTTATTGATGATTATACTAGGAAACTTTGGATTTATTTGATTAGGAGGAAGAGTGATATGTTTGAAGTATTCAAAAAATTCAAAGTGATGGTAGAAAAACAGAGTGGTGAGTCAATTGGAACACTTAGAACTGATGGAGGTGGAGAGTATGTGTCTGGCGAATTCAATAAATTTTGTGAAAGTGAAGGAATTGTTCATGAAGTGACTCCACCGTATACATCACAACATAATGGCACTGCTGAGAGGAAAAACAAGACATTATTGAACATGGTGAGGAGCATGTTAAATTGGAAATTTCAAGAAAATGATGATGAAAGAATTTGATATGACTGATCTGGGTGACCTTTCATACTTCCTAGGTATTGAATTTAGGAAAACCAAGGAAGGAATGATAATGTGTCAAGAGAAGTATGCAAGAGACTTGCTGGACAGATTTGGCCTGCTGCAGTGCAACTCTGCTGACACACAAGCAGAAGCAGGAATTTGTTTAATGAGAGAAGGAAGTGAAGAACCTGTTGATCCCACTTACTTTAGACAAATTGTTGGTGAATTGAGATATTTGTGCAACCTAGAGTACCTCATTTAATGGCAGCCAAGAGGATAAACCTAGAGTACCTCATGTGATTAGTAGATTCATGGATAAACCTAGAGTACCTCATTTAATGGCAGCCAAGAGGATCTTGAGGTATGTGAAAGGAACAATTGGGTTTGGAATAATATATCCAAACAAAATCAGTGATTCAAAGGAACTGTTGTATGGCTATACAGATTTGGATTGGTGTGGTGACAAGAATGATAGAAAGAGCACAGCTGGGTTTGTATTCATGTGTGGTGACAACCCTGTTTCATGGTCATCAAAGAAGGAATTTGTTGTAGCCTTATCCTCATGTGAGGCAGAGTACATAGCTGCCTCCATGAGTGCTTGTCAAGCAGTGTGGCTTGAAACTCTTATGCAAGAACTGAAGATGAAGTTAGTTGGTCCAATTGAGTTATTTGTAGATAACAAGTCAGCAATAAATCTAGCCAAGTATCCTGTGGCTCATGGCAGATGTAAACATATTGAGACACGTTTTCATTATTTGAGGGATCAGACTAGCAAAGGCAAACTGAAGCTCAGTTACTGCAAAACTGAAGCTCAAGCAGCTGATGTATTCACTAAGGGTCTGTTTGGGAGTCAAAGGGGGAGGGGAGGGGAGGAGGAGGGAAGGGAAAACCCCACCCTTGTTTGGATGTTATGAAGTGTTAAAGAGAGGAGAAGTAGAGGCTTGGTTTATAATTTGTCACTTTTACCCCTGGAACCCTTCCCTTTTTTATCTAGCACTCACTGTTCGTCAACTTTTATTACCTTCACTTTACATTGCATTTGTTTTTTGGACAAATTGCAATTTTTTTTTTCAATAAAGCTAACTATTTTTTTTTTCAAATTCAGAGTTGTTTTGAGTTGAATTTTTTTCAAGTACTTGTTAATTTTTTTTCAATTAATTGTTAAATTCAGCGTTGTTTTTTTTGTCTATCAAATATAAACTAATTATTTGTAAACTAGATTTATTTTTTCCTTTGCATTTTAAATGATACAAAAAATTATCACAATAAAAAAGTGATTTTTATTTAATAAGTATACTTATTTCTAGAAACACTATTATTTAATAAAATTTTTGTATAAAATGGTAATACTTAAAATTAAATTAATACTTTATTTAATTCTAAACCAAAATTTAACTAGTTTCATAAAGTTCTATAAACTTACATATCATTGAACATAAAAAGGCAAACAAATTGAACTTTAAATTCAATATTTCACTTAAAAATTAGAAAATTCACTATGAAATAGTGGTCATCAAATAAAATAGACATTGATAATTGTAATGCATTATCATTTCCTCTCTTTAACACTATATAAAAATATTCTATTATCTTAATATAGGATTGCAACATTCTCATTAGAGACCATAACATTCTTTCATTTCTTGAGAGAGTCGACTTCAAAGAAACTCGCATAAACATCCACTACCTGTACCCAAAAGAAAACACGAGATATGTCAACATAGTAAAACATAATGTTGAAAACCTATGCAAGTAAAATATTCACTAGAGTAGACATTCTTCAAGAAAAGAGGAAAAAACAAGGAAAATGACCATTAAAAACGGGTTTATGTTTCCAAGTCCATGAATCACCACTAATCTACCAGTTAGTCGTGTGATTTTGACTGATGGTTTGATAAGTATCCTTACCATTTTAAAAAAAGATAAAGAAAATAATCTCTAACATCGGCATAAACATTCATTACCTGCACCCAAAACCGAACCAACCCAACTTCATCAACAACAGCCAGTATCAAAACCAAAAACAGAATCATGCACACATATGCAGCACTCAGAAAACAAAGCCCCAGTTTCTTAAACACTCCTAAGCTACCATATGTTATATCTGATGAACCACGGTGTATTGCAGAATTTTCAACACTGGCGGTGAAAAGAGAGTTAAAAGGGGAAAAGATAGAGGTCATGAAGTTGTAGATAGAGACCATGTTTTCTTTTTTATTTATTAGAAGAATTTGGAAAAAAGTATCTGGAGGTATGATACAGGAACACAAGATAGAGGCCATGTAACATAAGATAAAGGATAAAAAACTAGTAGCATAGCAATACAACATCAACCTGCCATTTTGCAATAGAAGAGATAAAACACATACACACACAAACAAGGGATCTCCATGCCTACATGTTATTCAATGAATTACCAGAGATGCTAAGTTCAAACACCATTACACCAGAAACATAGTCACAAGATATTAAACAGTCTATGAGATAGTATGCAATTTGATATCATAAACATAGTCACAAGAACACTGTGGCTGCAGCAATAACTGTCACAAGAACAAAGCTACAAGTATACATCACAAATACAAAGCTACACATTTTGCTCTCTCTCTCAATAAGAACAAGATTATCTGCTTGGACACAAATAGATAACAAAAAACAGTAACACTCACTATATCAAAATAGTAACATTCAAGGCATTACTAATAGTTAAAGTCACACATTCAACCAATTCTAACACATTCTTGATGTATTTGCAGCTGCCAATATATCAAAACAGTAACGCTCACTATAACAGTAACCAAGTTAAATCAATGTTAGTTTGGAACAGGGATGGGCCTACTGCATTAGGAGTAATATCCAAAGTATAATAGACAATCAATTTTACATTGGAAATTGATTGTTAATAATCTGTAACATGAACCAATCAATTTCATAATCAAACTATTACTGTAATTTCAGATTTAAATGATTAAATTTGGTCATGTAGTAGAAACAATCTATATGTCAGATCTAGATTAAAAAAAAACTGCAGCAAACCTCACAAACAACCCATTTAGCAATTCTGAAACACAAAGTTCGATAGCATCTTTACCTAAATAGAACAAAACGCGAGTTTGAGCAACTGGAAACTTGAAACCTAATTCCAAAGCTTCAAAACGTTCCTGAAAATTTGAAGGAAAAACAACGAATCAATTTCGAACTCAATAAAGAATATCAGAAGGTGAAAAATCAGAATGAAAAATTGGGAAAAAATCACAAACCGAGAGAGATATTGAGATCGGAAGAGAGATTCACATCGAGAGAGAGTGAGATCGAGAGGAGATCAAAAATGAGGAAGAATGAGAGAGATTCGGAACGAGAGATGGCGAGACATCCAGAGATGAGATCGAGAGACACAGAGAGAAAGACGGGAATGAGAGATGGAATTAGGGTTATGTCTATTTTGGGAAATTTTGAATTTTACTGAGGGCAATTTTGTGAATTCAAAACCAAAACCCCCTAAAACCCGGGTTTGGATCCTCTGCTGCCTCTGCACCGTGCAGCAGGCAGCAGAGCCGTTAGATTTAGAGAGAGAAAATCTTCTCTCTAAATCCGACGGTTCTGCTGCCTGCTGCACGGTGCAGAGGCGGCAGAGGATCCAAATCCCCTAAAACCCCATGTCTACTACATCTTACACCGACACACTCTCTCTCTTCGAAATCTGAAGCAGCGAAAAAGGAGATTATTGATGAAGTTCACAGACTCGCCGGTAATCGAGCTTCCCGTAGGAAACGGCGTCCTCTCTTTACACCAAGACAATGGCTCCATGCATGTCGGAACCTCCGTCTGGCCCTGCTCCCTCGTCCTCGTCAAATTCATTGACCGCTGGTCCCAATCCCCACTCGAAAACCCATACACCAAACTCCTAAACTTCACAAACAAACGGGCCATAGAACTGGGCTGTGGATGCGGCGTCGCCGGTATGGGCCTATATCTATTGGGCCTAACAGACATAATCCTCACCGACATCGCACCCGTGGGATGCCCGCACTGAAACGAAATCTCAAGGTGAATAAACCACTTCTCCGCAAGAATCTGAAATACTCTATTCTGTATTGGAATAATATTGATCAGATTAACGCTCTTAATCCTCCTTTTGATTTTGTTATCGCTGCTGATGTTGTTTATATTGAGGAATCTGTTCCTCAATTGGTTTCTGCTATGGACACTCTTCTTTCTCCAGACGGTGTCGTTTTGCTTGGTTATCAGATTAGGTCACCTGAGGCTCATGTGATTTTTTGGGAATTGTGTGGACAAGTGTTTGATGTAGAGAAACTTCCTCATGATCACCTTCATCCTGAATATGCTTATGAGGTAACTCATGTTTATTTGTTGCGGAAGAAGAAGAAACAGTGATCGGTAAGGTTTTTAAGTTCTCTTGATTGATTGTGTAATTTGTGTTACAATAGAAGAAATTATGGAGCTTTAAGAGCTACTAGTCTGTACTCTGTAGTCACTAGTCACTCATGTTCATTGAGTCACTTTATATTATTATAACATAATGTACAATGTTTCAAAATGTTTTGAAGATTGTTGTTGATATTATAGAGAATCAGAGTCAAATGCTGCTAAGTCAAATGCTGCTAAGTCAAATGTGTAGTATCAATAGCATAGTATCAATTGGAACCCTATTGCAATTGTGACTCCATGAATTTATCTACTGACATAAACACTTCTTGTGAGATTATTTGAGAGAGCTTTTGAAAACAATTTATGGCGTGTTTATAAGCTGGTTTTAGCTAATTTCCACAAACTTCCAAGGATAGCTTATGGAAACAGTTTATAACTTATAGAAAAATAGTTTAACATTATTTTATATTTTATTATAGAAGTAGCTTATATATAAGCTCTTAACTTCCTCCTTGTTTTCATAATAATATAATAGGTAGAGGTAAAGAGAATGTCCTGCAGTCTAATATAATAGGTGTCGTGTAAAAGCTCCATGAGTGCAAATATGGTATTCTTTATATTCTTTGATTATTTTCACCTTGTTCTTGGCATGTGTTTGGAACTGCAGTTGTAGTGTTCCAAACGTGCTGCAAATCATACACTACTATTTATATCTTTGAAATGGATGTGGGGTGGAAACGCGGAAGCAAACAGACACTTAGTTGAGGATGAAAATTTCTTTTGTTCTTATGAACAACTTCATACGAATGTCTACAAGCCGACATCAGAGTATTTTAACGCCCATTATGTGTTCTTTTTAGCTTGCATATTACCTGGGACTGCCCTGCAATGTAAGCAAGATCGCGAGTTAACTCGCTAGATCGTAGGATCGTACAAGTCAGGAACCACTCTTCGTGTTCAGTGTCGAATAAGATCGGATGTTGAAGAATCGTCTCCGGTGTGGTGGGAAACTTAAGATTTCTTGAATGAGCAGGTCATGATATTGGTCACTACATTCCAAAAGTGAAAGCTGCAATTGAGTCCATATTAAGGTCATGTCATAGAACCTATATATAGTCAAGCACTTTTGACATCTTCTCGATCGGACAACAATAGGTAAATGCTTCTCCCATTATATGCTAGATGGATAGAAGGTAGAGTTCATGCAGAGCATGACAGTAGAAAAGGCTTAACCTCTTGTTATGTCGTGGAAAACATGTTTCATAATCAATTTGCACTACAAGTAATGTGTGAGCTAGATAACTCACTAGTTATTTCTAATTTTGATACGGTAATGTTGCTTCATGGCTGCTACATAAGCATTATGGCTATATTATAACATGTCTTAAATAAAGGAATATTTCTGGCTTCTGTGGCATGTCTCTCTACAGGTGGCTGCAATAGCAAGGCAGTTGTGTATATGTTTTTTGACCTGATATTGTGCTTTGTATTTGGCTTGTCTTATGACATTTTTACTTCAATGAGGGCAAAGGGGCGTAACTATAATTTTATGTGGTTAATAAACCTTTTTGTTGTATGTATGTATGAGCAGGGAAACATTGAGTTGAAGTTTAATGAAAAGCAATTTGGAGGTTGTGCTGCTTAATACGCTTCAATTGCACCGACAGCTACTTTTGATATGCAAATTAAGATACTTCATTGAAGGGTATTTATGGCTGTGAAGCTCCCCAACTTATTAATAGAAAGGTTTTGTGACATGTGTGGTAACAGAGCTTGCTTATGATCATGATGCCGATTGTTATAACTATTATTCACTCACCAGTTATTTTAACTCTCCTATTGACCTTGTAAAATTTTAATTTGATATCAGTATTGATCCCATTCACTCTGATAATAGTCTCTTTCTCTCTTGATTCACTGATCTAATCTTTAGGTGATGAACATGTACTTCATGACACATATTATGTAAGAGGAAAACTTGCAATTTAGGCTTAGGGAGGCATTAGCATATCCAAAATTATGAAACAAACACTTGTCACTTCTCAGGTCAAGTAAATATTGACATTAATTGTGTTGGAACTGATACACTTGTCACTTCTCAGGTCAAGTAAATATTGACATTCAAATAGAGTTCCTGCCTGGTAAATAGAGTTCTATTTCTTTAGTTGACTGCAAGACTTTCTAACTAATATGACTCTTGATCTTTATTGTAGTATTAATTATTAATTATTCAGTAAAGGTAGCATAGCAGATTTTGGTAACATACCACAATTAGCAATCCTTAAGTTTATTAGCTTTAGCAGTCTGAGTAGATAGATACCCTTCAAATGGCATAAGACACTGTTATTTATCATTGCACTTTGTTTATAGATTGCAGTGAACATTTGTCATGGCACTTGATTATAGATTGTTTTGAAGGTCAACAACTACAACCATTCAAAGAGGGGACTCATGCTATGTTTGAAGCATTAACAACGAACCACAAGGTACCTTCTTCAAAGAGTGCTTCACATTGCGGTCATTTGAATTTTTTAGTTCACAGATTGTTGATGCCTTGCTTTTAGGACTTCTCTCATTCTATGCCCAACTATAGCCACTCAAAGGAAGCTTCCTGTTATGTTTGAAACACAAACAAGGAGGAACCATAAGGTGGTACCTTATTGAAATTCCTTTGCCTAATCACGATTCACTAGAGCAATTCAATCATTTAAATTTTTCAGACTTTGAATTTCAGAATTTGGTACCTAAAGAACACGCCCACTTCTGATGCCGCGATTACAACAAGTTTCCATCAAGAGTGAGTGCTACTAATTTGTAAAATATTATTCTTCTTATGAAATTGTAGTGATATTTGATTAACTGCTTAAAATGTTATTTATTATTAACCTGAACATCTTATTACATTCATAAATTTATACTTTATCACATAGCGTCTTGCCTTTAACACGACTCTGCCTAACAGCAATTATTACATGATTTTAATAATAATAATAATAATAATAATAATAATAATAATAATAATAATAATAATAATACCGATCACCAAAATTTGCTGCGGATTTGAACTAAAATAGAATTTCCTGCGGAAACAATTATCCACGAACGAAATAGTTGAACTTGTTAATGTTAGTTAAAACCATATTAATTTTAGTTAACACCATAGTAACCCATTCTTCACAGCAGCAATCAAGTCACCCCATTTTTCATAATAACATTAATTTTCTGATGAGCTAAACTGAGACTTCAAACCTAAAGGGATCTTGGGTGAGGGGGAGTAGAGATGGAACGGAACCAATAATTTTAAAACTGTGTGTGTAAGATAACATATATTAATAATAAGAGGATGACTAATAACAATCCATGTATATATGTCTTTGTAAGTTGTAACTTAGCAACGAACCTGTATTTGGCTGCAATTATTTTGTTAGATAAAAAAATAAAAAACTACAAATATTTAAAACAAATAAGAAAAAGTAGAAAATGACCTGTTTGAATCTGTTCTTCATCACCGGTTCTGCAATCAGCAGGTGTTTTGGGCTGAAATGAAAGGATTTAGCACTTAACCTGTTCCTTGGTTGTCTGATTGAACCGGCTGGTGTAACCGGATAAACGGATACTAGGGAGAATGATCTCCGATAATACCCTAACTCAAGCTAGGAAAGGTAATAAATTAGAATACCCTTCGAATGAGATGAGTTGAGAGAGGAATAAAAGAGGAATTCATAGAGAGAAATTTATATTAATTGATATTGATTGGTTGATTCCTTCAATACATGTTTGTCCTAATATATAGGCAAATGAGGCTACACATGATTAGCCACTCAATGCTAGATGCTAGGAATATTCTAACCTAAATGTTATACTAGCTTCTAGAAACTAGGTGAGTCATTCCCTAGGAATATTCTAGATCATGGTGAGTCACATAACAAGACAAAAGCATAAGAGTGCTAGAATTAAACCTACTAGGTAAAAGGTAAATACTAATATTATTACTGTCACAATACCGGCCCCTTCAAACATCCTTGTCCTCAAGGATGAATATTTCCATGTGCCATCCTTGGAGGAACATAAATTCGACCCCGGTCAATCATTTTTCTGTGAACAATAGCTACCAAAACAGCCCGATTAAGAACTAGCTGCGAGCGCTTTGTTGATGAATGTGCAACAACGTTATCAATATTGTTCCCTTGTACTGACAAGTGATCAAATTTTGAATCCCAACAATTAGTAAAACCATGAAGTTGAGTTCCAAGCCCCATGATCCATTTACAGAAACATTCTGAGGAAAGACAAATAGTTGTAACCTGGGGTTGCACCACATAGTCTTTCTTAAATCTTGGATCGGCAAGCTCACAAATTTTGTTCTCACAACCACAACACAACACAAACCAATTCTTAAAGTCATTCTTCCAACCATCATTGGTCAACTGGAAAATGAAATCGTGATGCTTGCTATGTTCAAGGATGCAATTCCAACACACCAACCCATCATACTTAGAGACCCAATCAACTAGCAATTCTAAAATTGGATGCAAATGAAATTTTAAATACCAAGTAATTTGATGGTGGTAAATCAAAGCATCAGTTGCCTCAAAGATAACAACATTAGGAGGCAATTCCCACCAGTTGAGCATAGTTTTAATCCCAAGAAGATTTCCCCTATTAATCATCTTCCTATGCCAAACAACAACCAGAAAAACACAATTGCTGAAAAAGTTGTAGGATTGAGTATCACCAAGTCCAATAACTATTCCATGCCTATTTTTGTTTTTGTGCCAACTCTCACAATTAGTGGAATTTTCAAAACTCAAGAATCCGAAAGGGCAACAATTCATATAGCTGACTGGCGTGTAATTACTAGGCACACTAGACATATCATTCATATCTTTGAACATATCAAGAGCACCAACAACAAAAGCAAAATTACCACAAGTAGATGATGCATAGAGATACCTTGGATTGATCATATAGGTCCCTTTAAGCCACAAATTTGCTTGTGAATCATACCTCCAAGTAACAACTCCATCAATTCCCTTGTCCAAAACCAAAACATAAGACCCTGCTGAAGTCTCGTGTGGTGAACCCACAACCTTAGAAGCTAGATGGTCGTTTGGCATTTTATCAAACACATGGTGTGTATAAGTGAGGTAGCAGTATTTTGGATTAAAATTGATGAGAGGAGTTTGCAACTTATCAAACAGCTGGTGTGCATATGTGGGGTAGCAGTATTTTGAAATAGAATTGCTGAGAGGGGTTGGAAATAGTGGACCTGGATCAAATGGGGTGGTGCGTATTGATTCCACTATAGATAAGCAATATGGAGATGAGTTCCTCCCTTTTGTTGTAAGTAGGAGTCTTGATGGCATTTTATCAAACATTTGGTCGGCAGATGGGATTAGCATATAAGAAGAAATACTTGGGTACTGAGCCGCTATGAAACTCACTGGAGGGGACAGATTTGGGAATGGTGTTGGAACAACAACCTTATCAGGAGGTTTCGGTGGCAGAACGAACCTCCGTGACGACGCCGGCACCAAAATTGAAGGGCAAACAGAATCGGACTCAAGGAAGATGAAATTGAAACCAATTCGCGAACCAAAGAGTGCCGCAGCGACCAACTGACGGGGTGTGGAACAAGAGCGAACAATTTCAGAACTGGGTGTTGCCTGAACGACCGCCGTAGCCAAAGTCACGTGTTTCTCAACCTGTTCGTCATGGATTTCATGAATTGGGATGGAGATAGGTTCATTTTTGATGGCTTGATAGTGGTTGGAGAAGTCATGATCGTGGGTAGAAGCATGGTCTGACTGGACGATCTGCAAGTCCATTTCTTTTTGTTCTTCAACAACAACCCGCGCTGAGTCATCCGCAAGCTCACCATGGGAGATTTCACGGTGGTTGCAAAGGTCACACGTTTTGTAGGGCTGGTGAATCGGAATCTGGGCTTGCTAATTTGCTTTCTGTGATTTGGAATTTGGGATTGTTGTGTTGGGTTGAAGGTGAGGTGTCACGGGTTGGGTTTGAACGGATTTCAACTGATTTTGCATATCATCTAAGATTGCAAAAATTCTTTCAAAACATGATTGACGAACAGGGGCAGCACTAACAGGATCCATAGAGAAGCACCAGGTCGATGTTTTGATACCAATTGTAACCGGATAAACGGATACTAGGGAGAATGATCTCCGGTAATAGCCTAACTCAAGCTAGGAAAGGTAATAAATTAGAATACCCTTCGAATGAGATGAGTTGAGAGAGGAATAAAAGAGGAATTCATAGAGAGAAATTTATATTAATTGATATTGATTGGTTGATTCCTTCAATACATGCTTGTCCTAATATATAGGCAAATGAGGCTACACATGATTAGCCACTCAATGCTAGATGCTAGGAATATTCTAACCTAATGTTATACTAGCTTCTAGAAACTAGGTGAGTCATTCCCTAGGAATATTCTAGATCATGGTGAGTCACATAACAAGACAAAAGCATAAGAGTGCTAGAATTAAACCTACTAGGTAAAAGGTAAATACTAATATTATTACTGTCAGAGCTGGTCTTGTCTGCTTTGGTCTATAGCCTGGTCTCTAAATCAATGAATAAAACCCATTGACGTGCCTTCACTTAATAGCATAAGCTTTAGGGTTCATTCGGCTCTGGACACTAATAATAATTGTATACCACTTTGGTAATTACAGTTTTTACTGTTCTAAGGTTTTTTTTAAAGGGTTAAATATGTTTTTGGTCCCTATAAATATAGCGAATTTTTTTTAGACCCTCTAAATTTTTTTAGCACTTTTGGTCCCTACATTATTTTCCGTTTGCACATTTAGTCCCTACTGTTAGTTTTCACTAACAGCGCTGACGTGGCATAGGTTATATGGCAAATTTTTATGTGCTGGCATGCTATGTTGGATTCCACCTCATTTGCTACTTGCCATGTAATGGTACACATTGGAAAATAAAAAATATAAAAACCTAAAAACTAAAATTAAAAAATCAAAACCCAGATCAATCCTCTTCTTCCTCTTTGCTCTCTTCTTCCATCTTCAACCTATCATTCATAACCTCATGCTCAAATTGGTTATATTCATTTTGAGGGAAATGGGTTTTAAAGTTTAGAAGGAAAATGGGTTTCAGCATTTAGATGGTAATGGGTTTCAAATCATTATATACTCAGTTTTCAACATTTAAGTGGATTTCTTGAATGAGCAGAGGGAAAAGGAAGCTCGCGAACAGAGGGAAGTGGCGGACGAGCTAGCTTGAGGTCGCACGCAGAGGGAGATAATAGAGAAGAACGGGAGGGAGCATTTTCTGGTGTTTGGGTGTTGGGTGATGGCGTTTTGTATTTTTTGGATTTACGCATTTACGGAAATAAACCATCTCTTAGAACTTCCGAAAGGCATTAATACCAAAAGGATAATTTCATGACATAACTGAACAAGGTTTACTTAAGTCATTACCATATCTCAAATCCAAAAGAATGGTTTATATAGTACATTAACCTTAAGTCTAATGATCAAGGATTAAAGTCTCAAAATACAACACTTAAACATATCTAGGGTGGACTAAGCAATTATACTTCTTAAGTAACCACAACAGCTGCTTACTTCTCCTCGGCTTGCTTTGTCTTACCCTGTCCATCTGAAAACACAACAACATAAACAGTGAGATTTACAATCTCAGTGAGTTCATTCGTGAATCCTCACCATTTACCTCTCGTTGTCTTTTAGTTATAACCTTATCTTATTGAATTGTATCAATTTCAATAAGAGAAATTGAATTGTATCAATTTCAGCGGAGAACCCTACCCAACTTTCGTCAAGTAACAATCTTGGGCCTTGAACTCAAGAGACATGACCTCTCATTCCAAGTACGCTACCTTAAACATTGGATTGCCATCCCATAGTGTCTTATGTATACTTTGGATACTTAGTTTTCTCACTCGATTTAAACATAATAATAATATAACAGAGTGTCAATCTTAATGTTAAAAAGAAAGTCACAATAGATATCAATCCAACCATCATAGAGTCAACCTGATTATATATCACACAACTACTTTTGTAGATTTCCAAACTACAATGACGTTGATTTCTTTTTTTTTTTTCAATCGCTCCAACTCAGCAGCTACAACCTCATAGATGGAAGAGAACTTCACATGCAAGCTCTATTCTCCACCCTTTAGCTCTAACTCTCCGTGCAAAGTGAGTTTGGGTTATGAGAAGGTGGCTTCAAGATTCTGATTTTCTTTTGGTATTCCAAATGTATAAAATTTTAGGAATGGTGAAGGTGGTAAAATGAGTGATTTCAGTAAGGGGAGTTGAAGAGGTTAAGGGTTTGCATCTCCTTTGAGTTTCCTTACCTTGGGTGTTGATTGATTATGAGGGTGTCTCTTGTCTTTGGCCTTTGGGTGTATTTGTAGCAATCATGGGTGTTTATTAGCTGTGTTGGTGTATTTTGGTCTTGGCCATATCTTTCTAGTCTTGCGTATTGCTTGTGCTAGGTCCTATTAATGAAAATTTTCCAACTATCGAAAAAAAATGATGCTTTATATTATTTTTAAAAAAATTGACGGGAAATCTATGAGACATGGTGTTAAAATGGGCTAAGAGTAAGACAAATGAGTGATCAAAATATGATTGAGTTCAAAACTTTAGCAATTCAAGTCTAATGGTTATTGAACAAAAAAATCTGTATTTTATTTATTTATCCTCTAAAGTATAATCTTAAGAAACAGAGTTTCTACAATCTTAATTGACTCCGCATTTTATTTGTTAGGACAACAACCAGCATACGAAGTAATAATAGAAACAAAAAGGAGACACAATATTAATCACACAGTACAATCAATCTTTGGCCAATGTCTGCGACTGCAGAGTAGTTGTAGTCCCCGTCTTATTACTTTAATAAAATTTTCAGCATTACAATAAATATTTATAATAATTCGGCTCCACTACGCTCAGCTCCCCCGCCCCCAGTCCCAATCTTCACTTCAAAGCAAGTCTATCCAATGCATCATTATTCTATATCTCATTATGATATGAGGTCTTATAAACATTATAGTTAATAGTTATACACTTTGCATTTTTGGTATAACATCCAACGTATCCTTATCTCTAACTTTTTTTAAATGAAACCACAAATAAAAAAAAAGTGAAATTATTTTTTATAGCCAAAACTTTTCAAGACATGCATTATGTTCGAGACTTTTAGGCCATTTTATCTTATTATTTCACTAAGTAAAAGCAAATAAATGAAAGCTTAAAAGAGTCTCGTAAGTGCAACTGAGATGGTAAAGATTGCAAAAACATACGATGTGCTGAGATGCGGTTTCGAACTTGCAGATTCCCTCTTCTTCACACTTTATGTGTGCGAGTCTCGCCCTTAGACAATTTTGAAAATAATTTATGCATAGAGAATGAATCCAATCCTTAAATATTTCTTGCTCCCATTTGCATTTGATCTTATGAGTATGTCTAAAATCATATCTCAAAACTAATTTCCCATCTAATGTCCTTCAACAAAAGCTCTCAACCAAAACATAACCTCCAACCCTATTCCATTCTCTTTCACATGTTACCTCTTATTCCACAGTCACAACACTTTCTCTCCCATTACCATAAACCCAACCACCATTCTCTTGCACCCATCTCATATTCTCAGCAATTCCTGAACTCAAACCAACATTAACCCTTCTCCTATTAATTCCATTATATCCTCTAAACCACATAAAACCATTCACATCACTTTTTCTATTCTTTGTAGCTTCCATCCCATAAACCAATACCACTTCTCTCTCCACATAAACATTCCCATTCACAATACTTTCATTTTCATTATCCCTTTCACATGAGTAAATCTCTTCCCATCTTTGTTCAAGTGTCATTTTATAAAACAAAGATTTCATTTGATGTTTAATTTTTCTTCCTTCTTCCCTTACAAATATAAATGGACAATACCATTTTCCTATAACCAATGGAAGTGAACGTTTTCTTGATATAGGGAAATTGAAATCTGGTAGTTTTTCTCTTAGAGATTGTTGTAAATAGTAATTATTGCATCATTGTAATTGTAATCATATGGCCCATTTATAAGACCCGCTAGGGTGAGTCTTAGAATAGTCTATATATATCATTTAGCACTTGTATACTGAATACAATTGAAATATTATTCAGATATGTTTTTCTACATGGTATCAGAGCTCCCAATTTTGGGGGTCTTGCTTCCACGTAAACCCTAGTCGCCGTCTCTGCGGTTTCTCTTTCCGCCTTCAATGCGGTTTGCTGCCTTCCTTGCAGTCTCTTTTGGAGATTTTAGTCCTTATTTCTTGCCGGTTAAACGCAAATCTGCATCAAGGTTTTTTTCTCCAAGCACTTTTCACTGTGTCACTGTTCATTCATACGAATGACACTATTCACGCGTACGGATGAACTGTTCAATCGTACGGACATATCTGATTATTCGGTACGGACGACACTGTTCACGCGTACGGGCGCACTGTTCGATTGTACGGGAAGTACCTTCCACATGTACGGACAAACCTGAATATTCGGTACGGACCCGCTGTTCAGTTGTACGATCAGTACTGTTCACGCTTCTGATTGGCGCTTCTGTTACTGTTCAAGATTGTTCGTTCCTTTTGGGCGCAAGGCGTTCGCTTCTATTGGACTTCTAAGTGTGGGTTATTTGTAGCCTACACCTTGAGCATTTTTTAGTCACTCTTGCAGTTGCTCGTTGTCTTCTCTTTAGTCATTGTTATTGGTTTTGCCATTCACTACAAAAAAAATGTTATTTAGTGACCGATTTTTCGGTCACTATATGGGAAAAATCGGTCACTACAACGTTTAGCGACTGAATTGGCGACCAACAAAAATCAGTCGCTATATCACTGGTCGCTAACTGTAGCGACCGATTTTGTGACCGAAATTTTAGCAACCGATGTAGTGACCGATTGTAGCGACCGATTTAGTGACCGATTTTAGTGACCGATTTAGTGACCGATTTTAGTGACCGATTTAGTGACCGTTTTAGCGACCGATTTAGTGACCGATTTTAGTGACCGATTTAGTGACCGATTTTAGTGACCGATTTAGTGACCGATTTTAGTGACCGATTTAGTGACCGTTTTAGCGACCAATTTTGTGACCGATTTAGCGACCAATTTAGTACCGAATTTAGTGACCGATTTAGTGACCGATTTAGAGACTGATTTTAGACTAATTTAACAACTACATTTAGCAACTAATATAGCAATAGAATAAATAGATGAATTTAACAAATCCAAATTTGACATCGAGTTAGCAACTATTGATCTTGGCGCGATAAATTTTTAGCAAATGATTTAACGACTGTGATTGATTTAATCAACTTATTCAATGGTTTTGCACTAATTTAATTGCAAACATGCCCGTTGTAAGAAAAATAATTTATAAAGCAATAATAAACAATAGATTTACGTTAAATTCTTCATCACAATAAAAAACAATTCATTACATTAAAGATGTTAATGTACATAGGAAAAGAACTATTTTCAAATAAATCCTACATAATATACTCATTAGAGTTTGAGTCTTAACAAAACATCAAAAGATTACTCTGATTCACTTTGTACATCAAATTGGACTCTAGATCATCTTCATCATCATGCTCTACATTATATGGCATTTGTTGAAACTTCAAGTGTTGCATCAATTGTTTTATCAGTTGCTACACCATACCTTGATCTGACTTGGTGAAACTTGAAGTTTTTTATCAATTTCTACACACATAAACAATCTATAAAAGTCAGAGTCCATAGATCTCATAGCTAACTACACACAAACACGTGTAGAAGGGGAATTAGAAAATGAGGGAGGCAATGGTTCAAGTCCTGACATTATGCTAAGCCATGTTCTACACTTCTATTCAGCAAAAAATCTCAATATTAGTATTAGTATATTATATACACAATAGAAGACATCAAACCAAGATCATTACTGTTCCAAGACTGCATATCTTTCCTTTCTTCACTCTAGCTCCTTATGCTATACACATAGAAGACATCAAACCAAGTTAAAAAGTTCATTTTCTATTCAGGGTAAAACTAGATCAAATATACTAAGATCAAATATATAAAACATACACATGCGAGAAAATCAAATATACTAAGATCAAACACAATATATAAAACATACACATGCCAAAAAATCAAATATTAATATTCATGTAGTGGGCAAGTGAAGAAACTCTCCAATAGTTTCTACACCAATATATAAGATCAAAAACTAGACCAACCAATTTACACCAATAGTGCTGAAACTCTCCAATAGTTTCTACATGAAAAGGATAATTTATTTGGGCAAGTGAAGACAAAGAATATGAATACATGTAGTGACACTGTCAAAGCTTTAGTTTAATATTCATCGACAAACCATGTATAATAGATACTGTGTTCAATTATGAAGTCAGTTGTACTTTACCACCAAATTGGCCTAAAAGACATAACATTCCATCAACATTTTGTACATAAAAAACTAACTCTCCAACAGGTTCGTGTGATTTTGTCACAAGAATATAAATCAACGAGAAAAGAGAAACACATCTTGATATAGAAACTAGAAATAAAATTACCATATCAAAAGGAGCTTCTAGCCAGGTACATGCCTATCTCCACATCTTTCAGATAAATCAGCAGCTAAGTCATTATCAACATGTGGTCAGGTGTGGCTAGTCCTTATTATTCTTTGTCCTGTAGTTTTTTTGAGTAATAATCTATTTAGAATACACAGCCTACAAGATCTGAAATGAAGGTAAATTGATAAGAAAAGGTCTGCCATTGTATATCATGTCAATAGCATACAGACCAAGTAAAAAGGGTTTGTCAAAAATACTAGTTAAATAAGGGTATTGCTTTCCATACATAGGCACTGCCAAAACTCCCCCAAGTTAGGTACCCGTAGATGGAATAAATGAAGTAAGCAATGAGGGCCTTATTGCATAATGCTACATAGACTTGTCATATATTTTTGTGTATCACTGTTGAACCCCATTAAGACATGCCTATGTAGGCCCCGTACAAATCTTAAAAATTGGACCCTAATTAAAATTCAACCAACTAATGTCATACAATTGAGTTGATAGCTACATGCAATTGAACATGCCTTTGGAAGGCCAAATCAACTATCCATTTCAAAACACAAATTAATTCTAATAAACGGTTTGAATAATCTATATATAGATACCATCTATATAGACATAAAAGGAAGTGCAACATAAAGTTAAGGAAAGAAAGAGAAAAAACAGAACTGAAAATGGAAGTGCAACATGCATACAATATAACGTATTAGGAATACACCATAAGAATAAAAATTGTATATATATACAGTGAAGAAACAAACGATCAAGAGCAACAAGTACAAAAGCCTTAACCAAGTGAAAATGGATTAGAAACTAGCAAGTAAATAAACTAGCAAATAATCACAACAAGTACAAAAGCAAATATATAAGACACAATGAAAAACCATTTAAAAACCAATTTCATACCTTCAGTTGGCTAATTGTTGTCCTTCCCTTGGGTTTGTCTTCAAATCTAGTAACAAGAGGCATCAAAGGCAGAATTTCAGTCTCAACGAGTATGCCCAAATGTCATAACTTCATAAAACTGAATTTTCTGCTATATGGTATAGAAAAAAAAACAACTGGAAAATAAGAAAACAGACAAAAATAGATCAAAAAAACTCAGTTAATCATATAAAATACAGTACAGTAATAAAACTCAGTTAATCAAATTGACTACAAAATAGATCAAAAAAACCCTAAAACAAACTATAATTTTGTCAACAACTAATGAACATCTGATTACAAAATCAGACAACAATTAAAACTCAGTGTTTAATATGAAGAAACCCCTCAATAGAAAAAGAGAAAGGGTTAGAACAAAACAAACCCAATAGAACCAAACAGACCACATGAGAAAGGAAGAGAAATTAGAAAAGTCGAAAACAACTTCTATATGTACCTTTCCCCTTCTTCCTCCAAGACAGCAACCGGGAGAGAGACGGCGACGACGAGAGATGGAGACGGCGGTAGAGAAGAGAGAGTGACGGAGGACGACGACGAGTTGGCGGAGAGAGAAGAGGAAGAACGAGCCCTGGCGGAGAGAGCTGGGGAAGAGCGATGGAAGCTTAGGGTTTCACTTTCAATAGTAGTGGCGTTGATTTGTGTTTTGGGTGGAAGAGAGAACGCTCTGTTTTGGGTGAATAGGAAACGTGCGAGGGTTTTTGTGAGAGGGAGTTTTTTTTTCACGAAAAAAAATTAAGTGAGAGTTTTTGTTTCACGCAAAAAGTTATAATATTGCTCCTTGCACCCCGCGTTTTACTTTGCACCACCCCCTCTACTAGCGACCGAAAAAACGGTCTCTAAAGCTAGCGACCGAAAAATCGGTCACTAAGCAAAAAGTATTTTATACATTGACTCGGTCTCTAAATCGGTCGCTACTAGTGACCGAAAAAGCGGTCTCTAAAGCTAGCGACCGAAAAATCGGTCACTAGGGAAAAAGTATTTTATACCTATTGAATCGGTCTCTAAATCGGTCGCTAAAGTGACCGATTTTTTTTGGTCGCTAAATCAGTCACTATTTAGCGAATTTCTAGTAGTGATTGCTACTTGTATTCTCTTAATTATTATTTCAAATGGCTGGAAAAATCTTTGTTGATTACTCTTCATGCTTCACCAAGGAAGATGTGATCCGTTTGAAGTCTCTACTTGAATATCTCAGTAAGCCGTCTGGTTCTCCCTCCATGATTGGTTTGAGTGTATGTTCTCGAGCTTTTAGTGTTGGTGATACAATCCCTAAGAATGCTTGGATCCTTGACTCTGGTGCAACTGATCACATGACATTTGACGCCAATTGTTTTTCCTCTTATTCCTCCTCAGAGAGGGATCAATATGTTACTGTTGCTAATGGTTCTTTTACTCGTATTGATGGCTCTGGAAATATTAGGTTGCAACCTTCACTACAATTACAAGATGTGCTGCATGTTCCCACACTCTCTCACAACCTAATATCAATTCATAAACTCACTCGTGATTATAACTGCAAAGTAGCCATTTTCACTTCTCATTGTGTTTTTCAAGATCTTGCCACGTGGAAGACGATTGGAGTTGCTAAGGAACAAGGAGGGTTGTACTATTTATCTGATGAGCATGCTATTAAAAAGGTGTTGTCTTCCGCACTTCAGTCTCGGTCAGAGTCTCCTTCTTCTACTTCGCAGATTTGGCTTCTACATAAGCGTCTTAGTCATCCTCCTTTCTCATTACTCAGGTCTATGTTTCCATCTTAATTCGTAAAACTGTGTATTGAGTCCTTTAAGTGTGACATTTGTCAATTTGCTACGCACCACCGAAGTACTTTTCCCTCTAGTGGTACAAAAAGTGCTGAACCATTTGATCTTATTCATTCTGATGTTTGGGGGCTTGCCCCTGTTTCTAATATTTCTGGTGCACGATGGTTTGTGTCTTTTGTCGATGATTTTACTCGAGCAACTTGGTTGTTCTTGATGAAAGATAAATCTGAGGTACCCCAATTGTTTATTCGTTTTTACAATATGATAAAGACTCAATTTGGAAGAGGTATTAAAAGAGTCCGTTCTGATAATGGAAAAGAATATGTGAATCACAATCTTTCTGATTTCTTCATTAAACAGAGCATCATACATGAACTTACCTGTGTTGACACCCCTCAACAAAATGGGGTTGCTGAAAGAAAAATTCGTCATCTTCTTGAAATTGCACAAGCCGTTCTCTTCCAAATGTCTGTTCCAAAATCATACTGGGGAGAGGCAGTGTTAACTGCTGCCTATCTGATTAATCAGATGCCATCTCGTGGTCGAGGTAATGTTAGTCCAGTTCAACTTTTGGTCTCACAGTTTCCTTCCTGTTCCTGTCTTGCAGAGCCTTGAGTCTCGGGTATTTGGTTGTGTGGCTTTTGTCCACGTTCACCCACAACACCGAAGAAAGTGTGATTCTCGTGCAATTCGTTGTGTCTTTATAGGTTATACTCCTAACAAGAAGGGTTGCAAGTGTTATCATCCACCAAGTTGTAAGTTCTTTGTTTCAATGGATGTCACATTTCATAAGCATGTCTCCTTTTTCACTCGTCCACCGCTTCAGGGGGAGAGTGATTCTAATTCCAATTTGGAATCTGAGTCCGAGCTCGAGTTTCTCTTCCTTGGTCCATGGCAACATGAATCTGAGTCCTACTCCTTCCACTTCTCCTAGTTCTGTTCCTAATGTTCCTCCAGTATCTCATGTGTCTCCTGTTTTGTAGGAAACAATACCTAGTGAGCCTATACTTACTTATCAGAGAAGAGGAAAACCAAATCTGGTCCAGCAACAGCTCCATTCGCGTGAACCAGAGGTAAGTACTGAAAGTGACTCATCAACTTCAGATTCTCATATTTTTGATACCAATGACCCTGATACAGATGTTGATATTATTGACCCTAATGTCGATGACTTACCTATTGCTTTGAGAAAAGGGAAAAGGTCTTGTGCTAAGTACCCTATTTCTCAATTTGTTTCTTCTAAGCATCTTTCCTTGTAGCATCAAAGTTTTATTGCAGCTGTTGACTCTATAAGAATCCCTACATCAGTTCAAGAGGCACTTAAAGATAAAAATTGGGTCCAGACTATGAATGAAGAGATGAAAGCACTTGAGAAGAATGATAATTGGGAGATTGTTGAGAAACCAAGGGACAAGAAGCCTGTTGGTTGTAGATGAATCTACACAGTCAAGCACAAATCAGATGGTACTCTTGATTGGTACAAGGCAAGACTGGTGGCAAAAGGATACACTCAAACTTATGGAATTGATTATGAGGAGACATTTGCTCGTGTGGCAAAAATGAATTTTGTTCGTATTTTACTCTCTCTTGCTGCGCACTTTGGTTGGGATTTACACCAGTTTGATGTTAAGAATGCTTTCTTGCATGGCAGTTTAGAAGAGGAGGTGTACATAGAGATTCCACCAGAATTTGGTCCCACTAATGGAACGAATGTGGTTTGCAAACTGAGAAAAGCTTTATAAGGACTAAAACAGTCTCCTCGGGCCTGGTTTGGGAGGTTTTCAAAGGCAATGTTGCACCTTGGCTATAAGCAAAGCCAGGGAGATCATACACTTTTCTTCAAACATTCACAAGGTGGTAAACTGACAATACTTCTTGTTTATGTTGATGATATTATTGTTGCAGGGGATGATTTGACCGAAAGGCAACTACTTAAGGAAAAATTAGCCACAGAATTTGAAATGAAGGACCTTGGGAAACTTAAGTATTTCCTAGGGATTGAGGTAGCCTACTCCAATGAAGGCATTTTTATTTCTTAAAGAAAATATGTTCTTGACCTTCTCAAAGAAACGGGAAAGCTTGGATGTAAACCTGCAAGCGTTCCTAATGAGCAAAATCACAAATTGAGCACTGAAGAGGAAAGTGCTAAGGTTGACAAAATGCAATATCAAAGACTAGTGGGGAAGTTGATCTACTTAGCCCACACTAGACCTGACTTGACATATGCAGTTAGTGTTTTAAGTCAGTTCATGCATGATACAAGAGTAAGACACCTTCAAGTAGTAGACCGTGTTTTACAATATCTCAAAGCCACTCCAGGGAGAGGACTCCTTTTCAAGAGAGGTGGAAAGTTAACTATATATATCATTTAGCACTTGTATACTAAATACAATTGAAATATTATTCAGATATATTTTTCTACAGAGATGAATCAACAGCTAGAGCTTCAGTTAATTTGCATGATCTGTATGAACCTGATGTTCTGACTCTCCATCCTTTTTTTCTTAGAAATTTTGGTGGAATTCCATCCGGGATTATGGATTTGGCAAAGAAACCACCACTTTGGTGAGTGTGAATCATGAAAATTTGGTATAAGTCTTTTAGATTGAATGGCTTTGGATTTTTGTCATTTAGGATGTTCCTGAAGCAGCAAGTTACTATGTCCCCTTCTCTTGAGCATTTGCGAACGCAAATTCAGTCACCAATCTATTTTGTCTCTAATTCCATTCTAAGACGCTTAGAGACAATTTTTCATGTTTAGTGAATTTAGAATATATAGTGGAAGTAGCACCACCAGGATATTGGCAACAAAAAAAAGGTAACATCACTCTATTTAGTGAAGATTCAAGAAATTAGTGGACTGTGACGATTGTTGCTTATAACTTTCCAAATCAGCTGTTCCCACTTCCCCTCACTTTATAATAATACCATTGCTTGTTGATATAGTGATACTGATATTCATCATACAGAGCCACTTTTCTAATAGATTGTATATCTGGAGACTACTAAGCTGCTATAGCCAGTAATAGTGTTTCCTAAAGTTGCTGGAATTTAATATCTTTTTTAAAACTGCTGTTCTTTACTAGCATTCTAATCTGTTAGACAGCTTTTCTAATTTGTTAAATTGGGAACTTATAACCAACTTCGTATAATACAAGTGGTAGATACTTGGGCTCCTTAACCATTTGTTCACGGGTTCGATTCATGGGCGGTGCGTATGACAAAAAATAGTTGTCCAGTACACAGTTTGGTGAACAATGGACATCACAAACAAAAAATGTAAATTTTAATATAAATTCTTTTTTTATTGACTCAAAGTATAATTTTCTTTCTAATGTTTATAATGACTTTATATAATATATTATAATGTAATTAAAAAATTATAAATAGAAAAGTGTGATGGAAAAGATAGGGGAGAGAGAGAGATGAGGGAGAGAGGTCATGGGATGAGAATATATAAGAGAAATGAGAACTAATTGCATTGATCACGAGGCGATACAGTCTATCACGAGGCAATGCAACCCCGTTGTGAGGCAATGGGAACTAATTGTCTTGATCGCGAGGCGATATAGTCTATCGCGAGGCGAAACTGCACATAAACATTTCTTCTTTCTCTGTTACGTCTCTAGGCAAGTTGTGGTTCGCTAGGCGATGAAACATCAAATTGAAGGGTGTTTTTTTGCTTCATTTTGGTTGCTTGGTGATCTCCCTCCATAGCTAAGTGATGAGACACAAAAAAAATAGAAGGATTAAGAGTTTCAAGTATCCCAAAAACACCAAATTAACAACTAACCGAAGTCTTTGAGCTCACTATTGAAACAAAGTTATTCTGCTATGAAAACTATGCAAGATAACTAATGAAAAACTAAATAAAAAGATATCAAACTATACACATATTGTAGAGCACTAGAGCTATCGCCAGTTCAGTACCTTGAATTGATGCCCTAAAGGTACTATGCACTTTTAAGTGCTTGGTTTAAGAGGATAAATTGTGGTAATCATATTTGAGATGTCAAGTGCAAGGATAGGTTAAGTAGTGTTCATTAGAATTTCTATAAACCCTCGGATAAGCCTGGGATGATTTGAATTGATGTGATATTAGTTTAAGCACAAAAATTAAGGTGTGATGTGTGAATTGATTCAAATATTTTAGTTCAAACTTTTGAATTAAAATATTTGAATTCCCCCCAAAAATTATAGGCAGTTTTTTTGTACCCCCATTATACCCCCAAAAACCTTTTACCTACGGACATAACCGTGGGTACAAGTCCAATTTTTTGATAAAAACCTTTTACCTACGGACAAAACCGTGAGTAAAGTCAAAGTCAATTTTTTAAAAAAGTTTCAAAACAACATTTTCCATTCCGGAAATACCGTTTTTAACATAATTCCGGAAGCAATTTTTTCGGGAATTCCGGAAATACCTTTTTTTACATACTTTCGAAAGCTGTTTTTCACATAATTCCGTGAGTTTTTCACGTAATTCCGAAAATCCTAAAAAATAAGCGTTCCAGAATCATGTCTTAATAGGTAATTCCGGAATTTTTTTGGAAATCAGGGGTAAAATCGTCCATTTGACATATTTGGGGGGTATAGGGTATAATGGGGGGAGTACAAAAAAAAGAACCAAAATTATATTACCTCCTAAAAATACTCCATCCAAACGTACACATTTTACAAAGCAAAGGATGGGTTCCGCTATTCAGAGAAGAAGAGGAGCTTGTTTTTTCAGAAAGGAACGGTTTTTGAGTTGTGTTTATGCGTTAACTCCAAATTGCTACTCGACTTGCTTTCTATTATAGGAAGTCAGTCAAAGAGTCAGTTTCTTACGCTAAAATTTTGGAAAGTTGAGAGTGCTCAACAAGTAACGAATCCGGACGCATTTACGATAAATGAATGTGGAAATACTTGGAGCTCAAGTAAATAGCCATTAGTAAAATATTTAACAGTAATATTCAATAAAAAATAATTCTGATTAATCAAAATAGTTTCAAATATGCATTTTCGGATAGACTCATGTAAGTCTATATATATATATATATATATATATATATATATATATATATATATATATATATATATATATATATATATATATATATATATATATATATATATGTATATATAATATTAATATCTCAATAAATTAAAATTAGCAACGTCAAACAATGTAGGACTTCATACTTTTGAGGTTTAAATACGCTTTTACCCCCTGCAAATAGGGGGGTATTTTGCTTTTACCCCCTACAATTTTTTTTAAAAAAAACACCTTGCAAAACCTTCTATTAAGATGGACGTTACAAAAATGTCTACGTGGCTTTTTTTATTTTTAATTTTTTTAATGCTGACTGGGTTATGTGTTTTTGTAACAGTGGGTTAATGTGTTTTTGTAACATTGGGTTAACCCCTATTTACCCCCTGCAAATAGGGGGTGTTTTTCTTTTACCCCCTACAAATTTTCTCTTCCTTACCCAGAAATCCTTTTATTCTCTTCATCTTCACCATGGGTGTTTTTCTTTTACCCCCTACAAATTTTCTCTTCCTTATCCAGAAATCCTTTTATTCTCTTCATCTTCACCATAATCCATATCTTCTTCATCTTCACCAAACACTAAGCCACAAACACTGAAGAGAGAGAAACTCATCTTCAACGTCCCCCGTCTCACCCTCTCTTCTCACCGCAAACCACCCTCCATCATGTTCCTGTCTCTTCCATTTCACAACCCCCCAATTCGTTTGCTTCGTTGACCCGCTAATCACTGTTCATCGAAGCAAAAACCTCTTATCCCTCCTTCAAGATCGTTGAACCTCAAGCTTCTCTTTCTCTGATGGTTCTTCTCTGCCTTGTTTGGTTTTAGATCTAGCTGATTCTCGTTTGTACTTCTTCGATTTGCAGCTCTAGTTATTGATATTTGAGCTTTTCACAAATTTCTCTCTCTGTGTGCGTTGTGAATGGGTTTGAAATGGAGAGAAAGTTTAAAATTTCTGGATTTGGGTTTTAAAACAGAGATCAAATCGATGGGTAAGTGATGGATTTTTTTGGATTTGGGATTTTTCTGGATTTGTCTCATTCATAGAAAAAGAAGAAGGAAGATATGAGATTTTGGTGGTGGTGGTATGTGTGTGAGAGAGAAGAGAGTGGTGACAGAAAGTTGAATTTTTGTTGAAGATGATGATTGAGAAGAAGAAGAGATGGATTATGGTGAATATGAAGAAGAGATGGGATTAAATGAGATTTATTAATGACGTAAAATATCCATTTGGCATTTAAAATAAAAGAAAATGAATTAAGAATGCCAAATCAACAATCCGTTTGACACATAGGTTTTTTTGTAACAGTGGGTTAACAGATGGACTTTTTTAAAACAAGTTGTTTTTGCAAGGTGTTTTTAAAAAAAAAAAAATTGTAGGGGGTAAAAGCAAAACACCCCATATTTGTAGGGTGTAAAAACGTATTTAAACCTACTTTTGAAATATCTCATAAAATTACAACATATGACTTGTCTTTCATCATGTTCTCAGTGGGAGGCAAAATGACTATCGCAATTGGAAGGCTTTGAAGTTGCGCAAAGGTTTTGAGGTGAAACGGAGGAGAATTGAAAACAGATAGATAACGAAGAGATTATGTAGAGCATCAATTGTGGTTTACGAAGAGTTTTGGAATGTAGTGGAGCATTCAAATGAAATTAGTTCTGACTATGAGAAACGTAATGGAGACGTTGCAATTAAATGATTACAATGGGATATCGAGCCGTTGTAATGAATGCTTGCAATGGGAAGTGTATCAGCCCAAAGTGGAATATGGAACGCGAAATGACTTCATTAAAATGAATATAATCCTAAACTAATGTGTGTTTTTTTGTTTTTTTACTATTAATTATATTAGTAATTTTAAATTAACAATATTAATTTTTTTTCTAATTTATTTTGTTTTATTCATTAAATTCCTATTAAAGAAAAAATAAAAAATAAAAAAACATAGTTAAGAAGTCCCCCCTGGAGAAGACGACTTCTCAACTGAAATTTTAAAAAAAAATTAAGTTTTCATGTTGAGAAGTCCCTATTAGGGCGGCGACTTCTCAACTATAAAAAAGTGTGCTAGATTGAGGATTAATTTTAAAAGCGGTCGAAATTGGTAATTTTTTTTGGCTTAAATAGTTATCCAGTTACTCCCCTGAAAAAAAAAAGTTTAAAAAACACCTTGTAAAATGTAACGTTATCCAGTTACCCCCCTGTTGTTAACTTTTTTGTTAAAAAATATAAAATGTAACTTTATCCAGTTACCCCCCTGACGTCAGTGCCACGTGTCACCATATTGTTGGGCCTCTGTGACACGTGGCACTGACATGCCACATCAGCATCTATGTCACCACTGCCACGTCAGCAACCAATGGATGGCTGCCACGTGGCACTGGCTTGGCTAAGTGAAATATTGTGTGTTAATCAAAAAATCAAAGTTTTTGCCTTGGATGAGTGTTGAACCGGTGACCCAGTGGTGGTTGGACATTTAATTACCACTAGGCTACCACATGATTTGTGTGTTTAAACACAACTACAAATATATATTACATTATTATTCTCTTCTTCTTCTTCCTCCAGATCTGTTTCTTCTTCTTCTTCTTCAATTAAATTCCACTTACCCAGAAACGATTTTTTAATCTCTCGTTCAAGTTTTCATTTACCTAGAAACGATTATAATCTTCCATTAAATTTCATTTTCGTTCAAGATTAAATTGATTTCATCTTCCATAGAGGGATGGGTCAACAACGTTAATCACATGCTCTGTCTCATGAACCACTCTCTAACCTTCATCTTCTTCTTTTATTTACTTTCTTCTTCCTCTTTTCATTGTTCTCCTTTAAACTGACGTGTTCCCTCTCTTGAGCTGATTTGCATTTTCGTTTGTTGATCTGTCTTCACCTTCTTCACTGTTGTGAGTGTTTCACACTTTTTTTCGTTTTTCCTCCCCCCTTTTCTTTCTTCTCAACCTTTACCTTCCTTTTGTTGGAACTGGTAGAGAAGATTGAAAAGAAAAGTGAATTCTCATTCAACTGAAAAACATTCTTTTCATCAGTGTATCTATATACCAGTTAGCTTTTCAACTGAACAACTAACTGGTTGTTATTCTAACTGACTTCAACAGAGAAGAATACAATCCCTAAAAACAACTTTACTAATTGTACACGTGTGAAGCATAAGCACACGTGTGACATTCAATTTATTTATTAACTCTAACAGCCTCTCCTAATCTTTATTGTGGTACACAAAACAGATTACAGACTCAATATCAATTCTCCAACACAGTCATTCCAAGCAGTCTTTTGAGCTTGTTGAAACTGTCCACCTTGAGAGGTTTAGCCATCATGTCTGCTACCTGATCATCTGTGCTGCAGTACCTCAAATCAATAGTTTTCTCCTTACATAGATCCCTCAAGAAGTGAAATCGTATGTCTATATGTTTGCTTCTACCATGAAGTATTGGATTTTTGGATAACTTGATGGTAGAACTGTTATCACAGTAGATAACAGTAGCTTCATTCTGAGTTTCTCCCATTGCAGCTGTAATTCTTCTCAGCCATACAGCTTGACACCCACCTGCACAAGCAGCTATAAATTCTGCCTCAGTGGTAGACAGTGTTACCACTGGTTGTTTCCTAGAACACCAGCTCACAGCAGCACAGCCAATCATAAAAACATAGCCAGTGGTGCTCCTACGGTCATCAACATCTCCTGCATAGTCTGAATCAGTGAAACCAATCAATTCACACTGTCTTGACCTGTTCTGTCTTGTATACTTCACACCAGAATTATAAGTCCCTTTAACATAGCGCATTATTCTCTTAACTGCCATCAAGTGTATCTCTGTTGGCCTCTCCATGTACCTGCTTGCTAATCCAACAGAATACATCAAATCAGGTCTAGATGCAGTGAGATACATTAAGCTACCTATCATTTGCTTATAGGTAGTTGTATCCACTGCCTTCCCATGTTCATCTCTGTTTAGTTTACATCCAGGCACTATAGGACTAGACATAGGCTTACAGTTTTCCATTCCAAACCTTTCTAATATCTCCCTAGCATATTTTTGCTGACATATAGTGATTCCTTGGTCAGTTTGAGTCACTTCCATGCCTAGGAAATACCTCATTCTTCCAAGATCACTCATCTCAAATTCTTGCTTCATTGAGTCTTTAAATTCACTGCACTTCTTAGTATTGTTACCTGTGTAGATCAAATCATCTACATAGAGGCTGACAATCACTATACTGTCACTGTCACTTGCTTTACTCTGTTTTACAAACAGAGTGTGCTCATGTGGGCACTTGATGAAGCCTTCTTTGTAGAAGTAAGACTCAATTCTGCTGTACCAAGTTCTAGGAGCCTGCTTTAGGCCATAGAGAGCTTTCCTGAGTTTGTAGACCTTGCCTTCCCCTCCCTTGATCTCATATCCGCTTGGTTGAGTCACATACACATCTTCAATTAGCTCACCATGTAAAAACGCACTCTTAACGTCTAGTTGGTGCACTATCCAACCCTTACATGCAGCTACAGCTAGTAGTGTTCTGATGGTGTCCCATCGTGCAACCGGTGCGAAGACTTCATTATAATCAACTCCTTCCTTTTGAGCATATCCCTTGGCTACTAATCTAGCCTTGTGCTTTTCAATCTTCCCCTCTTCATTGAATTTCGTTTTGTATACCCACTTAACACCTATGGCAGTGGCTTTTGGTGGCAGATCTACTAATTTCCAGGTGTTATTCCTCTCTATAGCATCAATCTCTGCATCCATAGCATTCTGCCAGACTTTGCTCTGTTTTGCTTCCTCATAAGTTGTAGGGTCAGTAGTACTAAATACAGCTAAACTCATAGCAGCATTTATTTCATAATCATTGAGATATGTGGGAGGCCTCCTTGTTCTTTTCTGATCAGTATCTTCAATTGACTCAGTTGTATCATCAATCTGTTCTGTCTCTTCACTTTCACTGTTGTTTCTATTTTCCTCAATCACTTCATTCACATCTTCAGTAGCTTCATTTGCAGTGTGTCTACCCTCAGTTACCTCAGTTGCAGCCTCCTCTGTAATGTGCTCACTTTCTTCAATATCTGCTTGAGTAGTAACTTTGGAGTTCACCTTGCTCTTCCAATCCCATTTCTCATCTTCAACAAACTTAACATCCCTGCTAATTATAATTTTCTTAGTGATTGGGTTATACAATTTATATGCTTTGGACTCCTCACTCACACCTAACAAAATACACTTAACACTTTTAGGATCAAGTTTTTTCCTTTGAGCATCAGGAATATGAACAAAACCTATACATCCAAATATCCTAAAGTGTTTAACAGAGGGCTTGATACCACTCCAAGCCTCTTGAGGTGTACAACCTTTGACAACTGCAGTGGGACTTCTGTTGAGCACATAAGTAGACCAATTGACTGCTTCAGCCCAAAATTCTTTAGGAACATCTTTCTCGGACAACATGCTCCTAACCATATTCAAAATTGTTCTATTTCTCCTCTCTGCTACCCCATTTTGTTGAGGAGTGTAGGCAGCAGTGAGTTGTCTCTTAATGCCATTATCACTACAGAAAGTGTTGAATTCATTTGAATTGAACTCACCACCTCTGTCAGTTCTAAGGCATTTAAGGACTTCACCAGATTCTTTCTCAACCATAGTTTTAAATTTCTTAAAAACAGCTAAGGCATCACTCTTTTCAACTAAGAAATACACCCACCCCTTTCTACTAAAGTCATCTATAAAGGTTATGAAATACCTTTTGTGACTGTTGGATGCAGGTGTGATCGGTCCACATAGGTCAGAATGTACTAGCTCCAGCACCTTTGTAGCTCTCCATGTGCTCTCCTTGGGGAAGACTTCTCTATGTTGTTTTCCTTTTAGGCAATCTTCACAAATCTTTGAAGTATCTTGAAGCTTAGGTAACCCTTTCACCATCTCCTCTTGAGCCAAAGTCCTCAAGCCTTTGTGACTTAGATGAGCAAATCTACAGTGCCATAAGTGAGGTAAATCATTATCCTCAACATTATGACACAATTCAGTAATCAAAGCAATAGGAATGACATGACCTGTGATGATAAACATGCGGTTTCTAGTCATGATGCTTGTGATAATGAGGCCTTTTTCTTTGTGATACACCTTACACTTGTTGTCTTCAAATACCACCTTGAGTCCCTTTTCTTGAAGTTGCCCAATACTCAGAAGATTATTCTTAAGTTCTGGAACAAAATACACATCAGTAACTATCTGTACAATGCCTTCTATCTTCAGCTTCACTGTACCCTTTCCTTTTACAGCCATTCTAGTGCCATTTCCAAGTCTAACAGTCTCCACAAACGTGCCATCAAAGCTAGAGAACCAACTTCTATTCCCACACATATGATTTGAGCATCCTGAGTCTAAAAACCATAAATCTTCCCTTCTTGCAGTGGTGTTTTGACTCTCTTCATTAGTTGCCATCAGCAATACAGCCTCCTCATCATCAAATTCGGTGAAATTAGCTCCTTCTTCCCAACTAGGACACTCATTTTTGTAATGTCCTAGTTTTCCACACTTATAACATTCAATATGTTCCTTATTGCTCCCTTGTCTACCTCTACCTCTGCCTCTGCCTCTACCTCTACCTCTGGCACTATTCCCTGATCTACCACCTACAGTAACTTTTAGAGCTTGTTCCTCATCTTTACTTGTTTCAAGATTTCTCATTCTAGACTCATGAACTAACAATTTCCCTTGCAACTGATCTACTGTCATGTTTTCTATATCATTTGATTCTACAATCGAACAAACTACATACTCAAACCTGGAGTTCATTGATCGAAGGATCTTTTCAACCACATTGTGTTGTCCCATCTTCTTTCCCTGAGCCTTCATCTTGTTCACCAGAGTGAGCGTTCTTGCACAAAAATCAGCCACTGTCTCTCCATCTTTCATTTGCAGCTTTTCATATTCCTTCTTTAACGCTTGCAATTGTGCCTTCTTTACCTTTGTTGACCCTTGGTAACGATCTTTCATCGAGTCCCATATTTCTTTGGCCGTCCCCTTTGTTATCATCGTCTCAATAATTCCTCTTTCAATCGATTGAAAGAGGTAATTTTTTGCCTTAAGATCTTTTAGCTTTCCATCTTCGTTCGCCTTCACGGTTTCAGGCGTTGCATTCTCCGGCACCGGTGGAATCCCTTGTTCCACCACACTCCAATAATCTTTTGACCTCAAAAGATTCTCCATCAGAAGTGACCAATGCTCGTAAAAGCCATCGAATTTCGGAACCGAAGGTGTCAAGAACTCGCGTTCCGCCATGATTCGATCTTCGTCGCTCGTCAATTTCTTCGCTCTCTCACGAAACGCTTTCGTATCAGGCCCCCGAGAGAGCTCTGATACCAGTTGTTGGAACTGGTAGAGAAGATTGAAAAGAAAAGTGAATTCTCATTCAACTGAAAAACATTCTTTTCATCAGTGTATCTATATACCAGTTAGCTTTTCAACTGAACAACTAACTGGTTGTTATTCTAACTGACTTCAATAGAGAAGAATACAATCCCTAAAAACAACTTTACTAATTGTACACGTGTGAAGCATAAGCACACGTGTGACATTCAATTTATTTATTAACTCTAACACCTTTATCCATCTCTTTGTTTTCGCTCAAAATCAGTATTTCCTATTTTATTGTTACAGTATTGTTTGGAGGTTCTCCATTTGTTTATTCTTTCCAAAATCAAAGAGAAGAAGAAGAAACAGATCTGGTTCCAGATCCGGAGGAAGAAGAAGAGAATAATAGTGTAATATATATTTGTAGTTGTGTTTAGAAACACAAATCATGTGGTAGCCTAGTGGTAATTGGACGGCCAACCACCACCAGGTAAAGGGTTCAACACCCCATCCAAGGCAAAAACTTTGATTTTTTAATTAACAAATTTTTGTAGTTCAAAGTGTACACTTAGTGTATCTACACTATTCAGTATTTTTGGTGTGGAGTTATCAAAATAAGTAAAAATAGTAATAAGCAATAAAATGTGTGAGAAATCAGTGGAAAAAGTAGTTGAAATGTTTTCACCAAGTACTTTACTTCTAAGTGTTTTAATGGAGTATGTAGTGTGGGAACACTGGATGTAGGTGCATCAGTTTGTGCCTTTCAGCACTTCTCTTTAGAGTTTCATTACAAGCTCTTATGATCTTTGTTTTTTACAGTAAAGAAATGTTTGTCAATTCCTCCCTTGCCTCCTAACAATGATCCAAGTTGCTAAATAGGTTCACTCTTGTAATTTTATTATCCTAAGGACTATGCTATCCTATGTCTAGGTTTTAGCATGTATTTAACAAAGTTTCCTTTATTAAATACTTGTCCCTATTAACTCTTGAGTTCATAAATGTAGCCCATGTCTGCTGCTACAAGTTTTACCGATTCTAAAGTGATCAATTCCAGGATAACTTGAAAGAAATATTATGCAAGAGTTTAAAGTGTTTACACTACATAAACCATAATAACATATTTAGAAGTTCATTACAAGGTTAGAACATCTCAACTTAAGGGAATTTAGCTCATGTTACTCATGTTATAAAGCAAAGAATATGCAAAGAACATAAGTAAATGAATAATAAAGCAAAAGAACTTAAAAGAGTAGAGATTACTTGAATAGAAGATCTTTTGCATTAAGTTCCCTAAGTTGAAGTACAATAAAGATTTCTTACACGAATTTCTTCAAAGTAGAAGTGAAGGGAATGGTTGTCAAGCACTTCCTCACCTTCTTCTCCTTAAAAACTTGAAATGAAAATAAACTAAACCTAAACTAAGCGATCCTTTCAGAAAACAAAAATGAAGAATTACAAATGAAAGATGAAGGATTTAAAGATGTAAAAGATGATGGATAAGTGAAGATATGGCTTCTATTTATAGGCTTGAAATCTTTCCTCTTGCAAGGGGTTTCATTTGGCGTGAAAGATCAGCTGAGGGGACCAAACATGGTTAGTTGTAGACAACCAATCAAGCAAGCTGAATAGGTTTGGTCGCTTGCATGCATAACAAAAGATGAGGTCCATTGGAGAAGTGCTACATGTCTTTTAGATAAGTTGAGTCTTGCAACTTGATTTTTATGTGTATCGCCGACTTCTGCAAGTGGCTCAGCTCTAGGTGACTAGGCATGACATCACAAATCAAGTGTGGAAGCATTGAAATGGTCTTTGGATGTTTTGGTATAAACTGCAGAATTTAGCAGGTGTTGGCAGTGTTTCCACTCCTGGTGTTGGCAGTAATTCCATTCCTGCAGTAGCTGCACTGAACAAAAACATCAAACCTAACAAGATTTGTGCATTTTGCCTAGATCATTGCCCTTTATCTATTTGAATATTTAGAATGTTGTTCCTTGATAAATAAGCTATAAATATATATAAATGTTCTTGAAAATAAGCAATAACTCAAGCTTAATTGTATGAATAACTCTATATAAAATAGAGTTATCACACCCCCAAACTTAAATTGTTGCTTGTCCTCAAGCAACGACAAGAAACAAAACACAAGACTTATATAATTATGAATACATCTCAACTCATGTTTTTCAAGAAGTGTTTGAAGTGTATTGTAATGAGCCTTTCTCTTTTGGTGCTTTTTCTTCCATGCCCTTGCTTTAAAACATTCAGAGTTATAAAAACTCATTTGTGTGAGTGTGTGGCCCATTGAGTTTCTAATTGGTTCCATAACTGAACAAAGAGTTTTTCCTTAGCTTTTTGAAAAAGATGGAACTCTTTTGGTCACTCTTAGAGATTTTTCAAAATATGGCCGAGACTAACAATTTCTTCAAGTATTTAGGGGACTCTTAAGCACAACAAAGGGGTTTTGGTGTTCCAACTTGTTGAGCCAATACCTTATTTCTATTCTTGGTGTTTGATTTTTGATGATGTAATGCAGTGAGTGCAAAAAAACATCATTTTTGGATTGTAGGATCACCTTATTTTGAGTGTAGGTGCCTTTTGATGTAGATGGTGTTGGCACACTAAGTGTTGCCACACTTGGAACTCTTTGAGTATTTTTGGTAGCGTACACTGCCCTCCTCACTGACCTCCACATGCATTTTCTTCTTTTTCTTGGTTTGTTTTTCTTTTTCTCTTTGAACTTTGTTCATATTTTTCAAACCAAATTGCACTTAAGGGACAGGTTCAGTTTATATGACTCAGGCAAGTGTAGCTCATTTTTGGGATATTTTTGGTATTTTTGAGTGGTTTTGACATTTGTGGCTTGCACTCTTCAAGCTGTCACACTTTGGCCTTTGTATTCATGGAATTTCCCCCAAACTTAAGTCTTTATGCTCTTCTAAATTTTTAATGAAAATCTAATTTTGACCTCAAATTTCCAAAATTTCCTTGGCTTTAGATAGCTCTTGATCTAGCATGGTTCTTTTTAAAACTCAATTTTGTTGTGTCAAAGTATTTATAAAACTGATCATTTTTAGAAAACAAGGCTTTTCATTCAAAATTCAACTTATTGATACACTTCTTCAATTTTTGAGAAAAAGATGAATTGATCATGTTTCATATTTATTTAAGTTTTTAAAACATACATATGATGTACTTAGTTCTTCTATTTTTTTGAAAACATTTTTGATCATGTCATTTGCATGCTTTGTTAAGTACATCTAAACACACATACTAATATTGCATATTCACATACATATACTACTAAGACATTCATAGCATATATTAGTTTTCACATAGTGCATATTTAGTTCAAAAGATATACTATTCTCCACTCTCCCCCCAACTTAAAGATGAGAAGTGTCCTCACTGCTCTAAGTTTAGGAAACAGGGGAGTACTAAATTTGGGAGAAACAAACAAAAGTATTTAACACATAGCAACAGCTACCACATAGTATTTTAAACAGTTGAAAGTAAAGCAAAATATAGTTTTAGGAATAAACATTAAAAAGTATCCTTTTACTCTTTGTTTTGGAATCTGGGGCTGGCTCTCACAGCAGGGCTATGCTTGGCTCTTGTCTTCTTTGGCTTCTTAGCAGTGGCCACATCAGAGGTAGGCACACCAGGATCATCTACAGTAGCCTCAGGCATTTCTGCCTCTTCAGGTGTAGCTTCTGCAGGAACATCTGGTGTAGCCAGTGTTTGGACTTCAGGTGCAGGTACACCACTCTGCACTGGAGTGTGTTCTGCTTGTTGCTCAATTCCCTCTGGTTGTTGCTCTGCTACCTTCTCAGTTTGTTCTTCAGTTTCTTTATTTGTTGCCTTGTCACCAGTTTCTGCTCATGTACCCTGTTCAGCATAGAGAGAGGACATTGTCCACATCTTCTTTGTTGGAGCTGGCTTCATTGTTCTTCTTGTGTATCCCAGCATCTGTTTCTTCTCTGCTAAGGCCTTCAGAACTGCAGAGATTGTTGCTGCAGGACTAGTTGCCATGACTGTTGATTTCTTTGAAGCTTCTGCAGTTGGTGTGGGAACACTAACAGACTCCTTGACAGTATCTGCCTGCATCTTCATCTCTGAACCTGCTTTGCCTTTCTCTTTCTCAGGCTCTTCAATGAGTACCTGCATTTGAACTTTCTCAGAAACCATGTTAGTTGGCTCAATAGGTTCTGTTGGTAGGGTGGGTGATTTCTGGGATGGGATGGTTGTATCTGCTTGTGCATCTTGTTTTGGATTTTCAGATTGGGGAGTATTTTCTGGTGGAGGTGTGGGTGATTTTGGTGTTGAAGTGTGACCGGGGGAATGGTGGGTGGTGGGGGATGGAATGTTGGTTTGTGATGGTGGTGAGGGGGTGTTTGATTGCTGTTGTGATGGTGGTGATGGTGGTGATGGTGGTTGGGCTTCATTTGTAGATTTCTTCCTTAATTCATACTTTCTTCTAGCACTAGCTTCCATATCATCACTGCCATCATCATCACTGTCACTAACTTCCAGTGACTCAGATTCATCCTCCTCTGCATCCTTTTCAATATCCTTCACAGCTTGCCTTGCCTCTTCATCTTCTTCAGTATCTTCATCACTTACTTCTTCAATTTCTTCCTCCACTCTTGGTTTCTTTCCCTTCTTTTCTTTCTCAGTATCTCTCTTTCTCTTTGCTCTCCTCTCTTTCTTAACAGTTACTTCTTCTTCTTCTTCCTCCACTTATTCTTCCTCATCAATCACCCAATTAGGAAAAATTGGGGATTCTAGTTCTGCTTCAGGGTCATCCAACTTTAATTTGAACCACTCATGCTGTTCTCTTTGAAATTTCCAGACAGCTTGGAGTTTCTGCATCAGGTGTTCAGACACTTCCTGCTCTACAGTACTTCTAATTCTCACCGACCTCACTCTTTCCTTAACTTCAGCAGACAGACCACTAGGAGGGGTTTTTCTATAGACTTTTTCTAGATCAGTAGCAACAACTCCTTGCTTTTGACACAGTCCAGTGATTAAGCATGGGAAATATAAGAATCCAGATTCCTTGGCTTGACATTCTACAATTTCTCTAGCTATCAATTTCCCTATGTCTACATTATCCTCACATAGGATTGAATCAATAAGAATCAACCTACCACATAAGCTCCTACTGCAAAGTCACTAGCATCACACATAAGCTCAAAAGGTTTACTCCAGTCAGGAGTGACTACAACTGGTGCTGTAACTAAAGCTTTTTTTAATTTTTGAAATGATTCCATACAAGTTTCATTAAAGTTAAAATGCACATCATGTTGCAAGAGCACACATAATGGTTTTGAAACTTTTGAAAAGTCTTTGATAAATCTCCTATAGAATCCTGCATGACCTAAAAAACTTCTAATCCCTTTGATTGTTGATGGAGGTGGTAGTTTCTCAATTACCTCTATCTTTGCCCTATCCACTTCAAGACCTTTTTTAGATATTTTATGACCAAGTACAAAGCCTTCTTTTACCATGAAATGACATTTTTCCCAATTAAGCACTAGGTTAGTGTCTTCACATCTTTGAAGAATTTCTTCTAAGTTTGAAAGACACAATGAGAATGTTTCTCCAAAAACAGAAAAGTCATCCATGAAGACTTCCATTGATTGCTCAATGAAGTCAGAAAAGATTGACATCATGCATCTTTGAAAGGTAGCAGAAGCATTACAAAGTCCAAAAGGCATCCTTCTAAAGGCAAAAGTGCCATAAGGAAAAGTAAAGGTGGTTTTCTGTTGATCCTTAGGTTCAATTGCTATTTGATTGTATCCTGAATAACCATCTAAGAAACAATAGAATTCCTTTCCTGCTAACCTATCTAACATTTGATCTATAAAGGGTAAGGGGAAATGATCTTTCTTAGTGGCCTTATTGAGTTTTCTGTAATCCATACAGATTCTCCACCCTGTTACAGTTCTGGTTGGGATTAATTCATTATTTTCATTGGCTACAACTGTGACTCCACCCTTTTTAGGAACACATTGCACAGGACTAACCCATGCACTATCTGAAATAGGGTAGATAATACCAGCATCTAGCCATTTAATTATTTCCTTCTTAACAACCTCTTTCATTATTGGATTTAATCTTCTTTGCCCTTCTATGCTATTTTTAGAATTTTCTTCTAAAATTATCCTATGCATGCATGTTGAGGGGCTAATCCCTTTAATGCCAGACATTTGCCAACCTATAGCTTTTCTATGTTTTCTCAAGGTGTTAATTAAATCAAGCTCTTATTCTAAAGATAGATCAGATGCTATGATTACAGGAAGAGTATCATTCTCACCTAGAAAAACATATTTTAAATGCTTAGGTAGTTCTTTCAATTCTAGCTTAGGAGGTTGTTCAACAGAAGGTACATTTTCTTTAAGGTTGGGATCTTCTAAATTAAGAGATTCATAAGTTCTAGCCCATACCTTAGGTGTAGCTTGTTCCTTGGGTAATATGCTTTCTTCAATAAATTCCTTAGCAGGTAATGCAGAAACATCAGGTGCTAGTGCATTGGCAAGGTGATCATATTGCTTGTGGAACTACTTCTCTACCAAATGATCAAGTGAGATTGATGAACACTCTTCACTCTCCTCTGCAGGATACTTCAAAGCATTCAAGACATTGAATTTTACTTCTTGATCAATCACTCTCATGGTTAGCTCTCCTCTTTGCACATCTATCAGTGTTTTCCCTATTGCCAATAATGGTCTTCCAAGTATGACTGGCACTTCTTCATCTGCAATGAAATCAAGTATAACAAAATCTGCAGGAAACACAAATTTGTCAACTTGCACCAATATATCCTCAATAATTCCTTCTGGATATGCAATTGATCTATCTGCCAAAGATAGTGTCAATGTGGTAGGTTTAGCATTTCCAATCCCTAGCTTTGTGAAGATAGATTTGGGCATCAAATTGATGCTTGCACCTAAATCACATAATGCTCTTCCTGTATAGTACTTACCTATTGAAAAAGGGATTGTAAAGTTACCTGGATCCTTTAGCTTCCTTGGAATTTTGTTTTGTAAAATCAGACTACATTCTTTTGACATAACAACAGTTTCAAATTCCCCTAATCTTCTCCTTTTAGAAAGCACATCTTTCATGAATTTGGCATAGTTTGGCATTTGTTGAAGTGCCTCTATCAAGGGAACATTGATATGCAATTGTTTTAAAACATCTAAAAATTTACTGAATTGCTTCTCCTCATGTATTTTTTTTAATTTTTGAGGAAAAGGAGGAGGAGGGTATTCTGGTACTAACCTTGGAGTAAGAGATGTAGGAACACCAGGTGTTTCTGCATCTTGAGAATTTTTTTCATTTTTATTTTTTTCTCCCTTCTCTGTACCTTCAAGCTCATATGGTTCTGTTAGATCCTTGCCACTTCTCAAAGATATGGCTTTGACCTGCTCCTTACCTTGCCTTTGTGAGGGTGAAGCTTCTGTGTTTGATGGCAAAGTACCTACTGGTCTTTGCTGTAAAGCAGTTGCTAATTGCCCTACTTGGTTCTCTAGGTTCTTAATTGATATATCATGAGCTTGCCTAGCAGTTCTAGTTTCACTAATGAATGATCTAAGCAATTCTTCTAGAGAATTGGCACTGGTAGGTGGGTTTGATCTTTGTTGGCTTTGAGGTAGGAATCCAGGAGGAGTACTTGGTGCAGGTGCACTTTGTGCAGGTGCATTAGAATTGTTCCACCTCAAATTTGGGTGGTTCTTCCATCCTGGATTGTAGGTATTAGAGTAAGGGTTGTTATTTTTATTGTAACCTACATAATTGACAGAGACAGGGTTGCTAGGACATTCTTCATATAGATGGCCTCCTCCACAATACTCACAACTTGTAGTTCCTGGAGGGGCTTGTTCTATAGCTGCTGCAGTGTTTTCTTTAGGTGTTGCTACACTAGATGTAGGTGCACTAGTGCACTGTTTGATCAGATTGGTTAAAGTGGCTACTTGAGCAGATAGGGCTGATATATCATTAATCTCACGTACTCCAGAGGTTCTCTTTTGAGCACTTACCCTCTCAGTAGGCCAACTTGAACCATTTGTAGCAATTTTGTCAATAAGATCACATGCTTCATTATAAGACATATTCAAAAGAACACCACCAGCTGATGCATCAAGCATCACTCTGGTTTGTGGTTCTAGACCATTGTAAAAAGTTTCCATTTGTATAATGACAGGTAAACCATGATGTGGACATTTTCTTAAAAGCTCTTTCCATCTTTCCCATGCTTCAAACAATGATTCAAATTATTTTTGTCTAAAAGATGTAATATCATGTCTCATCCTAGCATTTTTAATAGGAGGAAAATATTTGCTTAAGAATTTTTCAGCTAATTCATTCCATGTATGAATAGAATTGGGCTCCATAGAATTTAGCCATGATTTAGCCCTATCTTTCAAAGAGTATGGAAATAACTTAAGCCTAAATGCATCCACTAATACCAGGAATGATAAAGTTACTACAAACTTATATGAATTGCTTTAAATGCTCATGGGGATCTTCATGTGGAGATCCACCAAATTGACCAATTGTTTGCAACATTTGAAACATCATAGGTTTAAATTCAAAATGAACAGCATCAATTTGAGGTCTAGCAATACTAGTTTGTATGTGCTGCTGGTCATATTGAGCATAGTCTCTCATAGGTCTATCTCTATCATTAATCATACCTATTGGTCCCATTTGAATGAATTGTTGTCTGTGATCTGGTCCACCTTCAGGTTGTTGATGTGAATTAGGTCCTCCTCTTACTGAGGCATTTTCACTGTGGTGAGACATTGTTCTGCAGTCTTGTTGTCTTTGTCTTTGTTGTCTTAGCAATCTCCTAAATCTTCTCTCAATTTCTGGATCACAATCAATTTCTGGTGGTCTATCTCTGGGCATAAACTAGTGTTTCCACACTGAGTGTTTCTGCACTAAGTGTTTCTGCACAGAAAACAGAATACCAGTAGTACTAATAAAACACTAAATTAACAATCTAAACAACAAAATTTTACTATAATCCCCGGCAACGGCGCCAAAAACTTGGTGTGATTATTTTAATATATGCAAGTATACATAGTCACACAAGTAATAAAGTGATAAGAAAGGTCGAACCCACAGGGATTATGTATTGTAAATTTTTGTAGTTCAAAGTGTACACTTAGTGTGTCTACACTATTCAGTATTTTTGGTGTGGAGTTTTCAAAGTAAGTAAAAATAGTAATAAGCAATAAAATGTGTGAGAAATCAGTGGAAAAAGTAGTTGAGATGTTTTCACCAAGTACTTTACTTCTAAGTGTTTTAATGGAGTATGTAGTGTGGGAACACTGGATGTAGGTGCATCAGTTTGTGCCTTTCAGCACTTCTCTTTAGAGTTTCATTACAAGCTCTTATGATCTTTGTTTTTTACAGTAAAGAAAGGTTTGTCAATTCCTCCCTTGCCTCCTAACAATGATCCAAGTTGCTAAATAGGTTCACTCTTGTAATTTTATTATCCTAAGGACTATGCTATCCTATGTCTAGGTTTTAGCATGTATTTAACAAAGTTTCCTTTACTAAATACTTGTCCCTATTAACTCTTGAGTTCATAAATGTAGCCTATGTCTGCTGCTACAAGTTTTACCGATTCTAAAGTGATCAATTCCAGGATAACTTGAAAGAAGTATTATGCAAGAGTTTAAAGTGTTTACACTACATAAACCATAATAACATATTTAGAAGTTCATTACAAGGTTAGAACATCTCAACTTAAGGGAATTTAGCTCATGTTACTCATGTTATAAAGCAAAGAATATGCAAAGAACATAAGTAAATGAATAATAAAGCAAAAGAACTTAAAAGAGTAGAGATTACTTGAATAGAAGATCTTTTGCATTAAGTTCCCTAAGTTGAAGTACAATAAAGATTTCTTACACGAATTTCTTCAAAGTAGAAGTGAAGGGAATGGTTGTCAAGCACTTCCTCACCTTCCTCTCCTTAGAAACTTGAAATGAAAATAAACTAAACCTAAACTTGCTGACGTGGCAGTGGTGACATAGATGCCGACGTGGCATGTCAGTGCCACGTGTCACAGAGGCCCAATAATATGGTGACACGTGGCACTGACGTCAGGGGGGTAACTGGATAAAGTTACATTTTATATTTTTTTAACAGAAAAGTTAACAGCAGGGGGGTAACTGGATAACGTTACATTTTACAAGGTGTTTTTTAAAACTTTTTTTTGCAGGGGGGTAACTGGATAATGAGGATATTTGCAGGGGCGTAATAAGTATTTAAGCCTTTTTTTTAATTATGCTAAGGTGGAAAAAATGCCACAAAATGAATGAGAAATACACAAACGCAATAAAAAGGGAAGAAGCTTCACAAATACCGGTTTTGCCTCTACAGTTCTTCTTAGTTCTCAGATCTCACTTTCCTTTCATGGAAAGAGCCGCACTTCTCGTTTCCACCGCAACCGTCCTCATTCCATCGCTCAATCTTCTCTTCTGGTTTGTTCTTCTTCCTCTTCGCTAATTCGAATCTCAATGTTGGGAATGCATTTAATCAAGTTGCGGGTGCAGGACTCATTCGAGGTGGATTAGGTGCCTATGGTGGGAAAATTTCAGGATCCAGCTCTGAGTATGTCCAAAGCAATGTAAGAACTAATTTGCTCTTCTTTTACACTCTTATAATTTAGTCTGCCTTGTGGTTTATATGATTAGATATTTTAATGATCCTTTAAAATTTGGCTTAATTACAGTTTTGGTCCCCCTATTATGACCAACTCACGATTTTGGTCCACAAAGTTTTAATTTAACGATTTTGATCCCCCTATTTTTCCAATTTGTAAAATCAATGCCCCCCTCTTAATTTGGTCAAAATTAAAACTGATTTTGACTTTCAATCCTACGTGGCAGTCCACGTGGACTGCCATGTAGGCAGCATTGTTCCCCTCTCCTCTCTCTCACAGCCCCCTCCCCTCCCCCCACTGTGACCCCCTCCCCCCTCCTGAACCCCTCCCCCTTCGCACCCCCCTTCCTCCCTCGTTTTCCCTTTCAAACCAACAACCACCACCCACCTCTGCGACCTCCGTGAACCCCTCCCGCCTCCTCTGCGATCTGGATCTGAACGGCGAGAGAGAGCGATGAGAGACAGAATGGCGAGAGAGGGAACGGCGAGAGAGAAAGGAGAGAGAGAGAGAGAGAGAGCGACGAGAGAGGGAGAGCGACGAGAGAGAGAACGACGAGAGAGGGGGGAGGGGAGAGCGAACCAGAGAGGGGGGAGGGGAGAGCGAACCAGAGAGGGGGAGAGATGCGAAGGGGGAGAGGAAAACGAGAGGGGGAGGTGCGAAGAGAGAGATGCGAAGGGGAAGGGGAAAACGAGGGGGGAGGGGGTCACGGTGGGGGAGGGGAGGGGAGATGCGAAGGGGGGAGGGGTTCAGGAGGTGGTAGGGGGTCACGGTGGGGGGAGGGGGTCACGGTGGGGGGAGTGGAGGGGGCTGTGAGAGAGAGGAGAGGGCTGTGAGAAAGAGGAGAGGGGAACAGTGCTGCCTACGTGGCAGTCCACGTGGACTGCCACGTAGGATTGAAAGTCAAAGTCGGTTTTAATTTTGACCAAATTAAGAGGGGGACCTTGATTTTACAAATTGGAAAAATAGGGGGATCAAAATCGTGAGTTGGTCATAATAGGGGGACCAAAACGGTAATTAAGCCTTAAAATTTTTATTTAAGTAAATACTCAAACCGGAGCCTCGAGATACTTGGGCATCAAGTTGGTTCTCCAAAGATTTTTAAGGGACATCATTTTCATCCTTTATAGTCTAAAATAAACTTAAATTTACCGATCAAATTGATGTCCAAATGTACAGTTAAGCGATTAAATCAATATCCATTTTCAATTACATGGTCTAAAGTTCTAAATTGTAATCACGTTCCTTAATATGTATTTTAAATCTATTTCGTATATGTTGTATGATCTTTTTTGAATAATAGTTAGATATATCAATCAGTTGAGGCTTGACCGGTTTCTAATGGAAAAACCAACGTAGCTGAAAAACTTTTTCTTTATTGATGGTATCACTGTGTTTGTACAGATTGTATGTTGTGTATATATATACATTGAAATGCCCCTCAGTGGGTTTAACTGTAATAGATTATCTGTTTTAGAAAAGACCCTTGTAAGTTGTAATAACTGAATAAACAGATTTTGTTTATGAGAACTGCTGGGACAACGGCTATCTGGTGTATGATATAGCCGTTGCCAACTCCTGAGGTTATTTTTAGGTTTTTATTAAAAAACCAATAGCCTCGCTTAATACACAACCTAAAAAACACTTAGTTTAAAAATCTAGGACAAGAGGAAATAGGAATTCCAGGACATGCCCCTGGTTTAGCAATCAAAACAGTCTCCTAAGACAAGCCCTTAGGAATAGCTTTAAGGCATGAATGTGGAAATACTTGGAGCTCAAGTAAATAGCCATTAGTAAAATATTTAACAGTAATGTTCAATAAAAAATAATTCTGATTAATCAAAATAGTTTCAAATATGCATTTTCGGATAGACTCGTGTAACTCTCTCTCTCTCTCTATATATATATATATATATATATATATATATATATATATATATATATATATATATATATAATATTAATATCTCAATAAATTAAAATTAGCAACGTCAAACAGTGTAGGACTTCATACTTTTGAAATATCTCATAAAATTACAACATATGACTTGTCTTTCATCATGTTCTCAGTGGGAGGCAAAATGACTATCGCAATAGGAAGGCTTTGAAGTTGCGCAAAGGTTTTGAGGTGAAACGGAGGAGAATTGAAAACAGATAGATAACGAAGAGATTATGTAGAGCATCAATTGTGGTTTACGAAGAGTTTTGGAATGTAGTGGAGCATTCAAATGAAATGGGAATGAAATTAGTTCTGACTATGAGAAACGTAATGGAGACGTTGCAATTAAATGATTACAATGAGATATCGAGCCGTTGTAATGAATGCTTGCAATGGGCAGTGTATCAGCCCAAAGTGGAATATGGAATGCGAAATGACTTCATTAAAATGAATATAATCCTAAATTAATGTGTGTTTTTTTGTTTTTTTTACTATTAATTATATAATAATTTTAAATTAACAGTATTAATTTTTTTTTTCTAATTTCTTTTGTTTTATTAATTAAATTCCTATAAAAGAAAAAAGAAAAAATAAAAAATATAGTTAAGAAGTCCCCCTGGGGAAGGCAACTTCTCAACTGAAATTTAAAAAAAAAAAATTAAGTTTTCATGTTGAGAAGTGCGGCGACTTCTCAACTATAAAAAAGTGTGCTAGATTGAGAATTAATTTTAAAAGTGGTCCAAATTGGTAATTTTTTTTTTAATTATGCTAAGGTGGAAAAAATGCCACAAAATGAATGAGAAATACACAAACGCAATAAAAAGGGAAGAAGCTTCACAAATACCGGTTTTGCCTCTACAGTTCTTCTTAGTTCTCAGATCTCACTTTCCTTTCCCGGAAAGAGCCGCACTTCTCGTTTCCACCGCAACCGTCCTCATTCCTCCGCTCAATCTTCTCTTTTGGTTTGTTCTTCTTCCTCTTCGCTAATTCGAATCTCAATTTTGGGAATGCATTTAATCAAGTTGCGGGTGCAGGACTCATTCGAGGTGGATTAGGTGCCTATGGTGGGAAAATTTTAGGATGCAGCTCTGAGTATGTCCAAAGCAATGTAAGAACTAATTTGCTCTTCTTTTACACTCTTATAATTTAGTCTGCCTTGTGGTTTATATGATTAGATATTTTAATGATCCTTTAAAATTTTTATTTAAGTAAATACTCATACTGGAGCCTCGAGATACTTGGGCATCAAGTTGGTTCTCCAAAGATTTTTAAGGGACATCATTTTCATCCTTTATAGTCTAAAATAAACTTAAATTTACTGATCAAATTGATGTCCAAATGTACAGTTAAGCGATTAAATCAATATCTATTTTCAATTACATAGTCTAAAGTTCTAAATTGTAATCACGTTCCTTAATATGTATTTTAAATCTAATTCGTATATGTTGTATGATCTTTTTTGAATAATAGTTACATATATCAATCAGTTGAGGCTTGACCGGTCTAATGGAAAAACCAACGTACGTAGCTGAAAAATGATGTTAAATAGCTATATAGACCTTAATATACTATCTTTGATTCTTTGCTTACCCCAATAAATAAGGTGTGAATTCAAGGTTTTCATTTTTTTCTCTATTGAATTATAGATAAGTCAGTGGTTCTCCGACCCCAGTACTACTTTCAAGTGAATGACCATTATGTTAAGAACAAATTGAAGGTGGTTTTGTTTCCATTTCTGCACAGGGTGAGCAGTAACGTTTAAACTCTTCTGCATTTCGCTCCTCAGATTTTCATTTGATTATCTTATTCCATGTTCATGCTGTTATCATTTTCCTGTTGTGGTTCAGGGTCATTGGACTAGAATCACTGAGCCAGTGGGAGGTAGGCTCTCCTATAAACCAATTTATGACATAAATGCACCAGACCTTGTCGTTCTTGCTGGCCTCTCATTGGGTCTTCATGGAAAGTATGCACCCTTCTTCCTCTTATCAAATTTATCGTTAGCCATATTTTATCTCACCACCATGTTTTACTTGTGCCTTGGGTAATCGGGCATGTATTGTGTAAAATTCTGTCTTTATATGTGCAGGTTTTGTTTTCTGTATATAGAATAATATCGTTTCCTCTTCACCCCGAAACAAGTGCAGCGTATCTTCTATTTTTAACTTCTACTAATCTTATATTATATCTCTAACTAAAAATCTGCCAGTTATGCATGTTACTAATTTTTTCATCATGATTGTTATTTTTGAAATTTTAACAGTTGGATTTTGGCCATAGTGTTCGGGATAAACACGTGAAAGGGAGAAGAAAAGGAAGTGGCGGCGCTGGGTGTCAGAGGATTGATTGGCAATATAATATGAATAGTAAAAGCTGCACTGAATTTCATAAAAGTAGGGTTCTAAATTACATGCTACTGACGTCTATATATATATATATATATATATATATATATATATATATATATATATATATATATATATATATATATATATATATATATATATATATATATATAATGAAACAGACCCAGGCCCATAATTTCGACTAGCCCATTTGACTGGCCCATTTCGACTAGGTTTCTAACTACACCTCCTATTATTACAAGCAATAGAATTACAAGGCATATCACAATATTCCCTCCTAATTCACATTGCTGAGTGACATCATCCCAAGCATTGTTCTCAGTTCTTCGAATCTTCCCTTTTGCAATGGCTTGGTCATTGCATCAGCTACTTGAAGTTCCGAACAGCAATATTCCAGATTCAGCTTCTCATTGTTTACTTGATCACGCAGGAAGTGATATCTGGTCTCTATGTGCTTCGACCTACCATGTGCAACAGGATTCTTGGCGAGATCTATCGCAGACTTGTTGTCGATCAATAACTTCATTGCTTCGACCCTGTGCACTCCAATTTCGACCAATAGCATGCTCAGCCATGATACTTGACATGCTGCAAAGGAAGCAGCTACATACTCTGCTTCACAGGAGGACAACGCAACTATACTTTTCTTCTTCGAGCACCAAGAGATGGGTGTCGATCCATACATAAAGACATACCCACTTGTGCTTTTTCGATCACTCTTGTCTCCACTCCAGTCGGAGTCAGTGTAGCCAAACACTTCATTACCATTCTTCGACACACTCTTGCTAGGGAACAGAATACCATAACTTTGTGTTCCCTTTACATACCTTAGTACTCTTTTTGCAGCTACCATATGAGAGTTTTTCGGCTTCTCCATGAATCTACTGATCATTCCGACACTAAACATAATGTCAGGTCGAGTGTTGCACAGGTACCTTAGGGAGCCCACGATCTGTTTGAACAAGGTGGCATCTAATTCAATCCCTTCGTCGTCTTTCGACAACTTGCTGCTAGTGTCTGATGGTGTCGAAACTTCCTTGCAGTTGCTCATGTCGAATCTTTTCAAGATATCAGCTGCATACTTCGACTGGTGCAGGAGTATACCCTTACTTGTCTTGGTAAACTCCATCCCCAAGAAATATGATAGATGTCCCAGATCACTCATTTCAAATTCTGACATCATCACTTTCTTGAAGGCTTCGACTTCGACTTCATTGCGGCCAGTTACAAGTAGATCATCTACGTACAGGCACAACAACAACTGAGTCGAAGTTCCATTCTTCTTCACATATACTCCATGTTCATTAGTGCATCTAGTGAACTTCTGAGCCAAGAGAAATCCATCAATTCTCTTGTTCCACGCTCTTGGAGCTTGCTTGAGCCCATACAGGGCCTTCTCCAGCTTATAGACTTTGTCTTCTTTACCCTTCGACTCAAAACCAGGTGGTTGACAAACATAGACTTCCTCCTCCAGAGGTCCATTCAGAAATGCTGACTTTACATCTAGTTGATGTAGGGGCCAGCCTCTATGACTTGCCAATGCTACTACCAATCTTATGGTTTCGATCCTGGCTACTGGGGCAAAGACCTCATTGAAATCCAAACCAGGTTTCTGCAGGAACCCTTTGGCTACTAGCCTGGCCTTGTACTTGGCCACTTCTCCATTGGGCTTGACTTTGGTCTTGAAGACCCACTTCACCCCCATGGCTTTCTTTTCTTTTGGAAGTTCGACTAGCTTCCAAGTATCATTCTTCTCGATTGATTTCAACTCGTCAATCATTGCTTCCTTCCACTGCTCGTGACTAAGGGCTTGCTCCAGGCTCACTGGTTCTGCTTCTGCCATTAGTGCAAAGTGTATCAGGTCTCCCTCTGCTGTAATAGCAGAATCTGGGTAAGTGTCGAATCCTTCTAGTCTTACTGATCTCTGCCTTTCCCTTTGCGACCTTCTTAAAGGTTCGACAGCAATGGGTTCTTCTGGCTCTTCAGTTTCGACCTCTTCATTCTGATCATTTCGATCAGAGACTTCGTCGGAGTCCATCATTGTAGGTTTCTCACAGTCTTCTTCCCAGTTCCAATGTTTCGACTCATCTACTACGACATCTCTGCTTTTCACTATTTTCTTCTGCACAGGATCATACAGTTTGTATGCTCCTGTCGAATGGTAGCCAACAAGAATCATTTGTTGTGCTCTATCATCCAGCTTGCTTCTTAGTTGCTCAGGGACATGTCTATGCGCATACTGAGCCAATTATTCTGAGATGCTTGACACTTGGCTTTCTTCCTAGCCAAGCTTCTTCAGGTGTCTTCCCAACTAATCTCTTTGTGGGGCATTTGTTCAGAATGTATACTGCTGTGGCTACAAGTTCTCCCCATAAACTATGAGGTAGTTGCTTCTCCTTCAACATGCTTCTTACCATGTTGAGGATGGTCCTGTTTTTCCTCTCAGCAGTACCATTATGCTGAGGCGTGTAAGGTGCAGTGACTTCGGCACAATTCCTTCTTTCTCACAGAATTCGACAAATCCATGAGAATTGTACTCACCACCTCCATCGCTTCTAAGGGTTTTGATTGCACATTCACTCTGCTCTTCAATCATTACCTTAAACTTCTTGAATATTTCTAGTACTTCACTCTTCCTTTTGATCAAATACGCCCAGGACATTCTAGTGTATTCGTCAATGAAGGTGACAAAGTACTTATTCCCTCCTAAGGAACATACTTCGAAAGGACCACAGACATCAGAAAATATAACCTCTAGCTTCTTCTCTGCTCTGCTAGGTACTTCTGATTTAAACGAGTTTCTTGGTTGCTTCGACTTGCAACAACTCTCGCAAACTTCGACAGGTACTTTTACTGCAGGCAACCCATGAACCATCTTCTTTTCATGTAGTTGACTCAAGCTCTTGAAGTTGAGGTGGCCAAATCTCTTGTGCCATCTCCAGTGCTCCTCTTCGACAGTGGTCTGGAGACAATGTTCTTCGACTACTTGCAGCTTGATCTTGAAGGTTCTGTTACTCTGCATCGACACCTTCAAAATCATCTTCTTGGTCGAATCGAACAAGCTGAGACTGTTATCACCCATTTCGACGGTGAAGTTTTTCTCAATCATCCGCCCAATACTTAGCAGATTGCTCCTCATATCTGGTACATAAAATACCCCTTGGATGTAGCACCACTTACCATCTTTCGACGGGAACTTTATGGTACCTACTCCTTCAGCAGTAACTCTACTGTTATCTGCAAACCTTTTATTTTTGCTCATCTGCTCCAGTTCGACAAACCACTCCTTGTGACAACACATGTGATTTGAACATCCTGTGTCGAGATACCATTCGACAGACTTCTCTTCAGTCGAATTTGTATCAGCCTTCAACAACCGTAATTCTGGGTCAGTAGCTATCATGAATGACAATTCTTCATTATCATTGCTGGCAATGTTGGAGTCATCACCAGTGTTTCCACTGCCCTGCCACACACACATTGCACAAGTATTTTGAGCATCGCAAGTGAATCCACTTATACAAGTGTTCCCACTATTTTGCTCGCTACTTTCAGCAATTCCTTCATCGAGTCGAATCTTATCTTCGACAGCCATCAACATTAACTCCTCTGAGTCAGAGTCTGAGTCATCATCATTAGCAAACTTGGCTTCTGCATCTTTATCCCTAGGAATTTTCTTGTTTTTACACTTGTTCCTATAATGCCCAAATTGCTGACAGTTATAACACTGAACTTTCGACAGGTCTCCCTTCTTCTTGTCGAAAGATCCTTGTTCTTTCTTCTTACTGCTCGATCCCTTTTCTCTACCCTTCTCCTTGTTGCCTGCCTTCCAATTTCTCTTAGAGGAGTATGAAAGCAAGGCTTGTTCAGTTTCTTTCTCTGAACTTCTCTGCCTTATTCTCAATTCATGCGCCTCTAAGGAACCCTGAAGTTCATCTAACTTCAACGTATCTAGGTCCTTGGATTCTTCGATAGCAGTGACAACATAGTCGAATTCCAGGGTTAAGGATCTGAGCACCTTTTCGACTTTATTTACTTCAGTCACAGTTTCACCATTACCTTTCATTTGATTAGTTAATGCTACTAACCTCGTAATGAATTCTCCAATCGATTCTCCATCTGTCATCTTCAAGGCCTCGTACTGTTTCCTGAGCGACTGAAGGCGTATCTTCTTCAGTCTATCTGCTCCTCCATACGAGTTCTTGAGGATGTCTCAAGCTTCCTTTGCTGACTCACTGTCGATGATCAGGTTCAGGACATTGGAATCAACACATTGGTGAATCAAAAACAGCCCTTTTCTATCTTTCTTCCTCAGCGAATGGTGGTTGTTCCTCACCGCTTCAGTGGCGTTTGCTGCCAAGGGTGGAACACCATCATTCACGACATCAAGGACATCTTGATATCGAAACAACACCTTCATCTGCGCACACCATCGTTCATAATCCTTTCCGTCGAAGATTGGGAGGTTCCCCGGAATACCTCCACCAGAGTAGTCTCGCGCTGCCATGAATCTTGATAGATTTTGTAAGGATCTAACAAGCTCTGATACCAGTTTGTTGGGGATAAACACGTGAAAGGGAGAAGAAAAGGAAGTGGCGGCGCTGGGTGTCAGAGGATTGATTAGGGCAATATAATATGAATAGTAAAAGCTGCACTGAATTTCATAAAAGTAGGGTTCTAAATTACATGCTACTGACGTCTGTATATATATACAATGAAACAGGCCCAGGCCCATAATTTCGACTAGCCCATTCGACTGGCCCATTTCGACTAGGTTTCTAACTACACCTCCTATTATTACAAGCAATAGAATTACAAGGCATATCACAATACATAGTTCGTCATGGTTTCTTAAAGATGCTGTATTTATCTCCAGGTTTAGTCCAGAAGCTTTGAACTTGTTATTCCTCAAGGGATTGCTAGGTTGGTTCATGCAAGCTGCACTTCTTAAGGTGACATTACTTTCACTAGGCAGTGGAGAAGCTCCCTTGCTAGACATTATAGCATATGCTGGATATACTTTCACTGACATTTGTTTGGCTTTTCTTGGAAGAATAATATCAGGCTACTCCTACTACTTTTTGATGCCATGGACTTGTTTATGCATGGGAGTATTCTTAGTTAAAACAATGAAGAGAGTCCTTTTCGCTGAGGTTCGGAGTTACGACTCGAGCAAACATCACTATCTCTTGCTCTTTATTGCGTTGGTTCAATTCCGATTGTTCATTTGGCTAGGCAACATCAGTGTTATCAAATCGGGATACACATTGTGTATCGTTAGGCCCAAAAACTGAATTGTGTATCGTATCGTAAGATACATGAACAAAAATATATATAATATTTTTGAGTAAATCCAAGGTAGCATTAGCAAAAAAACACGAAGTTCAAAATAATTCAAGTCATAAATAAACATAACAAGTGTTTAATTCAACTCCCCAAAAAACATCATCTAAGTATCTTAACTATGATCTACTCTTCAACCACAATCGGTGGAATTTCATCATTTCCTAAATCAACATCACTCAAATCATCTTCATTTCCCAGAATTTCACGATCTTCCTCCTCCTCCTCTACATCTTCCACTATGTCTTCTATCTCATTGTCATCCTCTATTGAAATTGACTTTCCCTTATCTTTCACGATCGGTTATTCCCCGGAATTTCACGATCTTCCTTCCTCCTCCTCCATATTTTCTTTAACGATATCAACAGCTTTCTTTAAATAAGACACCCTCACCTCAAGATAAGAAGAAGGTTTTAAACCCCTTCCATATTCACCAACTGAATTAAGGGCTTTCACAAACAAGGGACTTCTTACTAAATTAAATGGCAAGGCATTACCGTATATGGCGTTGCAGATATCTTGAATCACCGTTTTTCTATTTTTAAGCACCTCATTCATTGTCTTCTGCCTAGCCATTTTTGTTGGTTGCTTTGCAATAGCTTGTTCAGTCTCTCTTTGATTAGTTGCTTCTTTAGCTTTATCTTTCTCTTGTAAAAGCTTCACAAACATTTCTTTCACTTCATCCGGAACCGTAGCACAAGCACTGACGTTCTGATTTGTTCCCGCAAGATGGTGTTTCATTCTTGCAATACCACCCCAACAAGAATGTGTGCAATATTTGCAAGTCACATACAATCTATTAGGTGGGATAGATGAACAATGTTCCCATGTAATATCTACCTCCTTTTTCTTCTTTGCTTGACTCATTTAATAGATAAATGAACTGTCAAAAAAACAAAACAGAGCAGTGGAAGAATAAAAGAAAAGTTAGGGTTTTGTCAACAGAAGGAACCAAGTAAACAAAAAAACCAGAAGGAATGAAGTAAACGGAGTTCAACAGAAGGAACCAAGTAAACGAAAAAACCAGAACCATGTAAACGAAAAAAACCAGAATCGGCAGGTAAGAACAGGAAACGAAAAAACCAGTCTCAAGTAAAGAAGATGAGGAGCAAACGAAATTTACCTGTGCTGCTGAATGAGAAACGGAAGAACGCCATTGAAAGAAGATGAAGCGCTCCACTGAAACGAAATTTGCTCTGTTCTGAATGAGAAACGTGGAGAAGAAGTTGGTGTTTTAGTGTTGTCAATTAAGCTTGTAGTTCAATTGGTAGTGGGAATGCATTGAGCATGTACCTAAGCCTCAGGGTACATGGTTCGATTCCCACGGAAGGTAAAAACTCTACATGGGGGGTAGAGAAGATCATGAGTGCATCGCTGGGTAGCCTACTAAGTAAGAAAAGGGCCCAGAATGTTACAGTCACCAAATACGTTTTATCAGTAGTAAATTTATATCAACAAAATGTCATATTTTTCTGTTGTATCTCAAATACAGATTATAAAATAATTATTTTAACAATGTGTAACGTTCCACCATAAAAAATTAATAGTAATGAAATTATAGCAACAACATGAAATGTTCGTTGAAACTACAAAATAAAAAAATAATTTTTTCGACAATATCTAGTACTTTCCCAGTTCAAGAAAAATGTCTATTTATAAGAAAGAATTACATTCATGAAAACAAATACAAAAATGATTATATCGACAACATGTTACATTTCCACGTAAGAAATCAAAAATAGTGAAATTGTATCAACAATATGTAATCTTTATCCGTTAAAACAAAAAAAGATAAAATACTATTTATAAATAGGTAGCTAATAGTTGATAAATAGATAATTGAGGATTAGTGTTTTGATTAAATAGATAGTAGATAGATTAAAAAAAATGAAATTTGAAGAGAGAGAGAGAGAGAGAGAGAGAGAGAGAGAGAGAGAGAGAGAGAGAGAGAGAGTAAAGGTGGGAGAGATAGAGTGAAAATTGAGAAAAATAAGAGTAAGAGATAGGTAAAGAAGTGGATTTTAAATGTGAGATAAAAAAATTATAAGATAATGACAGAAAGTGGGACCCACAAAAATAATAACTATGGATTTCCAAATTTGCCCTAAAAAAACAAACAATTAAGTGGGCAATTTGGTAATTTGTTTAGTTATTTATTTTCTTAGATAGATATTTTAGACATGGGTAATTTGGTATTTTTGATAGTGCTTGAGTTGATTAAATAGTTAGTTGATTTTTTTTTTACCAAAAAAAAATAGATAGTTCATGATTAGTATTTTGATTAAATAGATAGATCAAAAAAAAATGAAATGTGAAGAGAGAGGAAGAGAGAGAGAGAGTAGAGGTGGGAGAGATAGAGAGAAAATTGATAAAGATAACATTGAGAAAGAAATAAAAAACGGGTTTTAAATATGAGATAAAAAAAATTTAAGAGATGATGGGAGAAAATGGGACCCACAAAAAATGAAATAGAATAATTATAAATTTTCAAATAAGCCCTCAAAAAAGTAAAAAGGTAAATGGGCAATTTGGTAATCTCCTCAGCCCTTTATTTTCTTATATAGCTAGTTGATTGAAGTTATTTATTTTCTTAGATAGATATTTTAGACATGGGTAGTTTGATATTTTTGATAGTGATTGAGTTGATTAAATAGATACTTGATAGTTGAAAATTAAATAGTTGATGATTGAGGTGAGAGAGAGAGAGAGAGAGAGAGAGAATTGAGGCGAGAGAGATAGAGAGAAAATTGAGAAAGATAAGAGTGAGAGAGAAGTAAGTGAGATTTAAATGTGAGATAAAAAAATTTAAGAGATGATGGAGAAAGTGGGACCCACAAAAAAATGAAATAGAATAATTATAAATTTCCAAATAAGCTCTCAAAAAAGTAAAAAGATAAATGGGCAATTTGGTAATTTCACCGATAGCTAGTTGACTAGTTGATAAAGTTTCTTCCTCAAATTCATTCCAACTATGTTGAGCTCTTGTGTTACTAATTTGTTGTTCATTATTATTTCCATGTGCATTTTCCAGTGTTAAAAACCACAAATGATAGAGTCCCCAAAACATCTTCCATGATTCATACCTAGCTAAAGCTCTCTCATTCAAAGTTCTCTCATAATCATTACAAAATTATTATGACTTAATATGGGTTGGTTCGGGTTCGCGGATTTAATTTTTAAAATCTGTTGAGCCGAACATGAAAAATATCCGAACCAAACATATTGGTTTGGATTTGCCCGAACCATTGAACACCCCTACAACAAAAGGATTTCAGCATATTATTATATATAGATGTTTTTTTTTTGAATTCTCAAGAGGTTGACTTAGTGGAACATGACAGGAGTTGTAGTTACCTTCGTAAGCTCTCAAATAGCTCAAAGGTCTTCCCCTCATCCTAAATTTTTTTGTACAAAAAAAATATAGATGTTTTTGAAAACAAAAGAAGACAATAACTAAAGATAGATATAAAGAATTATAACAAAATCTAATTGTATTCAAAGATAAATATAAAGAATTTTTCAATAAACATGTTTTCTCGAAAATAATTGTATGTCGTTTTTTACAGCGATTGTATGTCCTTAATTATGGTAGTTTTGTAGGTAAAAAATCACTTCTACATGATTGTATCCAACAAAATTAATAAATATGTTTTTTTTTTCAAATAAAGTGATTATTATCAGAGTAGGATAGTGAACAAACAAAAATTAATTTTTATTTTTCTTAAATTTTTAAAAAGTAAGTTCTGATTAAATCATTCTACAACCAAGTCATTTTTTTTAACAATAGCAAAGAGGTTGACCTAAATCAAAGAGAATAGAAAGAAAGATGTGTGAAGTTGCCAAGGAGAATAAAAAGGTATGGTATCCTCCCCTAACAATGGCCTTCAATAATGCACTTGCCAAATTATGGCCTCATTATTGCCAAATTATATGGTAAATTATTTTGATTTTATCTTTATTTTGTAACTACTCAACCCCACTAGTGTTTTGATTAGGCTATATTGACAGTATTTGAAAATAAGCTAAGATTTTGGATCTCATTATTTCTCAATGTAGTGGTATCTATTTGGTATCTTGAACTTAGATGATTGCATATTAGAGAGTTCATGATGTAAATGCAATGAATTTGATATTTGTTTCTTTCTAGTAGGATGGCCTAGCTAGTGAAGGGAGAGAATCCTAAACCAATTTTGTACAATTAGTGGGACCTAACATTGATTTGACTAATAAACAATTTGTTTACCAAATTAACTTCTTATTAAACCAACACGTCTAGCCCAGTGGTCGGGCTACCCTGAGCTACGTAGTGGGGGTCTATCCGGTTTGCTCCCGGGTTCGATTCCCGCCCACATTAAAAAGGCGTGTTGGCCAGCGAAATCCTTGTCGCAAGTAGCGAGCGGAGATTAGTCATTCGTTGAAAGCGTTGGGACACTCCGTGGGTAGCGAGCAATGGTCCTAAATCAAAAAAAAAAAACTTCTTATTAAATACAAAGTTGCCTCTTCGGTTTATGATTAACCCACACATATTTTAGTATGTGTTACATATAAGTGGAACTTACTTTTAATAAGGGTGGTCTGATGGTGATAGTGGTTGGGTTAAGGAGTAGGGGAAACTGAGTGATAAGGTGGGAAGGGGTTCAACTCCCACCCACTAATAAATCTAACATTACTAACAAATAGTAATAACTTTGGCCTATCAAAAAAAATATATAAGTGGAACTTACTTTTAATAAAACCTATAGATTTTATGAGCTTTTTGGTTGTTTTCCTCTTATACAATTAGGTCTACATTAATTGCACATGAGATATTACAACTTTTTATAACCACTCTTGTAATTTATGAACATTTGAGTTTAATGTGCAAAATATCACACATGCTATCTAATTATTAGTTTTTGATGATAAAAATTTAGGAAACAAAAAATTATTGAGTGGTCATATTGTTTTAGAATCAAATCAAACTCCATAGGACATTGCAGTAAATAATTATTACTATTTACTCAATGCATAAATATGAATTTTTTCTTTTACCAACAAGGGTTGGTCCTGTTGGATTTCACTTGGAATTTGTAACATCCCCAAATTTTTAGAAGTTTCGTCAATTGATATTAGAGTAATGGTCATGGATTAAGTAATTAAATAATTGATTAGTAAGAGGTCAAGTTATTGATTAACATAAACGAATATATTATGCTTATAATGTGAATCATTGATTTAATTACTTGTTAGTAATTGTGTGCTGATTGTTAAGTTAATTTTATTACATTAGGCCATGTGTTAGTTAGGATTAGGGAGTGAGTAACTGAAGGGCATATTGGTCAAATCCATAGCTATTGTAACCCAACAAAACCCAAACAACCAAACACATCTTCATTGGAAACAAAACAGAAAAAAAAAAGAGTAGAGAGAAGGGGGAAGGGAGCCGCGAGAGAGAAGGGGAGAAGGAGAGGAGGAGAATTCTGGAACCTTAGTGCATGTAAGTGATTCCCACACCCTTCTTCACCATTTTTCATCCTCTACCTGCTGGTACAAACATCTCCACCATTACCCTTCCCCAACTCAAATCACCATTAAAGAACCCCAAGCTCAAAGCGTGAGAAAAGGGTGTCCACAAGCCTTGCATGTTGTAATTGAAGCTAGATACTCAGTACTTGAACCTTGTTCAAGCATTAGGGTGAAGATTTGGTAGCTGAATTCGAAGTTGTGGGAGCCAAGTTCGATTGGGTCAGTTTTAGAGCGTTTGGGGATAGCGTATAACCGTTACGGGGACCGTTCGTGAAGTTACTTCATCGTTTCATCTCGCGGATTCATTGGTTGTGCGATTTTCATCGCAATTGGTGAGTTCTATACTCACTAGGGAATTAATTTCTGAACAATGGTCATGCATGTTAGTTCTGTCCATCAAATTATGAAAATGTGTGTTGAAAACCATTTTGGTGAAAATGTCGCTTGGTCGTTAAGTTGTATGATTGTTTGATTGTGATTGATTGATTGAATGTGTGGATTATGGAATGATTATAATGTTGCCATGACTGTTCCATTGTATTATTAAGTTCGGATGTGAATCAGAATGGACATGGGAACGATCGGAATGGACAAGGAAAGCGCGAAAACATTATTTCTGAAATACTGATAGCCACGCACGGACCATGCGCCCCTGGGCACGGGTTGTGCGTGGGGTTCGGGTCCTCAAAGTGCCATTTTAAAAATGCGCACGGGTCGTGCGCTATTGCGCACGGACCGTGCGTCCACTTCTGATACCCTAATTTGAATTACGTCCTGAGCTATTCCGATTGGTCCCAAGTCCCTTCTAATTCACTCCCCAAGGTTTTCCCAAGGATGGAAACATATTAGTATCATGAAATTGATTGAACTAAATTGTAAATACCTATAAGTTATGTAAAGAACTTAGAAACCACGAGTGACATCACGTTACGAAAAGATAAGACAGACTGAATATCCATAAGGTTAATAATCAGATCATGTTAGATTTATGTCATGCTATGTTTATGTTAGGTATATATTTATATACATATCAGTTCAGTCTAGGGTGATGACCCTATTTTCAGGTTAGGGTACTAGGGGAGGGGAAGTCATGAGCCCTATGAACCTATGCCCCGTCATGTTTGTCCCTGCTGTGCTCAGGGAATGGCTTTACCGGCAGTCGGCGGCTACGGTGATATGCTAACAATCATTGTTTCAGATATATTTCTCATAGTCGGCTTAAGGGCTATGGGTCATATTAAGGATTGTCTCTTGTAGTCGGCTTAAGGGCTACGAGGGATAATGTTAGAGTTCTCCACGTAGTCAACTTTAAGGACTACGATTAATGAATCAAGCATAATGAACCGGGAGAGTTATTAAGGGGTCTCAATAGAACTCACTGAGACAAGTTGTCTCACCCAATCATTGTTGTTGTTTTGTTTCAGAGATGCCGGAAAGGTTGAAGGTGATGAGGCATGGTTATGGAGCTACTTAGCGGAGACGCCGTTGTTTATTTCGTTATGTCTTGTATTTTGTTTGTTTCATTGTCATAGTATGCTCGATTGTATGACATACTCGTTAAAGTTGTAAATCGCTTCCGCGACTTTCTACTTTGGTATTGAACACTAAGCCTGAGATGTTGTAAGGAACGAAGTTCAAGTGTTTAATTATGTTATGCTATGTTACGTAAGCGCGTTTGATGACTATTTCATCGAAGTTTTTAGTCTGTGTTCAATATCTGAAATAGGAAGTTACTCTGATATATGCCAAGTGGTGCATTTCGGTATTTCTACAAGTTAGAAATTATCGGGGTGTTACAGAATCCATAGACACTCACTCACATTCAGAGAAATGATAGAGAATTGAGAAGAGCAGAAATGTTATTAGATGAAGAATGAATTCTGTTACAATCTCATTTTCAGAGAGTATTTATACTAACTAACTGAAAGAGCAGTTCTGTTACAGTTCACTAACTAAACATATGAGAAACAATAAATGTACTACAGCTGCTAACACTTAACACTCATCAGGTGCTACCACTGGTGATGTAGCACCTGATGCTAGAGCACTATAATATGCTTTATTTGAATTACCCAAAATAACACTTCCCCTTAATTCAAATCTTTAAAGCAAATCACGCCAATCTCTTCTCTTAATCTTATGAACCTGTCAGCCTTGACTGCCTTGGTCAACAAATCTGCCAGCTGATCTTCAGTTGGGCAATAAATCACCTTCAGCACTCCATTATTCACATGCTCCCTAATGAAATGAAACCCTGTTTTTATATGCTTGCTACGCAAATGTGAAACTGGATTTTTAGCAAGACTTATTGCTGATTTATTATCTATCAACAATGATAGTGGCATTTGTATTTCACACTTCAATTCATCAAGCAAAGATTTCAGCCAAATTGCTTGACAAACAGCAAAAGATCCAGCTATATACCCCGCCTCACAGCTTGACAGAGCAGTCACTGGTTGTTTCTTTGAGCTCCAAGACACAACAACTCCACCAAATTTGAATAGGTAACCATATGTGCTCCTCCTATCTGACCTATCCCCACACCAATCCGCATCAGCAAACCCAATTAATTCCATCACAACACCGTCATCAATGCTTGGAAACATCATGATAAACTCCAATTTAGTGCATTTTTCGAGACATCTTTAGGTCAAGTTTAGAGCAATTATTATCTATTATATAAATCATTTACTTAATTTGCTCTTTATTTTGCAGAAAAAATAGAATGCAAAAGAAGAATAAAAGTATTATATAAATATATATATATATATATATATATATATATATATATTTATATAGACTAAAATTAAGAGAAAGGTGAAGAAAATAAAAGGCCAGCCCAATTTAACACATAAGACCAATTGGCCAAGTTGAGAAAGTTGAAGCCCACTAATTGACGTCAATTAAGAAGAGAAGAGTTGGAAGCTTGAAATAAGAATTGAGGCCCACACTTTATACGTGTGACTTGGAGAGAAAGAAAATTCACTTAACCATAGGCTTATTCTATTATATAAACGTGTTGAAACATGATTTGAGGAAGCCGTACTCTCTGATAGATCATAGAAGACACAAGCGCACAGCAGTAAAGCAAACGCGGAAGTGAGGAGAAAAAGGAAGATTTTGGGTACGTTCTTGACACTGTGAGAGAGCTCTGGAGCAGAAATAAGAGATTGAAGACGTAGATCAGGAATTTCTCTATTTACCGGGTTATTCTTATATCTGTAATTCATGAACCTTATTTCTATTTTATTGTTCTTGATACCTATGGATACCTAAATCCTCTTCTAGGGTCTTAGGTGGATCTTGCATGTTTAGAGACCTTTTTATGTTCTAAATTATATTTTGAATTCCTGTTTTTATTTTAATTAATATTGTCCTATTGTTTTTATCACATGATTAGGATTAGCTTCCCTTTGCATGTTTATAATCAATTAGTTGATCAGCGACCGTACTGCAATTAGTTGGTGGACCTATAGGATAATTGGGGCTATAATTAGGGCATGACCAAACCATAATTTAGTCTTCCAATCATTCAACCTTTTTGCTCTTTATGCTTTTCCTGAATTTAAATTGTTGCATGACCAAACCAGGGTTAATTTAGGAAAAAGAATATTAATCGCGAATGACCAAACAGATTAATAGTTTTAGTAAAGGGATTGGTAATTAAGTAAAATAAGGGAATTCTGGTAGGATTAGACATAGGGGGAATCGAAGCTTGCAAGTGAAACCGTGATCCTAGGCCTCTCACCATTTATTAAACTTGTATTTTATTCTTGCTATTTTTTACTTTTTAATATGTTATTACAACCATCAGCTATTTGTTCGTCTAAACAATAGTATATCTTAAGTAGTTTGGTACTTGCTAATTAATCTCTGTGGACACAATAATCTTTTATACTACTTCTGCGAAAGAGTACACTTGCTCTAAGTGTGTTTTTAACGCAACAAGTTTTTGGCGCCGTTGCCAGGGATTAATTTAGCAATATTAAACGAAAAAGATTTTTATTGCTTTAGACATTTTTTTATGCACTAGTTTTATTTTTTTTTATTTATCTTATTGAAAAAAAAATACAAAAAAAGCTGCTAATACTTTCCCAAGAGACCGCTGCAGTTCACCTTTTTTTCCAGATAAAAGTTTAAATCACGGTTAAGACAATCGGAGATTATATTAGAGAGGCAAAGGCACAAAGGAATTTGGAGAAGTCGTCTTGGTATATGCCTCAATGTTAGATCTTATTTCCTCCTCCTCCTTATGAGCATTATTCAAACTATTGGGATGACTATGAGCCACCCCCTTATTCCTTCAACTGGGATAATTAGGAGCCACTACATCTTCATAGGCAAGAGGAGGAGATACAAGTTACCAATGATGTATTGGCAAAGTTTATGCAGCAGACAAATGAAAAGTTTGAAATATTGGAGGGTCAAATTGGCGCCATGAGTGATCAACTATCAAGTATCATTGCTTTATTATCTCAAGAGGCCCAAGAAACTCCTTCACAAACTAAGTCTACCCAAAATGAAGAAGGTGAGAAATACAAAGAAAGTATTCCTTCGAGAGATGAAGGTGTCTCTATGGAATATAATTTGGAGGAAGAAGCTCTCAAGAAATATGAGGAGATTCTTACTGAAGGGAGTCAAATCAAAATAGTAGCTCCTACTGAAGGGAGTCATATTGAAACAACAAATCCTATTAATGAGAGCGGTTGTGAGGAGAATGAGAAAGATCCATTGGTTCTTGATTTGAAGAAAGAGGAGAAAGCCCAAATTTTTGGGCAAATTGTTTTAACCATTGGTGATGCTGTGATTGAGGTTCACCGGGGAAAGGTAACTTTGAGGAGTGGTAAAGAAGATGATGTTATTAAAGCTTTAAATTCCAATGAAATTTTCTCTTCTTTAACTTCTCCTTATTTTGATGATGTGGTTGAAACCAACATTTTTAGTGAATTAAAGATGCAGGGCCTTTTGGAAAAAAGTCTTATTTTGCAGGATCCTAGCATAATGGTGGATGGAGATAAAATAAAAATTTCACCATCCTTTGAAGTTCATCCACCACGTGGAAAAGGAAAGAACAATGTGAACCACATGGTTAGAAGGTTAAGAAGGTGTACTGCGTTAGATGTTAAATTTGCTCTTGGAGAGCCACCTGATTAAGCACTAACTATCGTCAGGCTCACGACGTTAAACAAGTGCTTCGCAGGAGGCAACCTGTGTTTTATTTTCAGTTATTTTCATTTTCTTTTTGTTTTGTTTTGTTTTGTTTTTAGGAATAAGCTCAGACTGCAAGCTCTCTCAGGGAAGTCACTCTTATTCTCCCTCATTTATTTATTTTTGTGCCAATTTAATATTTTGCATTGTGGACCATGCTTTAGGCTAGTGTGGGGGAGGAGAGTTTAACTTTGTCAATTCATCTCTATTAATGCACATACCCACTGTATAAGTTGATAGCATTTTTTCTGGCTTATTTTAGCGACTTATGCTTAAAGTTAAAAAAAATAGAGATTTTGCCTTTAGAGGATCCCATAATTAATTTACTTGACAGACTTGTGCTTAATTGTAACTGTGAGGATGCCCTTAGGAAGCTGATAATTAGCATTTGTCCTTGTTGAGTACTTTTTGTGAACTAGCTTCTAAATGTGAGATCTGAGCCTTCATAAGGGGATTGATACTAAATCATAAATGTGTACCCATTTTCTTTCTATGAGTGTGTTTCCCAATTTGCTACATTCTAGAATTTGTCTTTTGACCATTTCAAGGCAAAAGTTGATTTGCATAATGTAAAAAGATTTGGGGAATTTAGGTATTTTTCTGGTCTTAGAGTTGTTTGTTGAATTTATCCCTTAGTTGGCCCCTTTGAGCCTAATTGTTATGTTTTTTTTTCTTTGGTACCCAGATATAATTTTTTTCTTTTTTTTGTGGTAACCATTTGGAATTAAATGTGGAGCAACTGTTGAAAATTACAATTTCGTCCAACATTTTAGTTGTCTATATTGTCAGGACTGGAATTTCGTCCTATACTTTAGTTGACTATCTTGTTAGGATGAAGAAAACAAAAGGAGTGAATCATGTGCTTACAAGAATATATTGTTACCAAGGAAACAAAATAGGAGTTTTCATGTACTTACCGTTTTCCTCCTAATAAAAAAAAATATAGAAAGAAAATTTGAAAAAAAAAGAGAAAAGCAAAGGAGGAAAAGGCACATCAAAAGAATGAAAGAGCCAAAGGGCAAATCCAAAAAGAAAAGTAACAAAAAAGTCTACTCAAGATAAAAGGTAAATCAAAGAGAGTTGATTCAATAGAAGAAGATTGAAGAATGAGAGTGAAATTAATTTGGAGTCTGGACAAAATTTGTAAAATAGATAGGAGCTCCATATTTGGTTTCAAAGGTTGCTATTTGTTTCTTGTTTCTACCCCTTTGATTATCTCTTTCTTCTTATTTCCTACCTCGCTTGACTTAACATTGGCCCCATTACAACCCATGAAACCCGATCTTTTGAACTATTTAGTGGAGATTTGGTCAAATTACAAACATATGGTAATGTGCATTTTGTTGAAACTTGAGTGTATAATTTTCCCTAGTCCCTAAACACTTAGAGACATTGTGAGCGAGTGCCCTTGTTCACAAAAATCTATTCCTCAGGGACATGAGCCTCTAATTGGGCAACCTTTTGGCAACTCATATGTGCTATATTATCTATTGTCTGTCATTGTGCTTCTAACTTTGGATCCCTTATTTGGTTGTCTCTATTATTTATTTGAAAAATTTTATTGAGCTAGAAAATTTGCTTGAGGACAAGCAAAAGTTAAGTGTGGGGGATTTGATAAACTCCAATTTAGTGCATTTTTAGAGACATCTTTGGGTCGAGTTTAGAGCAATTATTATCTATTATATAAATCATTTACTTAATTTGCTCTTTATTTTGCAGAAAAAACAGAATGCAAAAGAAGAATAAAAGTATTATATAAATATATATATATATATATATATATATATATATATATATATATATATATATATATATATATATAGACTAAAATTAAGAGAAAGGTGAAGAAAATAAAAGGCCAGCCCAATTTAACACATAAGACCAATTGGCCAAGTTGATAAAGTTGAAGCCCACTAATTGACGTCAATTAAGAAGAGAAGAGTTGGAAGCTTGAATTAAGAATTGAGGCCCACACTTTATACGTGTGACTTGGAGAGAAAGAAAATTCACTTAACCATAGGCTTATTCTATTATATAAAGGTGTTGAAACATGATTTGAGGAAGCCGTACTCTCTGATAGATCATAGAAGACACAAGCGCACAGCAGTAACGCAAACGCGGAAGTGAGGAGAAAAAGGAAGATTTTGGGTACGTTCTTGACACTGTGAGAGAGCTCTGGAGCAGAAATAAGAGATTGAAGACTTAGATCAGGAATTTCTCTATTTACCGCGTTATTCTTATCTCTGTAATTCATGAACCTTATTTCTATTTTATGGTTCTTGATACCTATGGATACCTAAATCCTCTTCTAGGGTCTTAGGTGGATCTTGCATGTTTAGAGACCTTTTTATGTTCTAAATTATATTTTGAATTCCTGTTTTTATTTTAATTAATATTGTCCTATTGTTTTTATCACATGATTAGGATTAGCTACCCTTTGCATGTTTAGAATCAATTAGTTGATCAGCGACCCTACTGCAATTAGTTGGTGGACCTATAGGATAATTGGGGCTATAATTAGGGCATGACCAAACCATAATTTAGTCTTCTAATCATTCAACCTTTTTGCTCTTTATGCTTTTCCTGAATTTAAATTCTTGCATGACCTAAAGAGGGTTAATTTAGGAAAAAGAATATTAATTGCGAATGACCAAACGGATTAAGAGTTTTAGTAAAGGGATTGGTAATTAAGTAAAATGAGGGAATTCAGGTAGGATTAGACATAGGGGGAATCGAAGCTTGTAAGTGAAACTGTGATCCTAGGCCTCACTACGTCAAAATTGTTGAAATTAGTCGCACACATAAGCAGCGCTTGCCATAAAAGCGCTACTCAATCTGCAAAAAATTTAACAATGGGCAGCGCTTTGGTTGGGAGCGCTACTCATTCATGTACGGGCTAAAACAATTGGCAGCGCTTTATGGGGTGAGCGCTGCCCATTGATGAAAGGCGCTGAGTCATGAACAGCGCTTGGGGTGAGCGCTGCCTATTGCTGAAACTCGCTATACGAATAAGCAGCGCTTTTTGGTTGGAGCGCTGCCAATTGATGAAAGGCGCTGACTAATGCACAGCACTTTGGGCTGAGCGTTGCCCATTCCTTTAACTCGCTATACGAATAAGCAGCGCTTTTGGGTTGGAGCGCTGCCTATTCCTTTAAGTTTATTTTGTTTTTCGCGTCTTCTTCCCTCTCACTCTCACTGTCTCACACATTCCAGCTCTCATACTCACTGTCTCACTCTCACTCTCACTCTCTCACTCAGGTCCCTATCCCTCTCACTCTCACACTCCATTTACATTTTTGTTCCATCTCACTCTCATTTTCGTTCCCTCACATTTTCTTCCCTCTCTCATTTTCTTTGCCCACAACCTCTCACTCTCGCCATTTTTTTTGTTGGGTCCGTACGTACGTGGAGCTTTTTCATTTTCGTTGGGTTCGTGAAGCTTGCATTTTCGTTCCACTTTAACCAAAGGTAATATATATATATATATATATATATATATATATATCATTGCATTTTGTTCTAGTTATTTTAATGGCATATTGGAACCTTAGGTTAGATGATTCAATGTTGATGCTTGTTGATTGGTTCTTTGAAAGTATGTGTAGGTGTAGTATTTGTTGAAATGTCCAAATGAAATGTAGGTGTAGTATTTGTTGAAATGTCCAAATGAAATGCTTGTTAATTTAATGTTGCTCTAGGTTAATGGATTCATGTGTTGTATTTATAAATTTGAAAAATTTAGGATTGATGTTGATGATTTGTTGTTTAATGCGAATTTAATGATGGCATTGCATTTTGTTCTAGTTATTTTAATGGCATTGGAACCTTAGGTTAGATGATTCAATGTTGATGGTTGTTGATTGGTTCTTTGAAAGTAGGTGTAGGTGTAGTGTTTCTAAATTTAAGGGGAAATGTAGGTGTAGTATTTGTTGAAATGTCCAAATGAAATGCTTGTTAATTTAATGTTGCTCTAGGTTAAGGGATTCTTGTGTTGTATTTATAAATTTGAAAAATTTAGGATTGATGTTGATGATTTGTTGTTTAATGCGAATTTAATGGCATTGCATTTTGTTCTAGTTCTTTTAATGGCATTGGAACCTTAGGTTAGATGATTCAATTTTGATGCTTGTTGATTGGTTCTTTGAAAGTAGGTGTAGGTGTAGTGTTTCTAAACTTAAGGGGAAATGTAGGTGTAGTATTTGTTGAAATGTCCAAATAAATGCTTGTTAATTTAATGTTGCTCTAGGTTAATGGATTCTTGTGTTGTATTTATAAATTTGAAAAATTTAGGATTGATGTTGATGATTTGTTGTTTAATGCGAATTTAATGCGAATTGTTTGTTAGGTTTTGCGAGTTTGGTTTGCCGGAGCTTCGCGTTCATTGTTCGAGTTCGTCCTGGTTCGAGTGTTCGTTCTAGTTCATTCGAGTTCATTGTTGCTTCCACGTGTTCAGGTACTTTTGTTGTTTTCTTATATTTATTATATGAAGAATGACATTATGGAAGACATTAAAGTCTTTGATTTTTTTAGCTGAAAATAGTTGAATGTCTTAGCTTCAAAAAAATTGTACGTTGTGTGTTTTTCACCTGTAATAGGTATAAGTTCTCTTATCAGGATTTTATTATAAATATTGGGAAATTATGGATAGAAAGTGGATGTCTGTCCAAGGAATATGTCGCTGGAGTGGATTATTTTGTGAACTGTGCTGTTAAATGTTTAGGGACTTCTAGTGATATCAAATGTCCTTGTTTAAGTTGTTGTTATGTAAAATCAGTTAATGCAGAGGAGTTGGCAGGACATTTAAAGGGTTACGGAATTGATCAAATTTATACTTGTTGGACAATGCATGGTGAGGAAAGAGGTGAATCTTCAAATATGGGTAATAATACCGAGAGATGTGCCCCGGTTGACATTGAAAGACCTACATTGGATGGGGACGAATTTGAAGAGATGGCAAAGGCTGTTGAAAACGATCTTAATGACTGTCCTCAAATGTTTGAGAAGTTGATAACGGATGCGAAGACACCGTTGTATTCGGGTTGTACTGAATTCACAGAATTATTGGCTGTGATAAAGTTGTATAACTTGAAAACTTGCCACGGATGGACGGATAAGAGCTTTACGGAATTACTCGCACTATTGAAAGAAATGTTGCCGAAGGATAATGTGCTCCCTTCTCGGACGTATGATGCAAAACAAATGTTAGGGTCCATTGGCTTGAACTATGAGAAGATACACGCTTGTCCCAATGATTGCATTTTATTTCGGAATGAACATGCATTGTTAAAGTTGTGTCCTAAATGTAACGCATCGCGGTATAAAAAGAAAGAATATGCTCCAGAAAAGGTGTTGTGGTATTTTCCCATAATTCCTCGATTTAGGCGCATGTACCGTAGTTCAGAAGATGCAAAACACTTGACATGGCATGAGGATGAAAGGATTAAAGATGGCATGCTACGACACCCGGCGGATTCTCCGCAGTGGAAAAAAATTGATATTGATTTTCCTGATTTCGGGTTGGATTCAAGAAACCTACGACTTGCATTGTCTGCTGATGGATTTAACCCGCACGGTATTCAGAGTAGCTCCCATAGTACTTGGCCCGTGATTTTGGCGATCTATAACTTACCTCCATGGCTTTGCATGAAACGCAAATATATGATGTTGTCATTGTTAATTTCTGGGCCCAAACAACCAGGAAATGATATTGATGTATACTTGACTCCTTTAATTGAAGACTTGAAGTTAATGTGGGAGACTGGAGTAGAGGTGTATGATGGGTTCAGAGAAAAAAGTTTCACCCTGAGGGCTATGATTTTTGGCATTATTAATGACTTTCCAGCTTACGGAAATCTATCTGGGTACAGTAACAAAGGTCAGTGTGCATGCCCTATATGTGAAGATAACACTGATTGGATGTGGTTGAAACATGGTAAGAAGAATATCTACCCTGGTCATCGTAGATTTTTGCCATCTACTCATCAGTATCGACTGTTGAAAAAGGAATTCAATGGGAATACCGAAACCCGTAAAGCTTCCATGCCTTTGACGGGCGAACAACTATTTGAAAAAGTGAAAGATTTGAACATTAAATTTGGGAAGCCTTTTGCCGGAGAGCTTGCCAAACGGGGGTGGAAGAAAAAGTCGATTTTCTTTGAGTTGCCATACTGGAAGTCATTATATGTAAGGCACTTCATTGATGTGATGCATGTTGAAAAAAATGTTTTTGAAAGTGTCATTGGTACTTTACTCAATATACCAGGAAAGACTAAAGATACCATCAACTCGAGGTTGGACTTGCTTAGTTTGGGGTTGAGACCAGAATTGGGTCCGATAAAGAAGGGTACACGTACATATCTACCTCCGGCAGCTCATACTCTATCTAAAAAGGAGAAGACCGTGTTTCGTAAGTTTCTTCATGGAGTTAAAGTTCCAGAGGGGTACTCTTCAAATGTTACGAACCTTGTACCGATGAAAGACCTCAAGTTAAAGTCTTTAAAGTCCCATGATTGTCATGTTCTAATGGAGAATTTGCTACCCATTGGTATACGATCCATTTTGCCTAAGAAAGTGCGCCAGACCCTAACCAAACTTTGTTTCTTTTTTAAGGCGATTTGTAGTAGGGTGATTGACCCTGGAAAGTTGCCATCATTGCAAAGAGAAATTACCGTCACTTTGTGTGAGCTTGAGATGTATTTCCCACCTTCGTTTTTTGACATAATGATTCATCTAACAGTTCATCTGGTTAGAGAGACACAATTGTGTGGCCCATGTTACATGAGATGGATGTATCCGTTTGAGCGTTACATGATGATATTAAAAGGATATGTTAAAAACCGATCACGACCCGAGGGGTGTATTGTTGAGCGCTACATAGTTGAAGAAGCTATTGAGTTCTGCACCGGCTATCTATCTAGTCTTGAATATTCCGTGGGACTGCTAAGGTCTCGTCACTTAGGAAGCATTAGTAAAGGGATGTCAGGAACTAAAATAGTTATGGTATCAAGGAAAGAACTAGATCAAGCACACTTATATGTTTTGCACAATGATAGTGAGGTTGATTCATATGTTGCCAAGCACATGGACATACTTAAGAGTGATCACCCATATAAGGGTCAAGTTTGGTTAAAAAAAGAACACAATCGGAGTTTCATAGTGTGGCTAAAAGAGCACATTGATTTCGAGTTTGCTATGAATCCTACCTCGATTTCAGAAAGATTGAGATGGTTAGCAAAAGGTCCAAATATATCTGTTTTCTCTTACACCAGCTATCTAATGAACGGGTACACGTTCTATACAAAAAACCATGATGATCAGAGTAAAATGCAAAATAGTGGGGTGACTCTTGTAGCTCAAGCTATGCATACATCAAGTGCCAAAGACAGAAATCCCATATACGCGAATATGTCATACTTCGGGGTCATTGAACACATATGGGAGTTGGATTACAACATGTTTCAAGAGCCTGTGTTCCAATGTAAGTGGGTTGACAATAATAATGGTTTACAGATTGATGAGTCGGGGTTCATGCGAGTGAATTTCAACAAGTTAGGATATAAAGATGAGCCTTTTATTTTGGCATCCCAAGCTCAACAAGTGTTTTATGTCACTGATCCCGTTGATATCAATTGGTCCATTGTTTTATTGACAAATAAAAAATTGGTGACTGACATTTATGATCAATCAACCGATGATGATGGTATTGAGGACGACCCTTTCTTCGGGACATCACTACCAATAGTAGGGGAAAGAGAGGATGTTGTGTATGTTAGAAAGGATCATAGTGATGGAATTACGATTCGTCAAAAACAAAGTACCAAGAAGAGAATTGCAAATAAAATTATCTCCAAGAAAAGGAAAAGGTAACAATAACAATGATTATTTATTTTTTTACATAGTTTTCTTACATCAAATGCATTTTTACATAGTTTTCATCTTCTTGATTGTTTATTTAATTTTTTGTTGGTGTTTTGAATAAATATAACAATAACAATGATTATTCATCTTCTTGACTAGTTATTTACATAGTTTTCATCTTCTTGACTGGTTATTTCTTTTTCTTGACTGGTTATTTATTTTATTGCAGGTCAGATGGAAGATTATAATGATCATGGTAGTGGGCATGATGACAGCGGTCATGAGAGTGATGTTGGAGACTATATCAGGAAGCATGGTCCCCGTGGAATGACTGTCAAAAAAGATATCATCGGTCGGATAAATAAAGGAAAAGGACCCTTATCAGTAAGTTACTAATTAACTTAATTCAATACTTAGTTTTAATTGTTTGATAATTAATTAACTAATGACATAATGCAGGTCGAGTGGAATGTTAAGGGTCAGCCAATTGGAAGAAATGGCACACAGTTGATTACCTTCGTTGGTAGTAAGGTAAAACAAATGATACCAATTACAATCACTAATTGGAATGACAAAAAAAATGCCATTTTGTGGAAACAAAAAGAGGAGTTCTGGTTAACAATACAGGTATATAATTTTATATCTCTTTAGTTATCTTATTTAATAATTTTGTAACCATATATATTTATATCATTTTCATTGAATATGTGTAAGCAGAAATTTTTTGACGTGGACGAGACTCGAAAAATTTGGTTAATGAAGGAAGTGGGAAAGTTACATCGGAATTTCAGGACTAGTCTAACAAATAAATATCTCAGAGATCATAGTGGAAACATCAGATGGGAGCCTCCACCACTATATAGTGGATTTATTACAAAGGAGGATTGGGGTATATTGGTTAGAAAACGCACTGAAGATCCAGAATTCTTGGTTAGTACTATAATCTATTAAGTTATAACTTAAAATATATTTGACAATTATATATTATGCATGAATGTATACATATCTCTCTAAATAGAAAACAAGCCAACAAAATCGAGGGAGAGCTTCATGTTGTGAGTACCCGTATAGAGGCGGTGCTAGTGGATATCAAATTATTGAAGAAAGATTGGTAAGACACAATAAGCTTGATTTCTTTTTGTTTAATGAATCTTTTGATTTATAATGTCTTAACATTTGGTAAATTTAAATATAGTTGGAGGAGAGTGGGAAAGATCGTCATAAAGAAAGTATTGAGCGGCATGTTTTGTGGGTAGAGGCCCGACAAAACAAGGATGGGGAGATTGTAGATCCCAAAACTAAGGAGGTGACCCATAGAATTGTAAGTATTTCAAAAACTTTTAAAAATTTTATGATCTTTGTAATGTATAATAATTTTATTATACTTTTTTTTGTGAATTAGGAAACCATATCACAGTCTGTGTCATAGGGAGAGATCACAGATTGCTCTGAAAAGGAAATTCTTTCTCGTGCCTTGAAAAGGGGAGAATACTCGGTCCGTACAATTTACCCCTACCTCCAGATCATCTTAGAGTCAGAGTTGACTGTGCGATTGTGGGGAATGCACAATTGCCTGTTCCAAATGTCAGTATAGATTTACTGAATGTGGATAATGCAATTGGTACCTTTGTGGCATGGCCAACACACCTTGTGGTAAGTGACAATATATTTGTAACTAATTATTATTTTTTTTCATATATTGTGTGCTATAACTAAATAATTTTTTTTTAATATATAGGTACGCCAAAATGCAAAATCTAAAAGCATAAGTGTTGGCAAGGCAAAATCTATTGGCAAGAAAGTGTCTCGGTTCGGCCCTTCTACACAAAATTCTCAGCCCGCCCCTCCTCCAAAAGTGACCCAGCCCACCCCTCCTCCAAAAGTGACTCAGCCCTCCCCTTCTCCAATTGTGTCTCAGTCTCAGCCCTCGGCCTCTTCAATTAATGATTATAAGATTATTGGTTATGCTGAAATGCACGCGGAATTCAGGATGGATGAGGCAATCCCGCTTGAATTAGAGATGGATGACCAAATTTTTGGGACTTTAGGTCAAACACTGTCGATCAGACGTGAGGATATCAGTGATGTATGTAAATTGAACTGGGCAACCGGTACTGCTATTAGAGCATATGTCAGGTACGTATGTAATTGATTATTTGACATCATTGAATTTTTTTTATTAAATCGTTAATTTAATTTGTATATATCTCTAATTATAGGCACTTGTACGAGGACATTTTGGTCCCTTCGGAACAGACACTGAGGTTTGTGTTCATGTGTCCGGATAATACACACCTGCATGATGTGTCCCAGAAGCTGCGTAATTATGAGATGCTTGTTGAACAAAACAAGACAGAGGTTAAAAATTATATCACTCGACGCTTCTGAAAAGCTCAAAGTAAAAGCGATGATTACATGTTTTTTGGCACCGTGTCTCTTTCGGTGAGAGATTTAATCCATTCTTATATAACATGCATTTTTTAAATACTAGTCAATTACTTATTCAAAATCTTATTTTGTAGGGAACATTGGATTCTGTTAGCAATAAATCCGGGGAGAGATACGGTGTACTTCATTGATCCATTGCATGGTCATTTCAACAACTACCCCGAGTTGATCGAGTTATTTAATAGGTGTGTGTGTTTCGATCCCTCTACATATTTCTTTGTTTTACTTATATACGTATGTATTTCGAATAATATAGTTATATGTCATTGTGTTCAATTGTTTGAAAACATATTGGGGAGTGGAACAATCAAAGACCAAATGGATACCGATAGATGTAAGTTTGTAATCAATGTTCTTATATCTTTAAGGGTTAAATATGTTTTTAGTCCCTACAAAATCGGCTCCTTCTAAGTTTAGTCCCTACATTAACGAAATAGGCGTTTTGGTCCTCATCTTATTTTCCCGTTTTCAATTTTAGTCCCTCATGACTTTTAATAGCGCTTCAAAACTTTTAATAGCGCTTTTTTGACCTTTTATAAGCGCTATTAAAAGTTTTGAAGCGCTATTAAAAGTCATGAGGGACTAAAATTGAAAACGAAAAAATAAGATGAGAACCAAAACGCCTATTTCGATAATGTAGGGACTAAACTTAGAAGAAGCCGATTTTGTAGGGACTAAAAACATATTTTACCCTATCTTTAATTACATTAATTTGTGAAAAAATGTATTAAATTAAATTTAACATTTAACTAATGTTTTGTTTTGTAGTGTCCAAAACAACCCAATAGCAATGATTGTGGGTATTATGTAATGAAATTTTTGAAGGAAATTATTACCCACAACCAAACGATTATTCCCCGACAGGTATCTATAATTCTTTTTATTTTGATATAATAATAGTTAATTCCATTTAACCATTTCAATTCTAATTTTATTTATTTGTATAATTTCAGTATTTTCTTGATTGTCGGGTGAAGACATACTCTGATAAACAGCTAGTTGAGCTTAGAGGAGAGTGGTGCCGTTATGTCTCCCGTTTTTTTTTTATTTTGGATAGAATATGTAATACTGTAAGTTGTTAGCGTTTGATTTGGATACATACAGCTAAGCTAGTTTTGGTTCATATTGTAAGTTTAGCTAGTTTTGGGTACATATGAATTGGATAATAACTTGTTAGCTAGTTTGTTTTGGTTAAAGTGTAGAAATGGAATGAATTGGGAAACTTAAGCACTTGTTAGCTAGTTTTGGTTCATATTGTAAGTTTAGCTAGTTTTGCGTACATATGAATTGGATAATAACTTGTTAGCTAGTTTGTTTGGTTCAAGTGTAGAAATGGAATGAATTGGGAAACTTAAGCACTTGTTAGCTAGTTTTGGTTCATATTGTAAGTTTAGCTAGTTTTGGGTACATATGAATTGGATAATAACTTGTTATCTAGTTTGTTTTGGTTCAAGTGTAGAAATGGAATGAATTGGGAAACTTAAGCACTTGTTAGCTAGTTTTGGTTCATATTGTAAGTTTAGCTAGTTTTGGGTACATATGAATTGGATAATAACTTGTTAGCTAGTTTGTTTTGGTTCAAGTGTAGAAATGGAATGAATTGGGAAACTTAAGCACTTGTTAGCTCGTTTTGGTTCATATTGTAAGTTTAGCTAGTTTTGGGTACATATGAATTGGATAATAACTTGTTAGCTAGTTTGTTTTGGTTCAAGTGTAGAAATGGAATGAATTGGGAAACTTAAGCACTTGTTAGCTAGTTTTGGTTCATATTGTAAGTTTAGCTAGTTTTGGGTACATATGAATTGGATAATAACTTGTTAGATAGTTTGTTTTGGTTCAAGTGTAGAAATGGAATGAATTGGGAAACTTAAGCACTTGTTTGCTAGTTTTGGTTCATATTGTAAGTTTAGCTAGTTTTGGGTACATATGAATTGGATAATAACTTGTTAGCTAGTTTGTTTTGGTTCAACTGTAGAAATGGAATGAATTGGGAAACTTAAGCACTTGTTAGCTAGTTTTGGTTCATATTGTAAGTTTAGCTAGTTTTGGGTACATATGAATTGGATAATAACTTGTTAGCTAGTTTGTTTTGGTTCAAGTGTAGAAATGGAATGAATTGGGAAACTTAAGCACTTGTTTGCTAGTTTTGGTTCATATTGTAAGTTTAGCTAGTTTTGGGTACATATGAATTGGATAATAACTTGTTAGCTAGTTTGTTTTGGTTCAAGTGTAGAAATGGAATGAATTGGGAAACTTACGCACTTCTTTTGATTCTGGTGTATTTGGATATAATTTGATTTGCTGAGAAATAGAATTGGAAGGAATTGGGAATGTAAAAACAAGTTAGTTATGCTGGTTTACTTGCTGAAAAATAGCTGGTTTTGATTTTGCTCATAATGTTTGATTTGCCTTTTTGGATACATATAGCTAAGTTAGTTATGAGTATATATGTCCAGTAAATTGCAATTGTAAAAAGAAAAATAACAAAAACGGAAAAAAAAAAAATAAAATTACACAATGGGCAGCGCTTTTAGGAGAAAGCGCTGCTCATTGCCTTAGCGCTATTACGAATAGGCGGCGCTTTTAGGAGAAAGCGCTGCCAATTCGTAAAAGCGTGTTATACCCTAATTTTGTCCGCTTCCTTTGTTTTACTTTTTGCTACTCGTTTAATTTGTTCGTCTAATTTGCCACTAGTCTTTTTGGTTTAATTGTGTCTGCACCTCTTAGTTGGGCCGAAGTCTAGTAATTTATTTAGTTGGGCCTATACTTGCGTAATTGGGCATGCCTATCCAACTTGCGTTTGTGTGTTTGGGTTTGTTTAGTCTTTTTGTTTAGGTTGGGCCCAATTCTTTCTTTTTACCATTCTCTAATTGAATAAAAAAAAGCATAAAGGGTTGCTGCCCATTCATATTACAAAATTGTCCAAAACTCAAAAAAGTACAAAAACCAATAATCCAAAATAAAATTAGGGAAAATGAAAATAATACAAAAATTTTCAAAAAAAAAGAAGAAAAGGGGTACGCAGCCAGCAGCTGCCCCAACTAGGGTTTTTTTCTTCTTCCCTTGGATGTTGTCCTTCCTCCATTGCCAGCTATTGTCCTTTGCCCATTCAAATAGTTGTCCTTTTGCTGACCAAAATGGAGTTGTCCTTTGCACCCTTGACTGTCCTTTTCCCTCCTCACCACAGCACCCTAAATTTGCCCTAATTGCTGTCCTCAGCACCACACCAATCTGCCTATAAATATCCAACAGTAGCACACAATTAGGGAAGAGAGACAACCAACGAAATTGACAGCAAATAGACACAAAAATACGCCAAACACAGTCACTGAATATACACATTAAATATACACACAAGCAAAAATTCACAACAATCAGTCCAGAAAAGGAAAGGGCAGGCAGCAGCTGAGGCAGAAAAGGAAAACGACTCATCTGTTTCAATTCCTACGAACCAAGGTCATTTTTTTAACTCTGTTTTTACTCAATGTTGCTCAGTTTTATTTACATAATGTGATTTGTTCATTGGATTTTCGCAAAAAAAAAAACAAACGAATTTCTTTTATTCTGTGAAATTTATTTCAGAGTAAAAGCAAGGTTTTTTTAAAAAAAAAAAGAAGAAGGGAAACAGAACATAGGGAGGGGAAGAGGATACAGTGAGGGCATACAGTGAAAAAAAAAAGGAGTTCGTACCTTTGGCCACCGTTTACGGTGGCCACCGCCGTGGCCTCGCCGTGAGCCGCCGTGAGCCATCACTCCCTTTAACCACCACCGTGACCATGAACCGAACCACACCCTCACGCCACTCTACCACCGCTAAAAACCATCGCAAAAGCCACGCCTCAACCCTCACTCATTTCGCCGCCACGTCGTAGCCAGAACCACAGCCGTACTCCCACTTTCGCAAAACACCACCACTCGCACCACTCCACAACCATAGACCACCGTAGGCCACCGTGAGTTCACCATTCCCATCGCAAAGCAAGTCCAGATCGGACGAAAAAGAAACCACCAACAGAGCCGATCTCTCTCTCAACCGAACCAGCCACCAACGTCGCTCCAGCGCCACGGCCAGCCACCAATAACCCCTACTCCCAGCTCCGTCATCACCCTCCCTCGCCACCGTACATCGTTTCAGCATAGTTGTGAGATACCTCCCTCTCGCTAAAAAAGGTCGCGTCACTCTCTCTCTCTCTCTCTGTTTTAAAGCAGCAGCGTAGAGAGGTGAGAGGCGAGTAGGTTTGAGGGTCGCGGCGGTGGAAGATGTGAGGGAACAGAGTTTAGGGCGCTGAAAAAGGGGAAGAAAGCGAATTAGGGATACGGCTGTGAGAAGGGAAACGGCGGCGAGAAGAGGAAGAGGATTAGGGTTAGAGAGTGGCGGTGAGGAGAAGGGAGATCGAGAGAGGAAGAAGGTGAAGTCACGGTATAGAGGAGAGAGATGGAGGCTTGCGGCTGAGGAGAGTGATTAGAGAAATTAGGGTTTTGCTTTGTTTGAGTTTGGTTTATATACTTAGGTCTCTGATTTATTTTAATTTATTTTAATCAGATCACTTTTTGCACCCCCTCTATTTCATTACCACAACCCCCTGGAAGGCCCACGACTCGTGGGCTGATAAATCTGGAACTGAAGTTGGACTACTGCTGTTTACACCCCATTTTTGTTTTATACAACCCCTGTTTCTATGTGCACTCCTTGTTTTAATAGCTTGCATCCCCCTGCGGAAGCCCACCTTTTAGAATACAGCCCAGTTCACAGAAAACGAACTGGGCCTGTTTTCTGCACCCACTATTTTAAAACACAACCCTTTTCTGCTAACTACACCCTATTTTACTACTGCACCCCCTGTTTCTTTTTTTTTTACAGATTTTCTTTTCCCTAAACAAGAATCAATCCAATTGCGAAAACTCTTCAAAATCAAATTTTGCTTGCATGATTATTAATAATGAGGTACTAGTGGCGATCACTTGGAGCCTTTACTCAATTGATCATCAAGAATGCCTAATTTTCCTAAAGATTTTCACTAAATCAAAAACTTTGTTAGTAGTCTTGCGAAGCCTTTGCTTGCATGATTATTAACAATTGAGTGCTAATGGTGGTCACTTGGAGCCTTTGCTCAATTGATCATCATGAAAGCTCAATTTTCACAACAAACCCAAAACATTTTTCCTTTCAAAAATCAAACACTTTTCCAAAATAAAACATTTTTCAAAAACAAGAACTATGTTGCTTTGAATTCTCCATCGCACCGGGAGATACGTAGGAGCGGATACTCTCCGTCAAGCGCGAAAACTAAATATTTTTCATTAAGTCATTCATCAACAAAAGAGGTAAAAACAAAGCATTTTTCCGAAATCAACTTTGCAAATCACATATTTAATTAAGGTAACCCTTCTTTGAAGGGACGTTATGGGGTGCTAATACCTTCCCCATACGTAATTAGACCCCCGAACCCAAATCTAATGGTTCCAATGACCATTGCTTTCCAAAAAAGGTTTTTCCAATGTTTTACCTTTAAAAAATATTGGTGGCGACTCTAAAATCCCGTTGTGCGAAGAAAAATCCCTCCAAGGATTTTTCGGGGTGCGACAGCTGGAGACTCCACTGGGGATTCTTTTTCTTAAGTGGGTCAAGCCGATTAATTGAATGTGTGATTTGCTTTGCTGATTTAACATGCTTTGTTTTACCTCCCTTCTTCCTACTTTTGTTCTATTTTCCATGCCATTTGTTTGCTAGATTTTAGAACATTCCTTCTTCTTCTCCTTTCTCTCATGTCTACTTGATTGCATCTTGGCAATTCCATTGCATTCTCACATTATCATGTTGCATTCATGTGTATTTATCCCTTCTTCTTCTATGTTCACTTCTTGCTTAAAGTGGTAGATAGTCTCTCCTCTTATCCTCTTTGCTTATATGCTTCTTTCTTTCATGCATTCCTCCAATCTTATCATGTTCCCTCTTCTTTTCTCCCTTTCTTTGAGGTAAGTTCATGCATATTCCCCAATTCTATTATGTCCCCTCTTCTCGGCTCCTTTTCTTTGAGGTAAGCAATGCGTGTAATTATTGTTGAACTTCTTAGGATGGTTTGTATATTGAAATGTGTATGCATGTTGAACCCTAGGGTAGACGACCTTTTTGTCTGGACTGTTCATGGTTTTTCTTGCAGGTGGGGAAGGGTAGTTATTTCTAGGTGTTGTGCCCTCAACACACACTTCACACCCTATACTTGTGAGCATTGAGTGGGGCCTAAAACCCAAGGTCTGAACAAAAACCTAGGAGAGTGGGAACGATTAGTGACTGCCATTCGTAGACCTTTGTCTGTATGGCTCTCATGAAAGTTTCGCCCAAGAGTGCGCTTTGTCATGATGCCTCACACTCGGTAGCTTTCTACGATTGTGGGTGTCATCATGAGAGAGACTTTAGCTCTTGGTTGCCATTGTGAGGAAGTGATTAGAACCTACATGGGAGGATTACCCTTTTCGTCGACTCTAGACCCTAGGATTCCCACCCTTTGTAGGACACGGGGGCACGCCTTTGTTTGTTGCATTAGCTTAGGCATTCCTTTTTCTCAAACTCTATTTCAAAATTGTAGAAAGTAATTTTCTTTTCCCCTCATAAACACCTACATGAGGTGGCATGTAGCGTGTATCTTTGAAAATGTACAAAGTACCACCAATAACCTCATTTTCTTACCCTTTTTCCATGTAAATAACACATCATTTCGCATTCACATCATTTTGCACCATTGCATTTGCACTTGACAAAATTTTGAAAAAAAAAAACTTTCATCATTTGCATTCTTCATGCACTAAAGTTTGTTTGCCGGAAATCGCAACATAACACCGAACCTTGTCACAGGGGTGTAAGAAGCAATATGGAATCAAAAGGCAAAACCGCATTCAATTCGAGGTTCCCCATTGTAAAGAAGATTGATGTAACTAGTTTGAAGGAGTTTGCTTCCCTACTAGGCCCTATTGAGCTCCGGTCCTTCGACAAGACTTATAGGAATATCCACAAGTTATTACAGTTAGAAGTACAAGAGAGTGCCATCGCCGCCCTATGTTGGTTCTATGATTCAGAGGTTAGATGTTTTCTTTTCAAGAACTTCCAAATGGCGCCTATCCTAGAGGAGTATGAGAAGATTCTGGGTTTTGTCGCTCAGAGGTTAGACCTTACTAGTATCAGGGGCAGTATTATTCAGATGAGAAGTTGGCTTCCCTGTTACAAATCAGTGTAGGAGAGGTGCGATCCCACAAAGTTGAGCGTAACAAGATATTTGGGTTTCCTCAGGAGTACTTTGAGAGTTTGATGACTAGTTATGTAGTATCAGATGATTGGGTTTCTTTCAAGCAAGTACTAGCCTTGACCATCTTCGGCATTGTTCTTTTCCCTCAGATTGAGAAACATATAGATGAAACCGCTATTGGTGTGTTCCTAGCTTTCAAGAGTGCAAAAAGTCCCATCAATCCGGTTCCCGCTATTCTCGCAGAGACCTATCGTGCCTTCACCCGCCATCATGAGTTCCGAAAGGATAAGATGTGTTGTTCCTTCCCTGTGCTATATGCTTGGTTGATCAGTCATGTGTGCATTAACAAAAGTGATGTTGGGGATTCCTATGCCTTGGGTTGTAATCCGAAGACTATGAGCCCTCAGGAGTGGAAGGATACTTTTAAGAACCTCGATGCTCTTCAAATTCGATGGTTCTCGCACAAGTGTTGGGAGGATAAACCCTCAGTGATATTTCAATGTGGCAGTTTCCAGAACGTTCCTCTCATGGGAACACAGGGATGCATCAATTATAACCCATCTTTGACCTTGAGATAACTCGGGTACCCTATGCGGGACTCACCCTCCGAAGCTATGCTGTCTCGTTTTTACCTCCATGCGGGGATCCCTAAAGACGAGGACTTACTTCGGCGAGTCTTGCAAGCCTGGGAAACCGTGGTGCGAAAGGACAAAGGCGAGTTATCTAAAAGGACCACTGCTATCTTCTTCACTCAATGGCTTGAAAAGAGGATTAAGGAAACTCGATCATCCAACCAAAGGTGCCATCACTTGAAGAGAAAATACCGGAACCTCACGTTCCCCTCATTGAAGAACTAGAAGAGGCTAAGTTGGCCTTATCTAAAGCGGAAGAAGAGAAAAGGGCTTTGCAAAACAGATTGGGAAAGGTGATGCAAGAAAAGCGGAAGCTAGAAAATGAAAATGCTCTCCAAGCCGCAGCTATTGAAGCAACCAATAGGAAACTTGAAATAGAAGAAGAGAGCAAGAGGGAAATTCAGAAACATTTGAAAGGTGTTAAAGAGGAAGTAAAGAGGTGCGCCTCAAAGATGAATGAGGCTGTGGCAAAAGCAAGTGAATGGAAGAAACTATATGCCAAGTCACGGAGGAATGAGAAAATGGTTAGAGATGCGCTAGCTAAGTCAAAAGAGGAATTCCAAGTGATGAAGTTTGAATTGGAGAACCAAGTGAAAAGCATCAGGCAAGATAGAGAGTCTATCATTAGGATCTTGAAAGAGTATCAACAAGCTTTAGGGTTTGAACAAGGAAGGTCGGAAGAATTGAAGAGGAATCTCCGATGCCTAAGAGAATCTTATGGGCAAGTGCAAGCAGAAAGCCAGTATTGGGAGAAACGTTTCATGGCATTAATTGGCAGAATAGAAGACTAAGAGATCGTCAATGAGCTAAGGGATGAGACTCGGCTTTGGAGGAACAAATTTTCAAAGCTAGCAGGACTAGCTAACCAAGCTGTGAGGGATGATCCCAAGAAGCTAAGAAGAGCTGAAGCAGAGATGAACCCTTTCAACACTCTGGCCAAGGTGTGTGAGTTTGTCGAGTACTGCAAGATTCTGACAGAAGAACTCATGGAGAAGGCCAAGGGGGCAGCCGAAAGCAAGAAGAGAAAAAGGAAGGAGAAATTGAAAGCTATATGCCTTTGAAGTTCACTTTAGAGCATTGTAATAATCCTTAGGAAATTGTAAATTTTCTCTAAAAAGTTGTAATTTTCTTTGGGATATTGTACTTTTCTGTTGAAAGTGTTGTTTTCAGAATATTGTACTTTGCTTTTCTTTCGAGTTTGAAGTTGAAGTACTCATTCCTTTTGAATAAAGTGTGTTTGTTTTGTCTATTGCTTCCAACCTCGTTGCAACCAAAAATTAAAAAAAAAAGAGAAGTGTTAAAGCTTTAAACTTACACGCCTATGACAAGACGAGTTGCACCGCGATTCCCGGCACCAAACAAACATAAAATCATACATATTGCATTGCATTTGCATTCATTTATGTGATTCTCGCGCTCATGAATTGTGTTCCATCAATAGAAAAAGGCAAGCTGGTTCGCCAACATCGATACCTGACTCGTCTGCAAGCAAGGCTCATGGCAACTAACCAGAACGACCCGGACTGTCCTGTTATTGAAGACTTAGGAAGTGGTGAATCGGACCATGCTAACCCAACTGCCGAGGTTCCCAATCCAGAGCAATTGGCTTAGGAGAATCGGGAATTGAGAACGAAAATTGGGGCAATGGAAACACAGATGACTGAAATGATGGGGATACTACAAGCTTTGAGGAACGGAACTGCCGCTGAAAATCCCGCCGTCACTACCGAAGTTGCTGTCGCTCTCCCTCCTCCGAGTCTTGAGACTATCACCTTTGCTCATACTTCAGGGACCAACAACCAGAGCCAACCAGCCATGCATAGGATGCCTTGGGGACTCCCACCCGGATACACGCCTCCAGGAGCCGAGGCTAATGCAGGAAGTAATCCCCCTAGGGTTGCAGAGCAAGTCCAGCCCATCTCAGCCGCAAACAGTGGAGGAACGGGAACGCCTCAGGTCCAAATTCAGATTCCTATTCCACCGGGAACTCTGTTTAGCTTTCATTCACCAGCAACGGTCCATCCCCAAGTTCAGGGACCAATTCCTGGGAATACCACTCACTCACGTGACCCACACGTGAACCCAGCCGTAGTGTCGATGAGTAATCCTCACTACGGTGTGAATGGTTTTCCTCAGAACTATCCTGCTGAAACTCCTCAAGCTAGAGACAGGTATCATATGTTAGAAGAGCGCTTAAGAATGATTGAAGGGTCGAGCTCTAGAGCAAGAGAAGCTCGTGATCTGTGTCTCATCCCTGATGTGGTTTTACCTCCTAAATTCAAAGTGCCTGACTTTGACAAGTACCGAGGCGTGACTTGCCCTAAAAGCCATCTGACCATGTACTGTAGAAAAATGGCTACACATTCTCATGATGACAAGTTGTTGATCCATTATTTCCAAGAGAGCCTTGCTGGGGCATCTCTCAACTGGTACATGCAGCTAGAACCGTCTCATATCCATTGTTTGAAGGACTTGGCTGATGCCTTCCTCAGACAGTACCAGTACAATACGGATATGGCGCCTGACAGAACACAGTTACAGAGCATGGCAAAAAGAGATAATGAGTCATTTAAGGAATATGCCCAGCGGTGGAGGGCTTTGGCTGCACAGGTGACACCCCCTTTGTTGGAGAAAGAACTGGTCTTCATGTTCATGGAAACCCTGCCACCGTTATACTATGATCGGTTGATCGGCAGTGTATCTTCCAACTTCTCAGACATGGTAATCATCGGTGAAAGACTAGAAAATGGGCTGAGAAGCGGCAAGATTGCCCATGGTTCCGCAGGTACAACCACCCACAAAAAGCCATTCTCCGGATTTTCAAAGAAGAAAGAAGGAGAGACCAACACCATCACCATAAGCCCACCTTATCAACCACAAAATATCCATGTCCCCACTCAAACACAACCAACCCGTCCACCACAATGTAACTACCACAAAAACTACCAAGACAAAAAACAGACCACCTTTGACCCCATCCCCATGTCCTATACTGACCTTTTCAGCTATCTTGCCACAAACAAGCTCATCAATACCAGACCCATGAAACTAGTCCAGCCACCCTACTTCCGAGGCTATAATCCCAATGTTACCTGTGCATTTCATCAAGGGGCAGTTGGACACACTGTTGAGGACTGCAAGGCCTTTAAAATTGTAGTGCAAGATCTGATTGATACCAAAGGGATAACCTTCAAACAAGAAAGCTGAAGCATCACAACTAATCCGCTGCCTGGTCATGAGAAACCTGCAACCAATGCCATCCATGATATGGGGGGCCAATCCTTAATCAGAACTGTGGAGTGTATCCAGACACCCTTAGAGGTTATTCATGCAGAGCTGTGCAAGTTCGGGGTCATCAAGAGAGGTTGTACTCAAAAAGAAGTCTGTGTTGATGTTAATTGTGCTAGGGCATGTGAGGCCTTCAAGACAGTTTTACAGGACCTATTGGATCGTCATATGATCCAAATAGGTGTGCAAGAGAAAGAGGAGGATGTGCTGACTTTCCAATCAGATAAGAATAGAAATGTTCAGAAACCTATTGAGGTCCCGTATAGCCGAAAGCCGATCGTGGAGAGACCTAAGACCATTGTGATTCCTGTCCCAGCTCCTTATCAAAAGAACAGTGCGGTTCCATGGAGCTATGGGGTGTCAGTTCCAATTCAGAAGCCTCAAGTTGTTCCCGATGTCACAAACATTGCGGGAAGCAGTGGAGTCACTAGAAGCGGACGTGTTTATGTCCCCGAAGTCTTGAAAGAAGGTCCCTCAAAGGAAGATGAGGAAAGGATTCGCAAAGGTAAGGGTATAACACAAGAGTCCAAGGAAAGTAGGAAGGTGTCAGAGCAAGAAGCCACTAAATTTTTGAAGATCATGCGGCAGAGTGATTACAAAGTGGTGGATCAGCTGCACCACACTCCTGCAAAGATCTCTATCACGTCCCTACTGCTCAATTCTGAGGCCCACCGTGCAGCTCTAATGAAAGTATTAAATGAATCCCATGTAGCCCAGAACATCACTGTTGACCAACTCGATGGCATCGTAGGGAATATTGTTGCATCCAATTATATTACCTTTACTGATGATGAGCTCACCCCTGAGGGGAAGGGGCATAATTAGGCACTTCACATTTCAGTTAGATGTGGTGAATATACACTCTCTCGGGTCCTCATCGACAATGGATCCTCTTTGAATGTCATGCCCAAATCTACTATGAGCAGACTAAATGTAGACTGTTCGTATATGAAGCCTAGCTCAACACTAGTTAGGGCATTTGACGGATCCAAGAAGGAGGTTATGGGAGAAATGGAGTTCCAGATGCAGATAGGGCCAGAGGTATTTTATGTGAATTTTCAGATCATGGACATTGCATCATCCTACAGCTGTCTCCTGGGGAGACCCTGGATTCATGCTGCCGGCGCTGTTCCTTCATCCCTCCACCAAAGGCTTAAGTTTGTAGTCGACGACAAGCTGATAGTCGTTTTTGGAGAAAAAGAGTTCATAATTAGCAAGCCCCATCCTTCTCAATACATTGAGGCTGCAGAGGAGTCACTTGAATCTGCCTTTCAGTCGCTGGAAATTGCAAATGTTGCTTTCGTGGGGGAAGAAGCCCCATTGCCTGCACCAAAGATATCTAACGCTGCTATCATGGTAGCCAAGGTCATGTTGAAAAATGGTTACCAGATTGGAAAAGGGTTGGGAAAGTCCGAGCAGGGAAATCTGGCGCCGGTTCAGCTGCGAGAGTACAAGGATAGGCGTGGGTTAGGATATTGGCCCACTCAAGCTGATAAGAAGAGAATGGCTGAGGAAAAGCGAAAAAGGAGGCTTGCTAAGCTTCAGGGGCAGGAACCAAGCTTGAAGAAGGTTCCTATCTATGATCTCTCCCAGAGCTTCAGGAGCGCGGGTATGCTGGACCCCAATCAGGTGGTCGTCATTGAGGAAGAATCAGTTATGGAAAACAAAGGTGTGGACTTGGTGCGTCGCAGTGCTGCAGATGAAGAGCTTGATAATTGGAAGATCATTGATTTTCCTGTTATTTTCATTCCAAAGTAATGATTTTGTAATGCAAATTCTTTGGCTCTGCCCAAGGCCATAGAATATTTCATAAGGGCATGCATGTTTTTTCCTTCGAATATCATCTATCAATAAAATGTTGTTTCGGACTCTCAAATGAATAAAATTGCTTTTTCATTATCATGTGTCTTCATCTTGTGTTTCTATTTTGCTTGTTCATTTCTTTCTATTCCCACAAATGCAGATCTAAAATGAATATCTTTGAAAATAATGATGCCAACGGTTCATATGTTAATTTTGATCACCCCGTTAATCAAGCTGAGGAGGATGTTGAGGATGACTGGGAAACTCCTCCAGAATTGATGAGAATGGTTGAACAAGAGGAAAAGGTTATTCAGGCGCATGGGGAATCTGTTGAGATAATTAACCTAGGCACAGAGGACAGTAAGAAGGAAGTAAAGGTGGGTACTTCAATAAAGGAAAGTGAGCGCAAGAAGCTAATCGAACTCCTACATGACTATGTTGATGTCTTCGCATGGACTTATCAGGATATGTCAGGGTTAGATACTGACATAGTGGTGCATAAGTTGCCGGTCAAGCCAGAATGTCCTCCGGTAAAGCAGAAACTGAGAATAATGAAGCCAGAAATGTCCTTAAAGATCAGAGATGAGGTGAAAAAGCAGTTTGACGCCGGGTTCCTAGCGGTAGCCAAGTATCCCCAATGGGTTGCTAACATCGTGCCGGTTCCGAAAAAGGACGGGAAAGTTAGAATGTGCGTTGATTACAGAGATCTGAATCGTGCTAGTCCCAAAGATGATTTTCCCCTGCCCCATATTGATGTCTTAGTGGATAGTACAGCGCAGCATTCACTGTTCTCCTTCATGGATGGGTATTCAGGGTATAACCAGATCAAAATGGCTCCTGAGGATATGGAGAAGACAACTTTCACAACTCTTTGGGGAATATTCTGTTACAGAGTCATGCCATTCGGGTTGAAGAACTCCGGTGCTACCTATCAAAGGGCTATGGTCACATTATTTCACGACATGATGCACAAAGAAATAGAGGTCTACGTGGACGATATGATCGCAAAGTCTAAAACTGATGAGGAACACATTGTCAATTTGCAAAAGCTCTTCGAGCGGTTGAAAAAATTCAAGCTCAGATTAAATCCTGCCAAGTGTACCTTTGGCGTGCGATCAGGAATGTTGTTGGGATTCATCGTCAGCCAAAAGGGGATAGAAATCGATCCAGACAAGGTGCGTGCGATTCTCGAGATGCCAGTTCCTAAAACAGGAAAAGAGATTTGGGGTTTCCTTGGAAGACTGAACTACATCTCTAGGTTCATATTCCAATTGACTGCCACTTGTGAACCAATCTTCAAACTATTGTGCAAGAATCAAGAGACCAAATGGAATGATGATTGTCAAGAAGCATTTGAAAAGATCAAGAAATATCTTCAGAATCCACCTATCTTGATGCCTCCTGTACCCGGCAGACCTCTGATCCTGTACCTAACCGTGCTAGACAGCTCAATGGGTTGTGTGTTAGGGCAACATGATGAATCTGGGAAGAAAGAGCATGCCATTTACTATTTGAGCAAGAAATTCACTAACTGTGAAACAATGTACTCGCTGCTAGAAAAGACTTGTTGTGCTTTAGCTTGGGCTGCTCATCGTTTGAGGCAGTACATGCTAAGTCACACTATTTGGTTGGTATCTAAAATGGATCCTATCAAGTACATCTTCGAGAAGCCCGCACTTACAGGGAGACTTGCCCGTTGGCAAATGCAGTTATCAGAATATGATCTCCTATATGTCACTCAGAAAGCAATTAAAGGTAGTGCGCTGGCCGAGTACCTGGCACACCAGCCCGTTGAAGATTATCAGCCTATGCAGTATGACTTTACAGATGAAGATATCATGGCCTTGTTTGAAGAAGGGAAATCCCCAGAAGATGAAAGATGGAGAGTGGTGTTTGATGGTGCCTCCAACATATATGGGCACGGAGCCAGGGCAGTGCTGATTTCCCCTGATAATCGCTTCATTCCGTTCACTGCCAGACTAAGCTTCTACGTCACCAATAATATTGCAGAATATGAGGCATGTATTCTTGGTATCCAGGCAGCCATTGATTGGAAAGTTAAGAGACTTGATGTGTATGGAGATTCGGCTCTAGTCATTCACCAAGTGAATGGTGATCAGGAGACCAGGGACTCCAAGTTGATCCCTTACCGAGATTACATTCTAAAGTTGGTTGAGCCTTTTGAGGAAATCACATTTCAATATCTTCCTCGCAATGAGAACCAGTTGGCTGATGCGCTAGCCACTTTGTCTTCAATGTTCAATATCAACTACGACAAAAGCTTGACTCACATCAAGATTCAGTATCGAGATTTGCCAGCACATCATTACTGCGTGGCAATTGAGGAAGAGTCTGATAACAAGCCCTGGTATCATGACATCAAGTAGTACATCTTGAACAGAGAGTACCCTCCTGGAGCGTCAGAGAATGACAAGAGAACCCTCAGAAGATTGTCAAGGAATTTCTTTTTGAACGGTGAAGTTCTATACAAGAGGAATTATGATATGGTCCTCCTGAGGTGTGTAGCAGAAGAAGAGGCAACAAAAATCATGAAAGAAGTCCATGAAGGCTCATTTGGGGTTCATTCTAGTGGGCACACTATGGCAAGAAAAATCTTAAGAGCTGGCTATTATTGGTTGCGAATGGAATCAGATTGCTATAGTTTCGTGAAAAGATGTCACAAGTGCCAAATCTATGCTGATCACATTCATGTGCCACCTGCTTCCCTAAATGTCCTGACTGCATCCTGGCCATTCTCAATGTGGGGCATGGACGTCATAGGTCCTATCGAGCCTAAGGCATTAAATGGGCATCGCTTCATCCTGGTCGCTATTGATTACTTCACCAAGTGGGTTGAAGCTGCTTCATACCCCGGCATTACTGGCTCTGTGGTTGCTAAGTTCGTAAAGAGAGATCTGGTTTGTCGCTATGGGCTTCCAGACAAGATTATCACAGATAATGGCAGCAACCTGAACAGTAAGATGATGAAAGAGTTATGCGAGGACTTCAAAATCCAACATCATAATTCTTCTCCATACCGTCCCAAGATGAATGGGGCAGTCGAAGCAGCCAATAAGAATATCAAGAGGATCGTGCAAAAGATGGTAGTAACCTACAAAGATTGGCATGAGATGCTTCCTTTCGCTTTGCATGGGTATCGTACCTCAGTGCGTACTTCAACCGGGGCAACCCCTTTCTCTTTGGTGTATGGGTCGAAAGCAGTCCTCCCTATTGAAGTTGAGATACCCTCCCTACGGGTGCTGATGGAAACCAAGTTGGAAGAAGCAGAATGGGTCCAGGCTTGTCTGGATCAGCTGAATCTCATTGAGGAGAAAAGAATTGCTGCCCTGTGTCATGGCCAGTTGTATCAACAAAGGATGAAGACAGCTTTCGACAAGAAGGTTCGTCCCCGAGAATTCAGCGAAGGAGACCTTGTGCTCAAGAAGATCCTGCCTATTCAGAGTGACCCCCGTGGGAAATGGACTCCTAGCTATGATGGACCATATGTGGTAGAGAAAGCCTTTTCTGGAGGAGCATTGATACTCACCAACATGGATGGTGAAGAACTCAGAAACCCAGTCAATTCAGATTCAGTCAAGAAATATTACGCCTGAGAAAAATAAAAGAAAAAAAGAGAAAGATGAGCCAAGCAAGAATTAGCTCGCTAGGTTGAAAACCCGAAAGGGCGGCCTAGGCAAAAAAGAGCGACACGGTGGACTGAAAACTCGCAAAGAGCGGTCCAGGAAAAAATTAGGGTCAGAAAGGTTGGACTTAAAAAAGTAAAAGAGGCAAGCAGCGCCTCCAAAAGCTTGGATAAAAGGGTGATCAAGGATATAAGTATGGGTGATTGGCATCAACACTCCAAAGACAAAGAGCGCTCATAAGATCTGTTGCGTCCATTTTTCTTGTTTTTTTTTAGTTTCAAAAAATTCTCAATGTACTCTTTTCAGTCGGCGCGACCTTTTGCGCGTTCGGTTTCCATATGAATAAAAAGTCCAAATTTTCCACTCCATCAGCTTATTGTTTTATCATTGCTTCCTTTTCATTTGTGCTTTAAAATGATGTTTTATGGTAGATGATAAATGAATTATGAAAATGTGCATAAATCAGAGCATTAAAATCATTGCGAAACTTTTGAAAATCATGAGAAAAGAAATGATCTTTCAACCAGGTAAACTCACAAGAATCAAACAAAAGCACTGATCGCGTCAAAACAATTCTCAAAAGGCTGAAGCATGCCCCTCGCACCATTATAGACGACCATCGTGAGTTCACCATTCCCATTGCAAAGCAAGTCCAGATCGGACGAAAAAGAAACCACCAACAGAGCCGATCTCTCTCTCAACCGACCCAGCCACCAATGTCGCTCCAGCGCCACGGCCAGCCACCAATAACCCCTACACCCAGCTCCGTCATCGCCCTCCCTCGCCACCGTACATCGTTTCGGCCTAGTTGTGAGATACCTCCCTCTCGCTAAAAAAGGTCGCGTCACTCTCTCTCTCTGTTTCGAAGCAGCAGCGTAGAGAGGTGAGAGGCGAGTAGGTTTGAGGGTCGCGGCGGTGGAAGATGTGAGGGAACAGAGTTTAGGGCGCTGAAAAAGGGGAAGAAAGTGAATTAGGGATACGGCTGTGAGAAGGGAAACGGCGGCGAGAAGAGGAAGAGGATTAGGGTTAGAGAGTGGCGGTGAGGAGAAGGGAGATCGAGAGAGGAAGAAGGTGAAGTCACGGTATAGAGGAGAGAGAAGGAGGCTTGCGGTTGAGGAGAGTGATTAGAGAAATTAGGGTTTTGCTTTGTTTGAGTTTGGTTTATATACTTAGGTCTCTGATTTATTTTAATCAGATCACTTTTTGCACCCCCTCTATTTCATTACCACAACCCCCTAGAAGGCCCACGACTCGTGGGCTGATAAATCTGGAACTGAAGTTGGACTACTGCTGTTTACACCCCATTTTTGTTTTATACAACCGCTGTTTCTATGTGCACTCCTTGTTTTAATAGCTTGCATCCCCCTGCGGAAGCCCACCTTTTAGAATACAGCCCAGTTCACAGAAAACAAACTGGGCCTGTTTTCTGCACCCACTATTTTAAAACACAACCCTTTTCTGCTAACCACACCCTATTTTACCACTGCACCCCCTGTTTCTTTTTTTTTTTTACAGATTTTCTTTTCCCTAAACAAGAATCAATCCAATTGCGAAAACTCTTCAAAATCAAACCTTGCTTGCATGATTATTAATAATGAGGTACTAGTGGCGATCACTTGGAGCCTTTACTCAATTGATCATCATGAATGCCTAATTTTCCTAAAGATTTTCACTAAATCAAAAACTTTGTTAGTAGTCTTGCGAAGCCTTTGCTTGCATGATTATTAACAATTGAGTGCTAATGGTGGTCACTTGGAGCCTTTGCAAATCACATATTTAATTAAGGTAACCCTTCTTTGAAGGGACGTTATGGGGTGCTAATACCTTCCCCATACGTAATTAGACCCCCGAACCCAAATCTAATGGTTCCAAAGACCATTGCTTTCCAAAAAAGGTTTTTCCGATGTTTTACCTTTAAAAAATATTGGTGGCGACTCTAATATCCCGTTGTGCGAAAAAAAATCCCTCCAAGGATTTTTCGGGGTGCGACAAAGCGCTAAGGCAATGAGCAGCGCTTTCTTCTAAAAAGCGCTGCCCATTCAAAAATGCTCTAAGGCAATTAGCAGCGCTTTCTCCTACAAAGCGCTGCCCATTTGAAATTGCGCTAAGGCAATCAGCAGCGCTTTTTCCTAAAAGCGCTGCCCATTGCTATAAATGGGCCACACTTTTTCCATTTTAAAATTTAACCTCAATATATATCACTAATTTGTTCCATCATATTATTTTATCTGAGTTAGATTTACTTTTTTTATGTAAAATTCTCCCATAATAAACGGCCTATTAAATAGCTCAAATACGTAACAAATTGAAATATGCATAATACTATCTATTTTTTAATAACAATATCTCGTGCATAGCACGATGGTAAGGTATAGTAAATATAAAGGCTAAAGTGCTCCCGGGGTCCCTTATCATTATTTAAAGTAACGATTTGGTCCTTTATCTTTTTTTTGTCCCAAATCAGTCCTTTATGTTTTAAATTTTTGACACATAAATCCTTTTCTGTCCCAAATCAGTACTTTATGTTTCAAATTTTTAACACATAAATCCTTTTTTTTGACACATAAATCAACACTGTTAACGAAAAAGGATTTGTGTGTCAAAAATTTGAAAGATAAAGGACTTATTTGGGACAAACAAAACATAAAGGACTAATTCGTTATTTTAAATAAAGATAAGGGACCCCGAGAGCACTTTAGCCTAAATATAAATGTTATGTAAGTGTTACCTTGGTAATCTGCAAGCAAAGCAACCATGAAATTGAGAAACATAGATAGAAGCATGCAAAATGTTGATAAAGTCGAATGATACAACAATGAGTATTAGTTCTATATATTATATCGAAGAATATTTGTATTTAGGAATATATAAATATATTTTGTTGTAGTGTAGGCGGTGCTCTACTATTTGATTCATGATTCAATATAATTGAAGGTTTACAGCTATAGTCAAACATAATTGAATTTTGATAATACTTGAATCATTTTTTCATTTTTTTTCTAGGTCTTTGATTTCCTATGATATAAAATGGATTGTAATCTGAAAAAAATTCAATGTAATCGAAATAATGCATTGCTATTGGTTGAATTGAAAAGCACAAAAGTCCATCTTATCTACACTGTTGACATCGAGCCAATTGATATAAAATGCTTCTCTGTTGCAATAGGTGATCCATGGTTGGCACGACCTCAGCCTTAGATATTTGGTATTTTTGGCTAATTACATGTAGATTAAAATACCATTAATTCGTGTTAGTTAGATATTAAAACACCCTATTTGTAGTTTGGTTTGGGATAGAGAAAGTCACGATAAAAGAAGAGTATTGAGACAATTAATTTATAATTATACATTTAAAAAAAGAGACAACCAATAAAAACCATAATTTTTTTGAAACTTTAAAATACACTAAACTGATATTTGTTAGTATTAAATATACTCTGTATGCAGGGGTTGACAACTTCAAGTCTCCGTGCCGGAGACACCTATTTATAAGTGTTGTTCAACAAACCATAGATGTAGTGATGCAAACTTTAACTGTGGTGGTCTCCGCTAATTTCGGCCTAATTACCTGGTCTCGCAATCAAATGTAATTTCATACAAATTGTCCTTACCATTATTTGCATCAATATATTTCTATTTATGAAGAAGTAAAATGTAATAAGAAGTGAGTTCATTTCTTCAGCAATTATACCTTAGGAATTTGAACTTAGAGAATATTATGATAACTAAAAATTATAACTGAATCAATAAAAGGTTAAACTGTACAGCAAACTACACATAATTAGTGCTAATAGTTACAAGCAAGACAATTCATACCATACAGACTTCAAACAAAAATGATAGAAGGTCATTTTGAGAATATACGAAGAAATGTTTTATACTAAAGATGAGTTAAACATAACATCAGAGCCCCTCATCAATTTCAGGAGCCCTCTGTACATCAGTAACTTCATTTTGCTGCATAACTACTTGTGCTTAGGAGCGATAGCACCGCCGAATACAGTGACTAATTCCCTCGCTGGATTGGAGGCACATCGAATGAGTGGGACCGCATCTTAGATCAATTGCTTTATCCAATACCAATAAAATATTAAAGAGTCGATATATTGGGGCAAAGTTGCTTCACATTGAATTGTCAAAACCCAAATTCAGTACCACCTATATTTTTTTTTAATATTTTTTTACCTACATCTCATATTATTTTAAACTAAAATATTTATTATAAATTAAAATTCTAATTTATTATCTCATCGGTGATCACATTGTCTAACTTGTTTCTAGAGAATTCCAATTAATTGTACTTTTGACTCACAATCACTCACTGCACAAATACCCACCACCATTTCATTTTATATTCATATGAATGAACTTTAAAAAATAATAACACAACACCCCTTCTTTCTTGCATTCCTTCGGCAAACAAGCAAAGTGACTTAATTATTTAAAGAAATCTTTTCTTGCTATTTTCTTTCCTTTCCCTTATGATATCATCATTTTTTTAATATAACTTTTGGATCCTTTTAAGTTGCTGAGATAGAGAGCTGGTTCATGGTTCGTATTTTCTCTTTTGTTTTATCTCTTTGTTTATTATGTGGATGCTTACAGCTATTTTAAAATTCTTTACTTCACTTAGACATTGAGATGTTTAGCTCACAACTAAGACAAGAGGCTGCAAAGAAAAGTCACCTAGGAAGAAGGATGTATCCATTTATCTGAGTGTATAGGAGTATATCTTTATTTTATAGGCTAAATTATAGTTTTGGTCCTCCTATTTTCAAAAATTCAGACATTTAATCCCCCTATTTTAAAACTTAGACATTTGGTCCCCCAATTTTAAAAAATCAAGTACATTTAGTCCAAAGAGGGACCAAATGTCTTTGATTTTTTAAAATTGGGGGACCAAATGTATTTGATTTTTTAAAATTGAGTGACCAAATGTCTTTGATTATTAGCCATAAAAAACTAAAAATTCCTCTTGGGACTAAATGTCTTTGATTTTTTAAAATTGGGCGACCAAATGTCCGAGTTTTAAAATAGGGGGACCAATTGTCTGAGTTTTTAAAAATAGGGGGACCAAAACTATAATTTAGCCTATTTTATATATAACTATTATCTGCTTTAAATCCCGATCACTGATGTATCCATTTATGTGATGTGTCCATTTGTCCCGATCACTGATGGAAATATTATGTGACCATATATTTTTTGATATGAGTGAACTATCAATAGGTCCCTGAAAGAATGATATCACATCAATTGCGCACACACACAAAACTGTTTCCAAATAAATCTTGAAATTTATCTAATATTTTCTTATTTTCGCCTTATTATTGCATAATTCTATCCTCTACTAATTACTAAACCAAATGGACCAACAAGGAATCCGTAGGTGGTAGTAGTATTTCTTATTAGTTAATTCATAACTTTTTTTAATGATCTCTATATATAAATCCTGGTTCCATTTCAGGCTTTTTTAGTATAACCAATGTGAACACAACCTAGCCTATATCATTTTTTGGGTAAAATTTTGAAGCATGCAATGTGAACACAACCAAGTTTCACTTCTTAGACTTCTTTCCCTTTTTCCCTACAATATGAACACAAAAACATTGCACATGCAAGACTATCTACACCCAAGTTTCAATGTGAACACAAAAATATTATATATTTAACATATTATAGAAAACTAATTTAATTAACTTAAGTTTAATTTAATTTTTTTGTGGTGTGAAATTATGAATTTTATGTTTTTTTTTTTGTTTTTTATCTTTTATATATTGTAATAAAAATATTAAATAATCAATTTAACTAATTCTGGTCCGACCCCCAATTCAACCGGTCCAACCCCAAGAACCCTAAACCGCTGCCTCTGTCGGTTCTATGTTCGGTCCGATTTTAATTACCTTGATGTCATTGTCACCCAGCACAGTGCAAAAGTGGCCTTCTTCACCTATTGTAAAAATAATAATGAGAAGGGAAAGATCTTCACAGTGTAAAAATAGTAAATGTATTTTGGGAAGTAGTTTATTTGAATTCTGGGGTTATTTTTATAGAGCTTTAGGTTTTAAATAAGTATCAAACATTTGTTAAGGAAGTGTCAAACATTTGTTAACTTATCATGATAAAATAAACTGTGTTGTGTCATATTACAGGTTTGAAAGAAAATTAAGACCATAATAGACTCTGTTCTGGAGTCAACCAGAGGGTCCCATTAGCAGAACCAGGAGGTGCGCTTAGCAAGTCATATGGATCAGCCCAACCAATTCAGCCCATATCCACCTCATGCGAGCCCAACGTGCTTGGACGGTCATGATCGACTCTACCCATCCGACGATCCACAAGAGGGCACGATTTCCTATAAATACAGGCAAACTCTGCCTTTAAAAAGGTTGAATCTCTAATCCTTAGTACCTTCACTCTTACATTCTCTATACTGACTTGAGCGTCAGAGTAGCTTGCAGGTACCCCCCCCCCCCGGGCGCTCATTGACCTTCCGTCAGGACAGCAAGAGACCTACCAACAGCAGACGACCAAAAAGCTGCTCGGTACAGAACATTAGCGACCACAGTGGGAGATATCTATCTTTCACATCATCACAACTCAAACTTTTCTCTTGCTGCTCCATGGCTCCCAAGGGCAGACCCCGGGTTCAGAGCATTGCCATACCCGCACCCCGACCGGAGGGTACCCCCGAGGGCAACGTTTTGACTATAAAGGACGAGGGCACCAGTCGACCTGTCCAGCCCTCTAACGTGAATCAGCTTTTGGACCTCCTGGCCAGTCGCACTCAAGCTATGTTGGAACAGGAAGCACGACTAAGGGAAATTGAAAGGCGTGTGACCGCCCTGCCAGAACAGCCTCCAGTCAGCATGTTGACAATTCCTCCAACGGCTGTGACCTCAAGGAGCCACCGGTCCCCACCTCGGAGACATCATGTCCATCGCTCTCCACCCAGGCGACGCAGGCATGGGGAATCAGGCTCACCCCCAGGGACCTATCGGCCTCATGACACCCACTCCAGCGCCTCCTCACACGCGTCCCCTAACACTCATGAGAGGTCAAGGAGCCGGGTTGCCACCCGCAGAAGGCACCACCGGGATTCTCCATCGAGGAGATCTCCCGAGCGACACAGGTATCAGGAGCTGGGCTATGAGGACACCTCCCCCCGAAACTCAAGAGAGTTTTCGGAGGAAGGGCCGTTTACGAGAAGGGTAGACGAATGCCAAATCCCAAGGGCCTTGGAAAAGCTGCCAAATCTCAAGATGTACGACGGGACTGGAGATCCGGACGGTCATCTGGCACACTTCTCCCTAATGACGCGTTACAGGGGCTCCAGGGAACCCATCCACTGGAAAATCTTTCCCCTCACTCTCGAGGGTTCCGCGTTAGAGTGGTTCCAGGAGCTTAGGCCGAACTCCATATCCTCATGGGGGCAGCTGGCGAGAATGTTCACGACTCGTTCACTGCCTCCCGACTAAAGCCCAAGTCTGAGGAAGTACTGAGAGCCGTTAGACAGCATAACCACGAGACATTGAGGGAGTATATTGAGCGCTTCAATAAAAAAGCTTCGGGCGTTCGAAGTTTGGAGGACAGGCAAAGGTTGTTCTGGATGAAAGACGGGTTGAAAAAGGGAAGTTTGTTCCAGGTCGATGTAGGCATCAACAACCCTAGGAACTTGGGCGAGTTCCTTCGAAGATCCCAAAAATACATGAACTATGAGGAGGATGATATGGCTTACCGCGAGGCAGCCAAGGCGGGGGGCGAAACGGAAGTCACCCAGGAGGTACGCCGGCAAAAGGTAACAGGAGGCGTACACCGTGAGGGACGCCCCCTAAGATCCTCAGGTCTTACTCCCCTCGTCGCCTCAAGGGCGCAGATCCTGGCTGAATGTGCCAACGCTGAATTCAAAGACATTAAGAGGCCAGAGCCTTTGGTGTTGAAAGAGGGCCAAAACCCCTCGAAGAAATGGTGACGCTACCATCAAAGCGGAGGCCACGATACCAATGGCTGCCGAGCACTGAAGGAAGATATTGAGAAGCTGATCCAGAAAGGAAAGTTGACACAGTACGTGAAGAAGGAGGGGGAACCGAGTGGCTCGCACAAAAGAGCCCGATCCCCCGAAGGTAGATACCGGTCCCCTAGGAAGGGGAAGGCCCCAGTCGGCGAGAGGGTCGAAAATAGCGCTGACGAATCGACTAATGGAGAGGACACCCGGAGGCCCAAAGAAAGACCAGTGGCCATGGTGATCCACGAGTGAAACCCCCATGATAACTGGGGGTCAAACAAATCAATGAAGAGGAAGTGGAAGGAGATCCTCAGCATTGCGTCAACCTCAGTCGCCAGGAAGGGGCCAACCAGACCGTCCCTATCCTTCAACGACAATGATCTGCTGGACGGGAAACCGAACAAACATGTCCCACTAATCATCACTGCCATTATCGCCAACGTTGAGGTAAGAAGGATCCTGGTTGACCAGGAAAGTGCAGTAGATATCATCTTCGAGGACCTGCTGCAAGTGCTGAATATCTCCCACGATGACCTGACTCCATACAAGGGAGGGGACCTAACCGGGTTTAATGGATCGAAGACTAAGTCACTCAGCCACTTAGAGCTAATGGTCACCTACGGAAACCCTGATGGTAAACCGTCGTTGTTCAAAACTGTGAAAACACCATTCATGGTCCTCCCATGCAAGTCGATCTACCAGTGCATCATTGGGAGGCCCACGTTGGGGAAATTGGAGGCAGTCACCTCAACGGTCCATTTGAAAATGAAGTTCTACACTCTGGAGAGTGAGGTGGTGACCCTCCAGGCGGACTTGGGAGCAGCACGCAGATGTTTCTATATGAGCTTTAAAGATGAGAAGGAGACCGCCAAGCCAAGAGGCTCGGGTTAGGGGTTCAGAGAAGAAGCTGATGTGAATATGACAGACTGGGATGCCAGAAGTGACTCAAGTAGTGAAGAAAAAGCGGAAAGCCAAACCAAAACCAAGGGGACAAAAAAGGATGTGAAGAAGTTCGAAGCGGATGGAGAATGTCCTCGCCTCCTTGAGGAGGTTAAAAAGAAGCTCACCATCCACCCGAGGGAGAACAGGGACCTATTCCTCTATTCGGCATCTGGCTGATAGTTCGAATACGTAGAACGTTTTCTTTAAAACAGTTGGTTGTTTAAGTTTAACACGTCTACTATAAGAAGTTGGTTGTTTAGGTTTAACACGTCAAAACAATTTACAACACGCGCGCGAAGGAATTAAACCATACTATTCACGGTTCAAGATATTATTTCGCAAATCACAGTTTTCGCTCTAGCACCTTAGAAAAAACCAAGAGAAACTGGCGCCCAGCACAGAAGCAACCAGCGCCCACGAGAGCACCTGGCAGGGCGCCTAGAAGGAGCAGCCAGCGCCCAGGAGGGCGCCTGCCAAGAGGTGGCCTGAAAACCAAGTCCCGACTCAAACAACAAGGGACCAGGCAGAACCAAGCACGAGTCAACCTACTCGGTTCACGAAGCGGCATATCGAAAAGGTCGCAACCTCTGATGGGTGAGTTAAGTTCCGACAGATTCTGATAAACTCCTGTCAGAGTCCCTAGATGGGCGAAGCGGCATCGTAAATGTCGCAACCTCTAATGGGTGAGTTAAATTCGGATAGAATCTGATAAACTTCTGTTAGAGACCTAAGGCATGAAGCGGCATATCGAAAAGGTCGCAACCTCTGATGGGTGAGTTAAGTTCGGACAGATTCTGATAAACTTCTGTCAGAGTCCCTAGATGGGCGAAGCGGTATCGCAAATGTCGCAACCTCTAATGGGTGAGTTAAATTTGGATAGAATCTGATAAACTCCTGTTAGAGACCTAAGGCGTGAAGCGGCAAATCGAAAAGGTCGCAACCTCTGATGGGTGAGTTAAGTTCAGACAGATTCTGATAAACTCCTGTCAGAGTCCCTAGATGGGCGAAGCGGCATCGCAAGTGTCGCAACCTCTAGTGGGGAATTTAAATCGGATCAATTCTGATAGACTCCTGACAGAGATAACATTGCCACGAGAAGATAGGAGGTGACACGTTCGGAAGCGTGAAAAATAAGCAAGACAAAGGAAACATGGATATAACGAAAAATCATCAGTCAAGCTCCATAAAGCAAACATACAACGAAATCCAACAGGACAAAAAGAAATCACAAGTCAAAAACAACTGAACTCTTAAAAGAAATAGTCAAGGGGCAATGACGTCAAATTCAACCATGTTGGAACGATATCTAACAATCCTCCCATCTACAGCCTCATGGTCAAACCGGAAGATGCTCGACTCAAGAACTGCATCCGGGTACATGCACTAAACATGGCTTATCGCTTTATCGTAGGCAGCATAGGAGAAGTCCATGGCTTGCCCGGCCATCTCCCGCACCCTTTCCTCAGCCACATCTCTCCGTTTCTTCACACTGTCCAATTCAGATTGGAGCTCCTCCATCTGCTTCTGATAGTGGCCAGCAGTGTCTCGTGCCCAACGAGCAGATTCCAGTGCTTCGTGTAAATCCACCTGAAGCCGGCTTATATCCAAGAGAAGCTGATCCCTTTCCTCGGTCACCCCTGCACAAAGAAACAAACAAACACGACAAAGCTTAGAACCAACATCACCAGTGCCCATGAGGGCATCTGGAAAAGCACCTCTAAGAAAGCAGCCAGCGCCTAGGAGGGCGCCAGACAGGGCACCAAGGTCGAAACAGGCGGCGCGCATAAGGGCGCCAGATATGGGTGGTGGCCCGTGCGGGTTTGATGAATACCGTAAGAAATAACTCAAGAGGATTACCTGAACGAGATCCACACTTCTTCTCAGCTTCCCACTTGGCATGCAGGCCTTCCCCAATTTTAACCATGTGCGCGGCAAGTGCGAAAGGATGCTCACAGAAATGATCACGCTCTTCGGGGGAGAAGACAATTTCACCCTCTTCGTCAACAGCGGGAGGAAGCCCAACCGGGGAGGGACAAGCAGCAGAGGGAGGTCCCTGAGAACAACTTCTCTGGCGCTTGGACTTACTCTGAGTCCCTTGGATGCTGGAGTCGACTGGAACCTTCGGCACCTCGGAAACATCCCTTCCAGCACGGCTTGGCGCTCCTAAACTGAGGCGAGGACCCATAGAGGGACGCACAGGGGCAGATATAGCAGGAACCGGGCTCTTGACCTCAGTAGGTTCGGCATCCAAAGGTCTCCTACGTCCGGCCAAAAAGGCTAATTCATTAAAAGAAAGTGGAGCGGCCATCTTATCTGCAGAGCAACAAAGGAGCGAATCAGCAACATAAGTAAATAATTTATCAAAAGACAAAATAAAGATACATCAAGACCTAACAAGCAACCTAAGAGCTCGACAGCTTCAGGAACCGTGGAGGCCTTGAACAGCTCACTGCACAAAAACTTTTGTGGCACAATGGACAAACCACCGACGATCTTCCTCAGCATGCTCAAAGTCCTCTGCTCAGGATCAGATAACTCAGATGGGAGGATGTGATAAGACCGGGAGGTGCGGTCAGCATCGACATTACACCACCCAAGGCAAAACTTTTCTCTAGCCAGATGCCCTTGTTCATCAAAGAAGCCCATGCTGTCGACGGCCTTCTCACTAGAAGGAACGAGGTAAAAATACTTGAACCTTCAATCATGCTGGTTATCTGAGTACACTTGAAAGAAAGCATAGTTTGTCTGACATTTCAAGTACACAAACTCGTAACGGATGACGCCATCTGAAGTATCTCGACGACGCTGCACCTCGAAGATAACCATAAAAACCCTCAAACTGCATATTCTTTGAAGGACTCTCATCACCAGCTTGAAACACTTCACAAAAAACCACGAATTTGGGTGGAGCTGAGAGGATGCTATCTTAAGGTGATTCATAACCTCCAGTTGGAAGGGTGTGAAGAATGGGGAAACCCGCACCTTGTAAACAACACTGTGAAACATCATGAATTTTCTACCGTCAGGGACTCTACACACCCTGTCTTGGGGGTCAACCACCTCAACCCGCCAGTCGCCTCCCAACGCATCTTGCAGACAGCGGGGAGGCTCTTTTCCTGGAAGGTAAACGCTCCTGGAAGAACAAACAACACAAGCAACCCAGTCATAACTACAACCACCAATCCCCACCACTTCATGCTCAAGCGGCAGATCATTGTCAGAAGAAGTATCCACAAAGCCAAGGGCGCCAGCCCCCTCCGAAGGCACGGTATCACCAGCCCCCTCTTCGAAGTCGTCAGCTTGACTCTTAGCCAGGTGAGCGGTAGGGTGCATCCGAGCCGTCTTCTTTGTCCTTGCCATCTCTCAACCTACGGGACAGGGGGCAAAACAAGCAGTCACGAGACAGACAGGAAAACTTAGAGACAACCCCCTTCCCCCGAGATTGGAGACTTTGCAAGACAAGACATGCTCAAAAGAACAAAGAAGCTAGAAAGATAAACAGAAAGTTCGCACGGAAGTTACCTTAGTAAATCAGAAGCCGCAAAGACTAGCGGGAACGTCAATGGAGGATGGTAAGAGCAACTCCCCTCAACACCAAGCAAGCCCTGAAAATTCATAGGTGAGAAGACAGGTTAAAAGTCAGGAGAAAACGGCAAAACTAAAACAGAGTGCTAAGCACACGCCCACACAAAACCAGCGAACATAGAAGCACCTGGCAGGGCGCCAATCAAGGCAGCCAGCACCCATGGGGGCGCCAATAAGGCAGCCAACGCCCATGAGGGCGCCTGGCAGGGCGCCAATCAAGGCAGCCAGCGCCCATGAGGGCGCCTGGCAGGGCGCCAATAAGGCAGCCAGCGCCCATGAGGGTGCCTGGCAGGAGGGCACTGTCAACAACGTAAATAAACGGGAACGAACAACAAATGCTTACCAGGAAGAAGAGACGTTGAAACGAGTGGACTCTACTCCATCCTCCTCTTTTTAAGGAGGCACTAGGTTGGTGTCTTGATCCCTACTCCTTCCTCCTCCTTGAAGTAGGAGCTAGGGTTGGTGACTTGGTCCCTACTCCTTCCTCCTCCTTAAAGAAAGCGCTCCAAGGAAGTGTGGACCACAGGAAAAAATACCCGCCTATTTATAGGAGTTAGCGTTTCACCCAACACCGCAGATCTGGCAAATCAACTTGGCCCATATCCACGACGTAGAAGCCCAATACGCCTGTCACCTTAAGACATGCTCAAAAAACACAAAAAAGACAAGATGAGCAGTGAAAAATAAAGCAAAGTGACAAGCACCCGTCTACACAAGTCGACACCCAAGAGGACGCCCGGCAAGGAGGGCGCCCATAGGGGCGCCTGGCAGGGCGCCAGTGAGATAGGCAGCGCCCAGGAGGGCGCCAGTCAAGGCAGCCAGCGCCCATGAGGGCGTCTGGCAGGGCACCAATGAGACAGCCAGCGCCCAGGAGGGTGCCTGGCAGGGGTCCAGTCAAGGCAGCCAGCGCCCATGAGGGCGCCTGACAGGGCGCCAGTCAGGAGCAGCCAGCGCCCAAGGGGGCGCCTGGCAGGAGCAAGTAGCGCCCAGCAGAGGGGCGCCTGGCAGGGGGCAGTCTGAAAGCAAATCCTTCGCGGCAGGTGGTCAGCACTATGTAGTAAGACACCCAAGAGAGCGCCAACCTCGGAACACTTGACATAAGGCGACGCCAACATCAGGGTACGTCACCCTAGCTTGGTGCCGGGCACAAGGATTACACCGAAAGAGGTGTGAGTCACGGTCGCGACAAAATATTCTCGTACTACGCGACAAAACAGACAAAGCAACACTGAGAAAATATTTCTCCTATGATAGAACACGACTGCTACAAAGGCAGTGTCCCGTGTAACCTTGCAGAGCCGGCAAGCCGACGAAAATCCTTCAAGCCAAGACCATCCTCCGGAGTAATCTCGGCTTGGGGGGCAACTGTTCTGGAGTCAACCAGAGGGTCCCATTAGCAAAACCAGGAGGTGCGCTTAGCAAGTCATATGGATCGGCCCAACCAATTCAGCCCATATCCACCTCATGCGAGCCCAACGTGCTTGGACGGTCAAGATCGACTCTACCCATCCGATGATCCACAAGAGGGCACGATTCCTATAAATACAGGCAAACTCTGCCTTTAAAAAGGTTGAATCTCTAATCCTTAGTACCTTCACTCTTACATTCTATATACTGACTTGAGCGTCGGAGTAGCTTGCAGGTACCCCCCCCCCCCTGAGCGCTCATTGACCTTCCGTCAGGACAGCAAGAGACCTACCAACAGCAGACGACCAAAAAGCTGCTCGGTACAGAACAGACTCCAATAGCAACTGACACGAGGAATGCACCTCAGAGCAATCATAGAAAGAAACACAAATTCTTCTCTCCATTTTTCTTACCTTTTTTTTATAACCAAGTAAGTGGTAAAGTAAAGAAGGCAATAAACTTTCAACTTGACAGATGCTAAGTGGTAGTAGCAGTTGAAGAAGGTGAGATTAATGGTAGAGACATATCCACAGGATAGACCTGAGTAGGATCTGATTTGGACGAAAACAGAGTTGGAAAGGGGAAAGAGTTCTCATGAAAGACAACATCCTTGGAGATGTAGATCCCACCACTAGGACTTAGACACTTAAAGCCCTTATGTTGTGGGGAAGGACCTAAGTTCACACACTCCTGCTTGTGAAATTGTAGTTTGTTCTTATTGTAGGGTGTGAGTAGGGGAAAACAAGTACAACCAAATGATCTTACAGAATTGTAGTCAGGTGTGATTTTGAAGAGGGCTTGGTGAGGGGAAATGTAGTCTTGTAGAGCAGTGGTTGGTAGTTTATTAATGAGGTAAACAGCTATAGTGAAGTTGTGGTCCCAATAGGAGATGGGTATGGAGGCATGAGCTAGAAGGGTGAGTCCCATTTCAACTATTTGTCGGTGTTTGCGCTCAATAGTCCCATTTTGATGGGAAGTGTATGGGCAGGTGAATCTGTGTTCAATGCCTAGGTTAGCTCGCTGTGAGGTGAAGGCTTTGTATTCTCCCCCTGAATCTGACTGTACTGCTTTAATGGTAGTATTAAATTGTGTTTGTATTAGTTTATAAAATTGGCTGAAGGCTTGGAAAGCATCTGATTTGTGTTTGAGGAAGAAGATCCAGGTGTAACGTGTACAAGCATCAACAAAAGCTATGTAATATAGATAACCACCACTAGAAGGTGAAGGTGAGGGACCCCAAAGGTCAGTGTGAATTAATTCAAAGGGTGTGTGATGAAGTGTGGTGGAGTGAGGTGTGTGAATCCAATGGGATTTGCCAATAGAGCATGATTTACACAATTCAAATGTACTATTTGATGCAATGTATTTATAACAAAGTTGTAGAACGGTTTGTATGGCACGACTGTTACGATGACCTAGTCTATGATGCCACACTTGAAAGGTGTTGGAATTACTATGAGTAGTGGTAGTAGATGGAACTTTATTGATTGAACTAATGGAAGCAGAACTTGACACAACAGCAAGGACTGTTGGTGAGGGCTCCCTGAGAACAACACTTAGACTGGGCATGAGATAGAGGCCATCTGCACCACGATGACCCTCAAGGACTACCTGTTTAGATGTTGGTCATTGCTTCTTTTTGAGAGTAAGGGTACCTATAGGGTTTGACATTGATGGGAGGTGTGTTGGGCATGCCATAGGGGTATGTGATGATCATGGGGTCTAGATGGGGGCAGTCCATGATGTAACACCCCTTTTTCTACCCGATAAAATATTAATAAAATCAGAGTCTCTTTTTTTTTGTCAACTAAAGGAATGTCACATTTCAACTTAAAAACATCACAACTCGCAAATAACAGTGTAAATCATAAAATTCACCGTATAAAGGAAATACGATACATAACACCCTGCTAGTGGGACGAACCCAAAACACCTGTTCAGTTAGGGGTGTGCATGGTGCAAGAACTGCACCAAACTGAACCATATATGTGGTTTGGTTCTGTTTGCAAAACCATTTTTTGAAAAAACCGGTTTTTCCTTAAATCGGTTCTGGTTAGGTTTTGAACCAGTTCAAAACCGGTTTCTGATTTTAAAACTGGATTTTGTGTTAGAACCATTTTAAAACCAGTTTTCCTTTACTGAACCGGTTTTTCCAGATTTGCATAAACACTGTTTTAAAACGTTTAAAACCGGTTTTGGGGTAAAAACATTTGAAAACCAGATTTCGTTTACTGAACTGAACTTTCCAGATTTGCATTAAAATGTTTTAAATCTGGTTTTTGGATCAGAAACATTTGCAGACTGGTTCTCCTTTACTGAACCATTTTTTGCAAAATTGCAGAAATACTGTTTTTTTAAATGACTGTATACAGAAAATTGTAGAACACACTTTCCAATCCTTCCTAATAATTAATACACAAGACTATATTAACAAGTAAATATCTGGTATCTTCTTTTCTTCCATTAATGCAATTGAGACCTCTGCATGGCATATAATAAACTCCACAGCCCACAGCCCCAGCACCTCGGTCATACATATAATTGTCAAACTATTTAATAATCCCAAACCTGCAGCATAATAAAACACAAGATCAAACTCAACTTCAGTTATAACAGAAAAATGAATGTTTCATTCTATAGAAGACAAAAATAAAAAATAAAAAAAAAGAGGAAATGATAGCAGATAAATCAAATGAGATATATAACCAACAAAATAAAGAAACAAAGGATATAGAAAATTTGGTAGCATCATCAGAAAGGGAAAGTGAAACAAATGAACAGATCTTATTTCATTTCCAATAGCAACCATTTCAGCAAACAAATGAACAGATCTTATAAAGAGAATAACCAAATGGACATGATCACAAAAATCAAGTGCCAGACATTAGATGCATCAAAGTCCACAAGCCAGTAGGATTTTATATAAAACCAAAAGGTAAGTGAATGCCAAACGTAGGGAAATATATAAGACTAAGTAAGAAGTCTCATGGGACATGTTCTCTGTTACTAAAAAGTCTTTATAACAGGACAACAATCAAAATTTTATAACACTAAATTCAAATTAAAAAGCCGAGCCACTTTTCTCCATTTTAGGTCCAAAACCATGAATTATTTACTCTTTGGCCCATCACTTTCTGGTGCTTCTTACGTAGAGATGAATTAATCCTGCTTCATGACAAGTTTAATTAATCAAGAATTCAAGATACTCAAGGTACAATAGTTTTGTATTTTTTCGTAACAAATATTATCCTCCTATGCAAGCAATCTTGATCTCCTGATATTTTTAAAGTTAATTCCATCATTGATTAGTGAGATAGCAGAACATTACCATTTGAAATGAGGGACAACTAAGCCATTAAAATTGACTTCAAACACAATCTGAAGCTAATCCTCTATTTTGGAGTTCAAATTTTAGATTTTCATAATTCACTTAAACTATATCAATACGACAATTTCACAAAGTAATTAGTTCCAGTTAACAAGTGAAGTCAGTGAGACATAACGTCAAACACATAGATGCATATCAGAAACTTGATGGAGAGAAAAACAAAGAAAGAGCAAGGAGAAAAAATACCTTCAGTAACATCAACAAACGAGTGCCATTGTTGAGTGTCTCAAAGCCGAAATCGAGTGAGAGAGAATCGATTGAGGTCGAGTACGTGAATCTGAAGCAGACCCCACATGCTCTACTAAACACAATGAAATACCCAGACTATATAAGCACAAAAAAACACATGAATCAACAAACGTGAAAGAGAAGACAAACATTGAAAGAAGTCAAAAATTGAAAGAAAACACAAAATCGTGGGAGAGGAAGAATGAGAGCTCATTAAAATGTTGAGAAAGACATCAGGAATATACCAGCGAGCTGCGATTTAAAAGAAGTGTCAATTTGCGATCTTCAACATCGAAAATGGAGCTTGGAGAATAATTGAAGAGACTTTCTGTTCAGGGATTTTGGATTTGGGTTAAAACATTTAACCGGATATTTGTATCAAGTTCGGGTAATTGATCTTTTTTAAAATTCCGGATCAGTTCATAAACCATTTAAACAGGTTGGGTTTTTTTTGGTGTGGTGTGGTTCAGTTTAATGAAATGGTCTGGTTAACCATATTTTCTGCACACCCCTATGTTCAGTCAACACAGTATTAAACTCAATCACCACGCAGCGGAATAAAATCTAAGGATTCAAATGAAACAACCATAGCATCTTTGCAAATTAAAACAGTTTTGCAATACATAAAGACAAGCGTTCATTTCCCCCCCACTGAGTGCTACGTATCAGAGCAGACGACCAGACTCAGCTAGCGAAGGTACCTAAGCCTTCACTCGCAATCACCTGCATGTTACCGCATAGGGGCAACATTCAAATAGAAGGGGTGAGATATCTTCAATATAATAGCATAAAATGATAGGAAGTATGCTAGAATATGATACTATATCTACCGCTTCACTACACACGTCAATTTATAAACATACGTCCAATTAGAAACATTCATCAGATTATAAACAATCTCAACCAGTCACCAATGTCATGAACATGTATGAAATGCAACCCATCGCAACGGGCTTATGCATGAGGTACCTGTCATCATCGTCACTAAATAGCCTTTATGGCATCATCGTCACTAAATAGCCTTTATGGCATCATCGTCACTTGTTTATGCACATGAGATGTATGAGACACCGTGACATGCACCAGAGACAATCCCATACAAGCACATTCAACTTAACGACCCATCACTTACCAATTTGCCAATGGATGGCACATCACCTGTCAAGTTATCGTTACACGTATATTTGCCACTAACATTCATCGTCATTAACATCATCGTCACTAATAGCCTTTATGGCATCATCGTCACTTATAAAACCACAGCTTTTATTCATCATCAATACCATCGTCAATCAAATTAATAGCCACTAGGGGCATTATCGTCAAAAACATCAACACATCATTATTGACATCGGAACACTAATATTACTGATTACACCAAAAGGTTTTACTCCAGCTCACGACACCAAAAAGGACACCAAAAGGGGTTTTAAACACCAAAATAGTTTTACAACGCCAAGGCACCAAGGAGACAACAATTTTTCCAAAACAGCACCAATACACCAATATGACATCAATTTTCTAAAGCATTTGAGACACGAGAGTTTTTCACAACACCGGAGACAAACGACAATTTCCTTTTAAAACATCACCATTTAACGACTACACCAACGGTAAACAACTTTTCCAGAAAGATGGATTACTTTGCCTCAAATTAGAATATTCAGTTAGGCCTATGAATAAGCTTTCCAAAACATTTTGAAACGTCTAAATCGCACACCCGAGTCAAAAGTTATGTCAAAAACAAAACCGGGGAACATTTGAGCAACATCCTGAAAATGGCGCCCAGGCACTGGGCGCCTAGCAGGGAACACGCTGGAAACTGGCCAGCAACAGGAACTGGCGCCCTTGGCGCCCAGGCAGCACCAAAACGCATCCAGACACAAGATTTGGCGCCCATGGCGCCCACAAGCAACACAATGCAGAAACTGGCGCGTGCAGCAACATTGGCGCCCTTGGCGCCCCTCTGCGCCAACAACAGGATTCTGGCGCCCAGGCACAGGGCGCCTAGGCGCCCCTGCGCCAAGACACCACAACACACCCACCCACGCACAGCCACACACCCACACACCCTGGCACACGGCGCCCACACCCAGGGCGCCAAAAACAGCAACGCAACAACTTGGCACACGGGGCCCACACCCAGGGCGCCAAACACAGGGACACGCGCACAGCACACTGGCCACGCGAGATACACCTAGACACGGCGCCCATGCACTGGGCGCCAGAAACAGCAACCAGAAACGCAACATCCACACTGGCACACGGCGCCCAGCAGCAGGGCGCCAAAAACAGCACCTAGACACAACACCTAGCGTCAGGCATGGCGCCCAGCACCAGGGACCCCAATTCTGCAACACACCAAATCACCAAAACACCACATATGCACATCATATCACCAATTTAGCTTATCAAATCGTAATCACCTATGCCAATCATCATGAATTATCAATCATCACACCAATTAACAATTTATCGATCACCTAATGTGCAATTAGTTATAACAACAATGAGTCTCAATTTCTTATGGTCACATCAATCACCTACAATGTTTAGTTCAATTCAACCTATATACAATTCAACTAACACCAAACTACTCATCAAAATTAAACCCTAGGCATCATAGGATCTACCCCCACATAATTCCCATCATGAAACCCTATTATAAGGAAGAACCCCACCCTTACCTTATATTAGGAGAGCACCGAATCCCTTGAAAAAGTCACCTACAGAACCTCAGCAACACGGCTTCCTTCTCCTCCTTGAAATTTGCGAATCCTCCTCTCCTTCTCCTCCCCCTTGTGCGCCGTTTTCTTTCTCTCTTCTCCTCTCTCTATTTCGCAAGCTTCCTTTTCTTTTTCCTCTCACTCTAATTCGCATACCCACTAATCCCTAGCCTAGGCGCTTCTCCTATGCGCCTAGCTAGCGGGCTTGGATCACGGGCTTCCTCCAACTTAAGCCCGATCATTAACGCCATCACCTAAAATCCAATTACACACCTCTCTACCCATCGTTAATATAATTACACTAATTAAAATAAATAAAATAAATAATTGAATACCTAAATATTTAATTAAATATTTGGGCGTTACACATGAGGTTCTAGGAAAACTGTAGGGTATTCTAGAAGGATTGAGGAGACTTCAGTTGGGAGGGTTTAGGAGATAATCTCTGTTGAACCAAGGACAAACGATCTTTGTTTTGTATGATAACAAATTACATTTTGTCTACTAATGATTACAGTGTATAAAAGTACAGGGACAATATCAAAGAACAGGGATTAAATCAAAAAGCAGGAAATATTAAAGTGGAGCAGCTTGGAGAAGAAGCCACCTTTGAAGATGAAGACCTAATTGTTTATCCGCTTTCTTTAGGACACAGTGTAAGGTCCTATCACTTAAGGTCTATGACATTTTAGTAGCTGAGAGATGACTTTTGAAAACATGCATGATGCATCAAATTAGGGTTTGAAAAAATATTTTTGCATGCATGCATAAGGTGGCACCTAAACTTAAAAACGATTTTGTGGAAATCAAAAATCAATTTCTATTTTGTTCCAATGGCTATGAAATCGATTTATACTAATTTATAAAGGCCATGAAATCGATTTTAGGCTCACCTATAGGCCAAGAATCGATTTCCTTATCCTATGTTTGAAACAAAGAATCGATTCACACCTATACATAAGCCAAAGCCATGAATCGATTCTTACTATTTTGCAAAGGCCTTGAAATCGATTTTCAAGCTATCCTATAGGCCATGAATCGATTCCTCCTTGTTTTAACTAAACTCAGAATTGATTTTCACCTATACAGGATGTCCTGAAAATCGATTCCTACCTATTTCCAAAGAAACAAAAAATCGATTCCTATGTTCTCCATATGTAAAGAATCGATTCCTCTTTTTTTTGACTAGCCATATAATCGATTCTTATGTCTTCTAAAATGATAAGAATCGATTCATCAACATTTTAACTTCATCAAACAATCGATTCATCATTTCATTAAATGTTTTTTTCAAAATCTTACGCTTTCCTAAGCCTATAAATAGGCAGGTGTGAAACACTTTTCATTTCACTCATCCACACCTCAATACAACAACATCTCTCTACTTCTCACCTTCAAATTTCTAGATCTGAGAAAGAGAGAAAATAGAGCTATCATAGTCATATCATTTTCTATAGATCTAGTCACTCATCTCTCTCAGCTATTATATTGTCATATTATCTGAGGTGATTAGATCATAGCTTCTATATTGTAATCTACTATTGTGGGGGTCACTTTGAAATCCTGGGAGTTGTTCTTGGGTCTCTCAATCAGGAGATTGAGTTGGTTTGAAATCCTGGGAAGTTTTCTTGGGTCTCTCAATCAAGAGATTGAGTTGGTTTTGAAATCCTGGGAGGTGATCTTGGGTCTTTCAATCAGGGAAGATTGAAGTGGTAGTGAAATCCTGGGAGGTGCTCTTGGGTCGTTCAATCAGGAGATTGAAGCGGTGTTGAAATCCTTAGCTGTGTGCTCGGGTTCTCAGTTCGGGGGAATTGAGATTTGCTATTTGAAGTTGCCTGTTTGTAAAACATTCTTCATATAGTGGTTGTCAGCAAAGTCCAAAGGTTGCAAAGCCGGAGGCCGAGGACGTAGGGCTTTTATCCCGAACCTCGCTAAATTCCTGGTGTATCTCTATCCCTCTCTCTTTACTTTATTTACCGTTTATATCTGGTTATAATTATACTATCACTGCACCGATCTATTTATTGTTACGCTGCTTATAATATCTGTCTATCCCGAACTCTGATAATGGCGTAACAGTACACTTTGCATGATCTGCCTGCTTACATACATCATATAAGTTTAAATCTCAGATTCCGCATTTGATTTAAACAAGCATTGCAAAAGTTTTTGAAAACCAAAAAAGAATTCAAGTTTTGCACATAACCTTATTCACCCCCCTCTAAGGTTATCATATAGTCCAACAATCTCGACTGTGGGTTTTGGGTGGGAAGGTTCTTGGGTTGGGTGGGGGAGGGTTTCAAAATTGAGGAGGTGTAGGGAGGCAATTGCATCAGTGTGGAGTAGGTGACTGATTTGGTGCTATGTTGATTGGGTCGGGCTGGATTTTGGGTCACCTCTGAGAGTGATGGGCTGGGCATTGTGTGAGAATGTGATTGATGGAATGGAGAAATCCGCCTGGATTGGCCCAAGTGTGCGGAGCCATTCCATACCAAGGACCACATCAGCACCCTCTATTGGGAGCAGATAGAATGGTAAGCAAAATGTATGGTTTTGTAAATTAATGGGGACATTGTTGCAAACTCCTTGGCAATGTAGGTGAGAGCCGTTGCCGACCATGACTGCGAATTGTTGGGTAGCTGAGGTAGGGAGGTCTAGGTGGTTAGCGATTCTTGGTTGGAGGATATTGTGAGTGCTACCTGTATCCACTAGAACCATGACTACGTCCCCCAATTTTACCTTGAAATATGAGTGTTTGGGGAGAGAACTGCCCTGTGAGTGCTTGAGGGGATAGTTGGAAGTAGGTGTTGTTTTGATCAATAGTCACATATTCCTCCTCTGAGGTGTTGTGTGTTTCGTCGCCCCCTGTTGTTTCACCTGGGTCATCCTCAACCAGCAAAAGCAAAAAACGACTACTGGTACATTTGTGGCCGGCAAAGAATTTTTCATCACAATTGAAACATAATCCTTCGGCGCGGCACTCTTGCATTTGAGCTTGAGTCAACTTTTTGACGGGTAGTTTACTTGGGTTGGGTGTGAGTCTTTGATTTTGGGTTGTGAGATTTAGGTGGTGTGTTTGGGGTGTTTGGGCGGGGGGTTGCAAGGTGGGGCGTGAGGTGTGGTGCTGGAGGGCTTAGGATATTTGGGTTTTGCATCCTTAATTTTTGCTTCTATGAGTTTAGCTAGGCCCGTAGCTTGGGATATGGAAATGGTTCGTTGAATAGCAATTTCGTTTCGGATCTCAGCATTTAATCCGGAAATGAAACAATTTAGTATAGCATCTGCGGGAAGACCCAAAACACGGTTGCCTAACTTTTCAAATTGAGCCTGGTATTCTGCAACAGACCCATTTTGGCGTAGTTTGAATAACTCAGCTTGATGATTTTCATATGTGGATGGGCCAAACCGAAGTTCTAGAGCTTTTGTAAAGGATAACCAGTCAAACAATTGATTATTATTATGCATCCATTTATACCAAGCTAAGGCATCACCCTTCATGTAGAAAGCCACCATAGACAAACGATTTTCTGGTGGTATTTGGTAAAAACTAAAATATTGTTCAGCTTGAAACAACCATTCTAATTGTTCAGCGCCCTCAAAAATCGAAAGCTCGAGTTTAGGGGTTCTAGAAGCAGTTTGTGGGTTGTTGAAGGGGTGTTGTTGGTTGGGTGTTGTATTGTTGGGGTAAGATGGGAAAACTGAACCTGGGGGGGTTTGGGGCGTGTTGTGGCATAAAGTATGGGTAAAATGGGTAGTTTGGTATGTCTTGAAATATTGGGATCTGGTGTTGTGGGTATGGTTGTGGCGCTGGGTGTGTGGGTGTGTGTATTTGGGGTCTTGTTGTGTGAACAATGGTGGTGGGGGTGGTGGTAGGTGCTGTGTTCATAGGAGGGGTTGTAGATGTGCTAACAATAATATGCTCATAACCAGGGGGAGCAGTAGGGAAAGATGGGTTACCTTGAGTGGATCCTCCTGTTGAACCATCAGATCTGTGTGGTTGGACCCCCATTGTTGACAGTTGGTTCAGCACCTCTGAAAGTTGTGCTGTGAGGGATGCATGCCTGCTGTCATTGATTTGTTGCTGGTTTTCCAACTGAGTTCGTATTGGCCCAAGCTGTGAGTCAATGTGGTGGTGGGTGGCTTGGATGGCATCATTCAAGTCCTTTGATGAAGGCTGTGTGGCTTTAGGAGGCATAGAGTATGGAATGAAAGCACCAAATGATAGACTAAGCTAAGCTAAGGAAATCAGAAATAGGGTTGCAAGGAAGAAGATAAACAATAAAACTGCATAGATATTTCTTGCCCCTTTTTTGAGGAGGACAATACACTTATATAGCTAGGGTTCTCAGCTGCTGAATCATAGGCCTTACAAGCAAACTAACATAAAAGAAAACTAAGACAAAATTACTAGTTGCACCTCGAGTATTTTTATTTGAACCCTTTAAGCCAACCAGGCTTCTTAGTGATCCTTTTGGGCTTGGTATATTTCAGCCTATCAGTTTGGGTCCAGAAACAAACTGTGATGATGAATATCCTGTGTTTTGTTGAAAAATTGACGTTGTGTGTTGCTGTGCAGGTGATATTGCAGGAGACAATTGTGACGATGCCATGGATGAAGCTGCAATTCTTGATGCGAGGAAGAAGAAGAAGCGTGAGAAACGGTTACGGATCGAAGACTGCGAATGATACCATGCTAGAATGCATAGTTCATAAATGGAGAGAATCTGAGAGAGAATATGTGAAAGAATTAATTGAATTTGTTATTGTATTCTGAAGTTTGTTACATGACTCTATTTATACTATTGATGATTTGTAACTGAATGAGATATGCTAATTCCCACGTGACTATAACCTGAAGACCTGATTAGCCGGTAATACACTATGCGAGTGACTGGAAACAACTGGTCACTCTATTAACAGAAACCAGTATAGCAGGTAGTATTTGATATATATATATATATATATATATATATATTTTCTTGCTCAGAAATGTCTTTGTAAATGAAAGAACTTTCCTTAGGAATTAAGATTCAATATGCAAAACCTGATGTCCTTACTCTCTTTATGACTTATAAGAATTAGCTCTTCCGACTTGAGCACTTTCAAAATTATCTGTAGTTGTTTTTTATTTTGGTTTCAAGTAAAAACATTTCCAACCTCTGACTCAGGAACAATGGATATTATTACTTATGTTGCTTATGGCGATTTTGAAGATATCAATGATGCAATATCAGCAGCTTGCAAATTGCAAGATTGATGCCAAAACTTTGTGTTTTTCTCCCCAACTCCTCAAACTCTCTAAACACAAGGTAACTCAGACCAAAAACAATGGCAGATAGTGATCCCTTTTGCTATCCATATCACATAATTGAATGCTTGCCTCTTGAGAAATGGTCAAAGGGGCTAGACCATTCAGAAATGCTTTCAAGGAATTCAACGAACACTTCAAAGGGGCTACACAATCTTTCATTTTGTGCTTGCAAGTGTAGCATCTCTATAAGCTAGCTTTACTTTTGATTTAGCTCAAAGCAAGGATAGAGTTATGTTTACCACTTTTTTTCTTTTTCCTCCTTGATTTGTTTTGTCTACAGTTTTTCCCCTGGTGTTGAGTTTGTTTGTGTGCTTTTGTCCCTTTTCTTTTTTCCTTTTCCTTTTGTTATCAAAAAAATACTCTTCCGTTTTTCTTTAATTTTTTTTATAATTTCACCTCCTCTTATATTACAAAATTTTAAGTAGGCAATTTTTCCTATTTAATAAATTGAATGTCGACTCCCAAAATGATCCCAACCACATAAGTGATGTCCTTCATCATACTCTCCCTCCTTTCCTTATCTTACTTTTTTACCACTTCATCTCCTTTTATATCCCTTTTCATTTTTTTTAAATTTTAGTTTCTTAATATAAAGGGAGTGATGTCCTTCAGCGTACTCTTCCGCCTTTCCTTTTTTTTTTATAATTTCATCTCCTCTTATATTACAACATTTTAAGTAAGTGTTGTCGTCAAACACTTGGGTCCTAGCCGTGGAATCGGCTAGAGGTTTGGACAATTAATGATTCCTCTTTCTTCAAGCGATTGCACCGAGGAAGAAACTTTTTTTCCTCGACTATGGGTTCCCTAACTCCTCCAAAGAGTCCTTAGATTAGGTGTGAGAAAGAGTGTGGCTTGGATTATTTACGAAACTAAGAAAGCATAAAGAAAAGGTGATAAAGAAAAATAGAATAAGTAAAGACTTGTGTATTGATTGATGTGTGTTTTGAAAATGCACAAGTGTTACTATATATATATATACACACGAGCCTTTGTTGGCCACTACTCGGGCCTACATCTGCCCTCCGTTGGATTAATCGTGATCAACGGTTCTAATTAAACCTAATCCCTAGAAACTTGGAGCCTCTACTCCATAACCTCACTAGCACGATTAATGGGGCAAAACTCTAGTCGCTCCACTTTCCACGGGGTACTCTGCTCCTTGACCTTAACTACTCCAACGTAATATGTCCATGTGCATTGAATACTTCCGCTCCAAGTAAGTATTCCTTACCCTTGGACTTCGGCAGTTGGTACCTCAGCCGAGTCACTTTATGGTCGATGCACCCTCCAACCGAGTCTTCTAGTTACTCGGTGCTCTACCTTCACTCCTCCGGGGCTTCCAAATGCCATATCTTTATCTGCTCAGCTCGAATATGCCACATGTTGTGGCAAGTAATTTCTCTGCTCGATTGTTCTCCTGGTTACCTCGGCGCCTGTTTTGGCCCTAAACCTTCTTTTTTCCCTCGACCAACAATCCACTTTATGTTTGATTGTTAACAAATGCCCCCATTTTTGTGTTGTTGTCTAGCCAAGTTGATGTGACTGACAACGCGAAAACCAAGGTGACACGCCGTAATATTTATGATGACTAGCCGTTATCTCATTTATCAGACGTATGACGGCCTATCTTTTCCTACAAAACGCAACACCGATTCCTCAAGTGTTTCAATCATTCTCTTCAATGGCTATAAATAGCCATTTTGATATTCCATTTCATATACTATCAAGCTTTATTTGCTTTCTATATAATATTACCAAGTAATATTTTGCTTGTCAATAGAAATCTCAAAGCTATCTTGGATGATAGAATAACTTATATTTTCTAAGGTTAAATATTTTTGGTCACTGAACAATTTGAAAATTTTGTTGTTAGTCTCTATAAAAAAATTTACTCACTTTTAGTCATCATATTTTTCTCGTCAATATTTTTAGTCTCTCATGACTTTTAATAACACTTAGAACGCTATTAAAAGGCCCGAAAAAGATTATTAAATTCATGAGGGAATAAAAACATTGATGATGGAAAAATATAGAGACTAAACGTGACTAAATGTTTTTAGGGTAAAATATGTTTTTAGTCCCTACAAAATCGGCTCCTTCTAAGTTTAGTCTCTACATTAACGAAATAGGCGTTTTGGTCCCTACATTTTTTTTCCGTTTTCATTAATAGTCCCTGTCGTTAAATCCATCTGATTAGGCAACGGAAATGTGACGTGGCTGTTACACGTGGAATTTTTTTATCTACGTGACTTTTTTTATTTAGGGTAAAATATGTTTTTGGTCCCTACAAAATTGGGTCATTCTAAGTTTAGTCCCTACATTAACGAAATAGGTGTTTTGGTCCGTATCTTATTTTGCTGTTTTCTTTATTAGTCTCAGACGTTAAATGTTGCTGATTGGGCTAACAGAATCATGACTGTACATGCCACTGGACATTTTAATTGATGTCCAAGGTGTCCTTTTTTTTTTAAACTCGGACACTTATTGACACTGTGAGGGACACGGCTCACAGTGATGCGGGACACAGGAGAAAGGCGGGCAGAGTGAAAAATTTATAAAAAAAGTTAAATAAATAAAATATTAATTAATTGGGTTAAAAGTTAAAACTTCCTCAGCAAGCTTGTACCAAACACCTAAAATGACGTAGTGTGTACTGTAGTGTTTCATCTTCTACTTGCGTTTGCTCTGTTTTCTGCTTGCGTTCCCTGGTGTTGCGATTGCTCTGCGTTCCCTTTCTTCTCTGTTTCTAGTTTCTGCTCGTTGAGGTTTGTTATTTTTATGCTTTTGTTTTTTATATCTATCCTATATTTAATAGAACTAGTTTATTTATGTTTTAAAGTTGCAAGATTCAACCTTTTTAGTATTTATTATATTACTTCATTGTCGGTTTGTTATTTTTATGCTTTTGTTTTTTATATCTATCCTATATTCAATAGAACTAGTTTATTTATGTTTTAAAGTTGCAAGATTCAACCTTTTTAGTACTTATTATATTACTTCATTGTCTTTGAGTAGGTAACCGATGCAAGAACAAGTATTTTATATTTGTTTGAAAGTTACTTTTTTTTTTGACTCAAGTTGTAGCAAGTTACTTTTTTGATTGAACTGATATATTGGTTTTATTGGTTTTATTGCAAGAACTGGTATATTGGTTTTATTTCTTTGTTTACAAATTAATTTTTGATTGAACTGATTGAACTAGTTGTTTTATTTCTTTGGGTGAATTACAAGTGTGTTATTTTGGAACTTTTTTTGTAATGATGGATGGATTTGGGTGAATTACAAGTATATGTTGTTTTGAAACCTTTTTTGTAATGAAGGAAGTGACAATTTAGATGAATACATTACTTTCAAGATTAGAAATTTTACAAATGATGCTCATATCGTATTTTATTCAATTGCTTCGCCTGATTGTTGGAAGGAAGATTTTCTGAATCTCTGAGTTTCATGCCCTAGAGATTTTGCATCTGCATCAAGTTGCATCCTGTCATCTATCAGACAAGATCATCCGGAATGGGGTGGCAATAAATTTGTCTCGGAATATATTCCACATTTTCTTCTTTCTGACAAACCCGTATATTTCTCCATATATTCGCGATACGAAAGGTCTTCTGGAAGCTCCTTGAGCTGATTCAACATCCGGCTGTATAACCCTATTAGCACTTCCCTCAAATTCGGTACCACATCTTCTGGAACCTTCTTAATCCCTGTTGTTTGCTTCACCTTCGCCATCAATGGCCGCGCTACCATTCGTAGAAACATCAGCGATTGATTGATATCACTCTCTCTCTCTCTCTCTCTCTCTCTCTCTCTCTCTCACGCAGGCAAACACGTAGTCTTCTTTCTCAATGAAAATCGAAGCAACACTGCTAATCATCAGAGCTACTTAGGGTTCCATTTTTTGGGTCGATGAGAGCGGACGAAGCGAAAGAGGTCTTGACGGTTATTACTTATTAGTCTTTTCACAAATTTAAAGTAATTGTTATAGAAGAATTGAAAATATTCATGTGTTCCTTTCAGAACATTTCTTTATTATACTTCTTGGTATTGCAAAATAGGATTTGATTAAAATGATGGAAATTGGAAAGTAAAACTTGTTTGAATAGGATGGGAATTCCAATACTGCATGAATTTCTGATGCACGAAATTCAATTGCTTCGCCTGATTGTTGGAAGGAAGATTTTCTGAATCTCTGAGTTTCATGCCCTAGAGATTTTGCATCTGCATCAAGTTGCATCCTGTCATCTATCAGACAAGATCTCCAAAAGCGCATGAGTTCCAATACGGTTTAGTACTTGAACAACTTCCTCGCGAACACCATCCTTGGTGAGATGACAGCATCTACAAGATAATTATTACTTCTTAATGTTTCATGATGGTAATTGCACTTTTCTTGAAAATCCTGGATATTGGATAATACCTGACTAAATTATATTTTAAAGTGATGGTAAAGTAGCAAGAATTAGTATACTTACGGTCTCACACCATCTAATAACTCCTTGTATCAAATGATTTCAGTTAATTCTACCATTGGAAATTGTATTAAGCAGCTAGATTCTAGGCATCATGTTGAAGTTCCACACTGGATACCATAATTAATTAAATTACTGCAAGTATGTGATCAGTAAGTAGATACTTTCTTTTGTTTTAAGTCATATTTTTTATTAACATTCATTTTTGAGAGGAAAGAAAAACATGCCATGTATAAAGTGCCTTAGAGATAGTTTGGGTAAAATTCCCAATAAGCGCTTATAGTAGAACAAAACAAAACAAAATCAATTAAGAAGATAAAATGAATCAAACTTCTCTCAATTTGAAATGAATTTGTGCATCTCAATTTTTTCAAAAGCATCTTCTCTTCTAATTTCTCCATAAGCATCTATAACCTTGCAAGGACTTTTTCTCATGTTAGGAATCAGGTATTTGTCTCAATCAAAAAAATCTTAGAAACTAGAAGCTAATCTAAATTGGACTTTAATCCCTGGGTTCTATTGTTTTGATCAATAACAGTTTTGTTTGATTACAGCAAGAGTTGGGCAACACTGGAGGTGCTGGTAGAGGAAGAGGCCTTGGTCGAGGACCACGAACTGTGGAAAGAGAGACCTCTCTTCAACAGGTTGAATCTGAGCCTTTTACCTGTATGCAGCAAAGTAGCAAAGAGTTATCAAAGAAACACTTATCTCTAGATCAACGGTCCACGATGGCACAACACGTGAATTCGTGTCCCTAGAATAATGGTTATAAGTCTGACCTAGGTTTTGTGATTAAGGGCCTAAATATAAATGCTAAACATTTCTAACCTTTTTTTTCTATGACAGGGGCAACTTTATGCAAAGGGCTGAACAGAGGATTGGGGACACTGTTAGCAGGATTATTAGCATTTTCATTGGAGCTGCAGTTTTTACAGTAGGTATGTAAATAGAACTTAGGCATACTTATCACTGAAGAAAATATAAAACTTTAATCTAATTTTGTGTTGTCCTGTGATTTTGTTGTGGCAGGAGCTGCAGCGACTTATATGAGATTCATTCCCTATATAAAGAAGAATTATGATTATGGTGTGGTTATATTTCTACCGACCTTCAATTTGTTAACTATTTCGAGTTACCGAGTTGACAATGTCTTGAAGATTGCCCACATTTCATAAACCAAATGAAGAGTGGAAGAATCCATGTCACATGCTCTAAGCATACTATATATTGGACCCGTGAAAGAAAGAATGTAATCTATTTTATCCCACCATAGATCACTTAAAATAAGTTCTTTCACACGTGCAGCTCTTTGTTGATTGTCATCCCTATAAGTGTTCCATTGGTCACTAATAACCATTCTTTGCAAAGCGCATTTCAACAACTTAATTCTTTTTAACATCACTATCATTGATGCAAAACGGGTTTCACCAATAGAGAGCAATTTAAGAGTTGAAAACTCATTGAAGATGGCTAATCTCATAGAGTGAGTCATTATATATGAAAGTCTTGATAAATGAAACATCATCAACTATATTTTCAGTGATCCAATTACATTCAATAAACACCTTATCATTATCTTCAATATTCTTAGCTGCAGAAATATTTTTCAAAGCTAAGTTCAATGTATGAACTACACAAGGTGTCCAAAATATATGGGGGAATTCAGCTTCAATCAACATTCCCGCAGCCTTGCAAACTGGAGCATTATCGGTTATGATTTGCACAACATTTGATGGCCCTATCTCCTTGATTACATCTTTTATTATGCTAGCCATGTAGTGTTGGTCTTTATATTCATTGGAACCATCAATTGCCTTCAAAAACATAGGCTCTCCTTCACTAATAGCCATGAAATTTATCAATGGTCTCCTTTGCACATCTGTCCAGCCATCAGAAACCAATGTAACTCTTTTCAATGGCCATAGAGATTGGATAGGCTGAAGCATTCTCTCAACATGAGACCTCCCTTGTTTCAAAAGACTAGTTCTCAAAGCATTATAACTAGGTGGAAGAAAACCACTAAGGTTGTGACTAGCAGCAAATGAATAGGAACTAACAAAGTAAGAATTCCTAGCAAGATGGAATGATAAACCCCCCGAATAAAACATCCTTGCTATAATTGCTCTGAGATGATTCCTATCATCTAAATTAAAAGCATTTTCTATACCACCTCTTCATCTCTTTTGTGGTATTGTTGGTGGTATTGGACACAACTTTTCAGTAGGTAATGGAACACTTTTAGGCTTTAATCTATTCTTAGCCTCTTCACAAATTCGATTTAAATCAGCTGCGATAACATCACTAACCTTAGGACAAGCAGCAACCCCACAATTGGGTAGTTTGAGAAAGTGTGCTTTCACTCTTGAATATGAACTCTTCACCGTTTTTTGACAAAAGTTGCAAGACCAAACCTTGTTGCCACCTCCTTCATCTTTCTTCTCTGATATCTTAACAAATCTCCAAAGTGGAGCATGGTCATCTTGAGGTTCCTTTGAAGCAAATGAGCTTGAAATACTTTCTTACACCAGAAACAATAGACAAAATTAAAATTAAAATTTGAGAAAGAATGGAAAAAACCATACAAGCAAATGAGCTTAAAATTAAAATGGGAAACAATAGGAAGAATCTGTGGAAGAAAGAATGAATGGCTAGCAACAAATGAGCTTAAAATTAAAATTAACCGTACAGTACAGAAAAATAGGCAACAAAAGGAACAAATAGGCAACAAAAGGAAAGCAACAAATAGGCAACGTATAAAACAGAAACAGAGTGGCTGTGAACCTGTATTGAAGAGAAACAGAAACAGAAAACCTAAAATAACAATTGCAAACTGAACCTGTATTGAAGAAGAGAAGAACGAACAGACAAACAGAGAAGAACGAACCTGTATGGAGGGTCGCAGTCGCAGCAGCTATGGAGGTTCGCACTTTACTGTTCACTGTGTTTCTTCTTCTCATGCTGCGTTTCTTGTTCTCTGCGTTTCTTCTTCTCCGCGTTTTCTTCTTCTCTGCGTTTCTTCTTCTCGCAGCTATTGAGGTTCGCACTGTATGGAAGAATCCGTGGAAGAATCTGCTTCTCAGTTCTCACGCTGCCTTTCTTCTCTGCGTTTTTTCTCACGCTGCGTATGCGTTTTCCTTCTTCTCACGTTTTCAGCAAACTGATTTTAAAATTAGGGTTTTGTTAGTTGTTTAATTAGTTTATAGTTTTTATAATAATATAATATAATTTTTTATCTAAAAGAAACATTTTTGTTTTTAAAAAATGGAAAGTCTTGCTGCCGCATATCCCGTACAAGTATCCACGATAGCACCGTATCCCGCATAAGTATCGTGTACTAGCGCCGTATCCCGCATAAGTATCGTGCACTAGCGCCGTATCCTGAAGGTATCGCTCACGTATCCGGTAAGTATCCGGTCTTATTTTAATTAAAAAATAAATATAAATTCCCCGATACTTCCTAGATACGTATCCCGACCTTCAATTAAAAAATAAATATAAATTGAAGGTTATATTTCTACCGACCTTCAATTTGTTAACTATTTCGAGTTACCGAGTTGACAATGTCTTGAAGATTGCACATGCTCGCTTCTACACAATAGCCATAGGCTGTGCCATTTGTCTTCTCATAAGTCTTTTGGTGTTTCCAAATTGGTCTGGGGAAGACCTTCATCATTCCACGGCTTTCAAATTTGAAGGCCTTGCCAAATCTATTGAAGGTATATGTAAATTCATAACACATACATATGAGTCTAATAACTTTATATTTCCTTTATTGAATCTTAAAATTCATATGGTTAAATTATCAAGCTTCATGGTTTTTGCAGTTTGTGTGAATGAATATTATCCTCCAATTTTCTTAGTTCGAGATGGTTTGCTAAAGCATGTTGCTGAAGGTATTCTGAAGTTGGCAAAGGTAAGGTGTCATTACTTTTGTAATTGCTATTCTTTTCTGTTTTGGATCATGATACTTGCATTGCAGATAGGAAAAGTTTGTATCTCACATGATTCAACAAGTCAATCATCCAGTATATGTTTTTTCTTGAATATATGATTTGTTACCAAAGAACAAATGCACATTAGCCTCTAAATAATGTTTATGCAACTTAGAAAACAGTGTATTATTAGCACTTCTATTTTTATAAATATCTTTGACATCTGTTAAAAACAGAACCTCTTTATTAGTTAGCAGAATTTTAGTGATATTCTAGAGAATATGTATGGCTTGTGAAGGCGTTTAATTTTTTTTCCTAAAGTCACATTTATTGGCAAAACAATTGCCACTATAATTGTCCCTAAAAGTCCTATGTTTTAGGGGCAATTAAATTACCCTTTGTAATCTTTTCAATACAATAGCACTTTCTGTTCAACAGAGATTCTGGGTTCCTAACAATCTCTCATTTGAAAAAAATAAATTCAAGGTAGGTGAGTTATGTAGTGTATATGCTCAGTAATGAATATCGATCTTTCCTTTTACCTATCTTGATCTCTTTGTTTTCCTCTAAAGTTCTTCTAATTGATGTATGTGTTGTTGGGTAAGGTGTACATAGAAAATGATAACTATGCATAATTCAATTTAAATATCCACCCTTGTACTTAAGACCCAATAGTTTTAAAACATTGATATTTCTTTGTGCTGGTACTTTGATCTGAAAAATCAAATGCCTGTTTTGTTTTTGCTTCCATTTTCTATTTTTATTTTCTATTTTCACTTGATTACAAAATTATCACCTTGTTGTCTCTTTGTTTCCTGTTTCCGAAGTTTTATATAGGAAACAGTGAAAACATTTCTTTATACTGTTTTCTGTACATATATTTGAAAAGGTTAAAACAGGAAATAAAAACAGAAAATGGAAGCAGAAACCAAAATTGATTTCACTGTTTCCTATATAAATCTTAGAAATCAAGAAACAAGGTAAAAACCATTTTTGTATTTTTGTAATTAAAAGTGAAAAAAGAAAATGAAAAAGTGTATTTATAATAGTGATTAGTGAGGAACATTGTGATTTCTAATGCTAAATACCACATCAAATTTTGTATTCTATAATATACCATTCATTTATTTTCTTTGCCGGGGACCTAAAAGTAACAAGAGAAGCCTGCATGGCCATGATCATTGCCTGCCTCTTTTTCCTGTGGTGTTTTCTATGGTGTGCATGGTGTGGTATACTGATTATTCTTGTACATGTCCCTCACAAATACTATTATTCTTGTGCATGTCCCACTCAAATACTACTTTTATTATTTCACAAAATAAGCTACATGGGATTGCAACAAGAGATAACAATTTGGAGTTTATAAGGGATTTTCCTAACATATATTTAGGGCAATTGGACATCTTTTCTCTGTTGACTTTTTCTGTTTTTCTTAGTTTTTTGTCTTCATTTTTTTTATTTGGTATGGAGGATCTCTTATCCTCAAAATTCCTTGTAATTTTCTTCTGTCTTGATAAGTTGCTTTTGAACATAATAGTATATATGAGGTTAGGAAGCCAAACTTTGAAATGCTATTGGTTTCATTTCTTGCATTTATGCCTGTTGAATTTAATCTTGAGCTTTTACTATTGAAAGAAACCCTTGTAAGTGTGCTAATTCTGATCCTTTTTCCCATTTTGGAGGACTGATGGTTGTTAATTATTGCAGTTTAATGGAGATAGAACATAGACTTGGAGGCTTAAGGTAAATATTTCATATTTCAAACTTTTACAGCCTTATTCCATTTTTCATACCATCTTAAACTAACTACCAAATGTTATACATTCCATAGTATGATCTTTATTGTATTCTTGGTAATCAGGAACCCCTCAAATTTAGACCCTCAAATTGTGCGAAGTTTGTCAAATATGCTATATCAATACAACACACATGCAAGGTCTTTTAGGATGGCAAAGGAGAGATTTGAGAATTCATCCATGCAAGATTTAAAATTAAAGCTCATTTCTGATAGAGTTACCGATGGAAGAATTTATAATTTACCCTCTGTTTCGGAAGTGGCTGCTCTTATTGTAGGTGATGTTGACAATGGATCAAAAAGAGATATTATTCTGGAAAAGCAAAGTGGTCGATTGAAAAGGATATCTGAGTTGCACACAAGTTATCTAGGTTTGCAATACCCATTGTTGTTTCCTTATGGCGAAGACGGATATAGACAAGGTGTTTCTCACAGAGCTACAACCATTTATCAAGAGAAAAAAGAATAAAGTTACTATTAGAGAATGGATGTGTTTCTGACTCCAAACGAGAGTAAATGAGGCTCACACATTATTGGCCTCAAGAAGGCTATTTCAACAATTTGTCGTTGATGGCTATTGTATGATGGAATCACAAAGGCTAATTAAGGTTTATTAGGAATAATCAGAAGCAATTAAGGGTTGACAAATACAACAACTTGAATGACGATGTGGACCAAACCCTAGCACAAGGTGCAGACAAAGGAAAAAGAATCATATTACCATCTTCATTTTGTAGGAAGTCGACGATTCATGGATCGATTGTACTTTGACGGAATGGCTATTTGTAGTCACACTAGTGGAAAAATGGGATTCAAATTCGGACCTTTCGGACATTTAAAGTGGGACCTTCACCCGACTTCTATTAAGGCGACTTAGAAAGTATGTGTTTTTAAAGTCGGACCAAGGTCCGACTTAAAAAGAACGTTTTTAAGTCGGATATTTAGTGTGTCCGACTTTAAAAGTGTTATTTTAACGTCGCACATTTTAGTAACTCCGACTTGAAAAGTATTATTTTAAAGTCAGATGACATAGACGTCCGACTTTAAAAGTGTTTATTTATTTATTTTTTTGGATGGTTTCAATTTTTTTGATTCTCCTTATAGGTACCAATATTTTCTATACAGTTTCAGCACAGTTTCAACACACATACATACACGGCTAATTAAAATTCTACACTTAAATATCGTGTTAAACTCTTCGATTTCATACCAAAATGTATGTAAATGTACTACACTTTTATCTATGCAAAAAAACAAGGTACGTACGCTAATCTATTACAACTTCTTGATATTCTAATAATATACCAAAATGTACGCTAATCTACTAAAATGTACGCTAATCTACTACTAATAATATACCAAAATGTACGCTAATCTACTACAATTTCACTTAAGTTTCACTTAAGATTTTTTCTTCTTTCTTCCTTTCCAATTGGCATACGCTCCACATACAACTTTAGAAAGAACTCCGCCCAAACTTGTCTAATGTGCTTCAATTCTTCCAATGTGAACGGGCGAGTCGTATTGAATACCTAAAACGATAATCATCATATTTAGCATGAGTTAATCTAATATCTACTCAATAATAATTAATCACCTGAAAAGTTGAAAAATTCAAGTACCTTTTTTCAATTGTTAGTGATAGTTGTGGAGACGATAGTCATCATATTTATCATCACATAATAGCCACAAGAATATCCATCATTTTGTTTTGCCACCTACAAATGAATATCAAATATCAAAATTGAATACAATTGACTGAATTAGCAGTATATACTGAGTTGGCAGTATATACTGAGTTGGTTTCAAAGCAAAGTATATAGTTTAATGATAATATATCAGCTTCTAACTATCTTGTAAGCCAGGCTGAGTTGGCAGTATAAACTGAGTTGGTTTCAAAGCAAAGTATATTAGCAGTATATATAGCTTAATGATCAGCTTCTAACTATCTTGTAAGTTAGCAGTATATACCCATGCAACTGAGAAAGCAGATGCAGATTGTTTAAGCCTTTAATTTGTTGCGTACCTCATCTAACAATCTAGGCCTTTAAATTGTTTAAGCCAGGCTGTTGAGCCATTAGCCAACCTTATGCAACTGAGAAAGCAGATGCAGATTCTCAATTATGATTTCTGCAGCATACCATCATTTCTCAATTGTGAAACTATAGCTATGATTTCTATGTTGTTCATGGCAGGCATCTCAGATCTTTTAAGAGTCTACTTGTGAAACTATAATTTTAATTTGGAAAGAAACATACAAGCTAATGGCTATCAGAATATATAAGTTTGAAATCAAGCTAATTTGGAAAGAAACATACAAGCTAATTTTAATTTGAAATCAATTCTCAATTATGATTTCTGCTACAATGAGGAAATTCACAAACAAGACTGAATTGATAAGGGCTGAAATTACTCGATTTGCTACTCACTTCCTCACACTACAAAGGTTGCATAAACAAAAGAAAAACCTGCGTAGTATGTTCATTTCAGATGAATGGTCGAGTTTAAGTGTATCTAAGGAGACTAAAGGGAAAAAGGCTAGGAACATTGTACTAATGCCATCCTTTTGGAATGATGTGCTCTATAGTCTTAAGGCCATGGGACCTCTTGTAGAAGTGTTGAGGCTTGTTGATAATGAGAAAAAGCCTGCTATGGGTTACATCTATGAGGCTATGGATAGGGCCAAGGAAACAATGATGAATGCTTTTAAGGGAAATGAAAACAAGTACAGAGATATATTTTGAGCCTTGGAGGCTAAGACTTATTTACTATTTTGTTGATTTGTTCTTGTTTAAATGTTTTAGATGTGTTATTTTGAGCCTTGGAGGCTAGAACTTGTTTACTATTTTGGTATATGTTATGTCTAAGAATTAGTAGCAATGAACTTTGATGATTACTTATGAATATGTGTTCATTTTTGAGTATTCTTATGTTTTTTAGCCTTTATATGTGTATGGTATAAATCCGGTATATTGTTTGCCTAGACTTCGGCGTAGCGGTCATACCGCTACCCTCTACACCGCAATAGCCCTTTAGGGGTCGGCCGCTACGCTACGCTATTTGCTATTAACTACAGAGCCTATAATTTATAGGCAGGTTGAGACTCAAATTTTGGACAAAAGATCTCATCCTCGTAAAAAGAAGAAACCGACAATGAGTTTGTAGGTGCAGCTCAATTGGCGCCAGCCAAGTCTTGAAGGTCCAATCCTTAACCATGCCCACCTTTTCCCTTTCCACTACCTAGCATTGTTACTAGCAAAACTAGAAACTTAATCAAGAGGCTTTAACTTTGAACCTGTAGAAGAAGAAACCAAAGTGCTTTGCAGTGATAACCAAAGCAGACTCATCAGGTGAAGCAGCTTGATATCTGATCTTTTCAGGGGACTCCTCACCCTCGGGAAGTACAGTATGGCATATAGCAAGGCATCTGAAGAATTCCTACAAACAAGCATATAGAAAAAGGAATATTATTTTTTCCTATCTAATAAGATACTAAACCATGGTACAAAATTGCATCATCAGTATTCATGGTATGAGCATAATGCAATGAAAGCACCTTGTGTGCTTAACTAAATACAATCTTTAACAAAAGAGCAACATATTTCAACAATGTGAATCAACATTTTCCCAAAATGGAGGATTTAGATTGTGTAAAATGTATTTGAAAATTAAGCACAAAAGTATAAGACCTAATTATTACCTAGAAATCACATATACGGAATGTAACAAGCATATGATATGATACAAATACAAGGACTTAAATCATAGAACGTGACAAGGCTATAGGCCAACACATAGCAACATAATTAAGCATTGCAGATCAACATTTTACCAAAAATGGAAGATCTAAACTGTGCCAAATGTATTACAAAATTAAGCACATAAGTATAAGACCTAATCATTACCTAGGACGCGCATATACGTCACGTAACAAGCATATAAAATGATACAGGTATAGGGATTAAAGTTTGGTACAGAATTCATGACAGATGGTTAAAGTTGAGTTATCTTGTATCATTGCTAGGATAGATGTGAACCAATAACTTTTGCATATCATAGCAAGGTTTTAAGCCAACTGTGTTTTTCCAAGAACTCGAGACTAAGTAAAAAGATAAAACAGTCTGCTACCGCTATTTCAAAGTACTGCAAAATTGTTTACTTTGCAGACATCAGGATTAGGTTCATTCCTCCATATATGCTCCTCTCATAAGCCTAGCATCATCAAAATTAAAGCCCTTCTCATGCACAACATTGGGTGATCTATTTTCCTGTAGAAAAATAATAAGACATAATTGTGATCTTTCATTAGAAGTCAACTACTTTCTTACAATGCAGAAGTGTAGTACCTCAATTTTCATGGCATTGCGCTCGGCTATTCCCCTCTCAATTTTAGCCACACCAGTTCCATAGACCTCGCCTCCAATTGAACACTTGAAGAACTCCATTAAGTTTCTTGTTAGGGTCCCAGTTTTGTCAGAGAAAATGTATTCCACCTAATGGAATCAGAAAGTAATACTGATATTTTATTATTTACAAAATCTCAACAGTAATTAATAGACAACTGGTTTTCTTAATTTGCTTTATTTTTGTGTGTGCAAAGGAAAAGAGAGAGCTCACCAAAGCAGAAATTTTTATTGAAACACAAAGGGAATAAAGGAAACCAATTGGATCCATTGGTGTGGTAAGTTAAAATATGCTTTTAATGTCTTACACCAATATTGTTGTTCTGGAATTAGTGTGGAATCATTGGAGGATTTGATTGAAATATCTCCCAGAGACAAAATAGTTCGCAAAAAGTGGTTCGACAACCACATTCTTCAACATCTACACACGTTCGCAAAAATTTGCTGGATTTTATTTTCTCTATTAAAGAACAACTAATTCAAATTGAATTTTTACTTTTCATTAAACCTTTCTTGAATTCATCAAATTGTAACAACATAATTGATCTCTCGACAATTCAGAGCTCTATGTTTTCACATCAATTGTTGCTGAAAGTGTAGACATTCTATTTCATATCTCAAAGCTCAAATGTTCAGTTAGGTATCTATGCATTTGAGACGTTTTCTAGTCAGAATATTATTGTTATAATCAAACTATAATATCAAATAATAATATCAAGAACAGATATGCCTAGTCATAATATCAAGAAACAAGATGTATCTACAAAATTAACAAAAATAAGAAACATACAAAAATAAAAAACAAGAATATTCAGAATTAGTAACACCACATACCGTATTTCCCAAAATACTGGCCTTCTTGGTTCCCTAGGTCTTGCAAATCAGATCAGGTACCTAAAAATCTGCTTTAGGCAGAGTTCACAGTCACAAGAAATCAACATCACCACAACAGAATCTCAAATTAGAACAATATTCAAATCTTTAGCAAGAATGAACAACTAGAGAGAGGTGATTTATAGCAAAAAGAAAATGACGGTGATTTACCTTTCAGAAAAACTGACGGTGAGCAAGGAGGACGGCGGTTGGTAGAGATGGTGACGGTGAGAGAGAAGGAAACAGTAGCAGAGTGATGTTTGGCGGAGATGGTGACGACGAGAGAGAAGGAAACAATAACAGAGTGATGTTTGGCGGAGATGGTGACGGCGAGAGAGATGGTGCACTACAAAAATAATGGGATTTTCTGGCCAGGACTTTCCGGCGGATTTTTTGGCATTTGCGGCGGATTTTTAAAAAAAAAAATGTTTTTAAATTTTTTTTTTTAAAAAAAAATTTAAAAAATCTGCCGCAAATTTCAAAAATCCGCCGCAAAAGCCAAAAAAAATTTTGTTTTTTAAAAAAAATCCGCCGCCAATGCCAAAAAATCCGCCGCAAAAGCCAAAAAAAAAATTTTTTTTTTTTAAAAAAATCCGCCGCAAATGCCAAAAAATCTGCCGCAAAAGCCAAAAAAAATTTCAAAAAATCCGCCGGTAATTTCAAAAATCCGCCGGAAAATTCGGAGGGAAAAAATTCACCTATAAATAAAAATTTCTCCTGCACTCCTCTCATTCTCTCATTTCACTCTTTATTTCATTCTCATTCTCTTCTATATTTCTCTACATATCTCTCTTCTATATTTCTTATACTCTCATCTCCATAAATTTCTCTACATATCTCTCTTATATATTTCTCCTTCCTTCTTCATTCTTTTTCATTCACTCCTTAATTCTTATTTCTTCTTACTTCTTTATTCACATTCTCTCCTATATCATTCTCTTCTAATATTCTCTTTCATTATTATTCCTTCCTACTTCTACATTCTCATTCATTTATTTATTTTCATTCTTTTCTATATCATTTTTTCTCATATTCTACTTCATTTTCATTTTTTCTTACTTTTTATTAAAATACAAATTAAACATTAAAATTCAAAAAAATTGAAAAAAAAATTGAAAAATTCAAATTTTTTACCGCCAGTTTTTTTAATTTTTTTTTTGGATTTTGCGGCGGATTTTAGGCATTTCCGGCGGTTTTAAAAAAAAAAAATTGGCTTTTGCGGCGGATTTTAAAAAAAAAAAATTTCGAAAAAAAAAAAAAAATTTTAAAATCCGCCGCAAATACCTTTAAAGGCCGCCGGAAAATTCCAAAAAAATTTTTTTTTTTTTAAAAAATCCGCCGCAAAATGCTTTTCCGGCGGATTTTCCGCCGGAAAGCGTTTGCTGCGAGCTGGCTACCGGCGGCAAAAGTCCGCCGCAAAGTCCAATTTTGCGGCGGAAATATGGCTTTTCCGGCGGATTTTTCCCGCCGGAAAATCCTGTTTTTCTTGTAGTGGTGACGGCGAGCAAGGAGGACGGCAGTTGGCGGAGAGAGTAAGGGAAGAGCTAGGTTTCACGGAGAGAGCAATGGAAGATGTTTTAGGATTGAATCGAAGAGGAACCACGCGTAGGGTTTTAGAACTATTTTGTTTTTTTGGCGGAGAGTAGGAAACGTACGTGCGATGGTTTCAGTGTTGGAGTTGCACGCAAAATTTAATTAAACATTTAACGTCGGACGTATGTTTTCACCCGACTTAAAACTTTGCGTGCCAGAAATTTTTTCCATAATAATTACAAAATTGCCACCGCGTCCACTTTTTAAGTCGGATAATTCAGAGTCCGACATAAAAACTCCAATTCTTTTCTAATTTTTCCACTAGTGTCACGTCGGCTTTCCTGATTTGTTTATAACCTTTACATGCAATCCCAATTGGCCAGAGATTAAAAGGTTACTACGACCAATGCAATTGAGCTCTCAAGATCGTCCTGATATAGTTGCAAGGGTCTTTAAAATGAAGTTTGATCATTTGTTGGCAGATTTGAAGAAAAAAGAAATTCTTGGTAAAGTACTTGCATATAAGTCCTCTATACCTTCATCACTAAGCTCATCTATCTCAACGTTATTTCAGAACATCTCAATATATACATTTTATGGTGCATATATTAATCATTACATTTTCAATGCAGATATGTACACAATTGAATTTCAAAAAAGAGGATTGCCCCATGCACACATACTTATTTTCTTACATCCCTCCTACAAGTATCCTACTGCAGAAGACATAGACAAGATTATCTCTGCAGAAATTCCTGAATAGACAATTGTATGAATTGGTCAGAAGTCTTATGGTCCGTCCATGTGGATTCCTAAATATGAATTCCCCATGTTCAAAAGAAAATGGAAAATGTTCTAAGTTTTATCCAAAACAATTTCAGAGTTCAACTATTGTCGATCAAAATGGTTTCCCTGTTTGTAGAAGGAGAGATGACGGCCATATCTGTAACACCCCGATAAATTCTAACATGTAGAATCACCGAAATGCACTAAATGGCATACATCAGAGTAACTTCCTGTTATTGAAATATTGAACACAACTAAAACTTTCGATAATACATATCAAATGGTTCTCTGAACCTCATAAACTTCCTGAAAATGCTTAAGTTTCAAAACTTAAGACTTGTACATAATCCTGGTGTTCAATACTCAAAACATAAAGTAGCGGAAACGATTTTACAACTTAAACAATGAAAGTTATACAGTCGGTGACATAACTAAATAAAAATACAAAGGGCTAAGCGGAAATCCAATTTCCAATAGTTCCATGAGTCGCACCGGCTAACCGTGCTTTGTCGCCTTTGCTTTCCCCTGTTTCTCTGTAAAAACCACAAATATGAAGGGTGAGATAAACATTATCTCAGTGAGTCCTATCGGGACCCCTTACTAACTCTAGCGGTTCAGTATGCTTTACTTTGAACTCGTGGCCCTAAAAAGCAACCACGTAGAAATACATTAAGTTCCTGTAACCTTTATGCTCATGGCCCTCCTAAGCGACACATGAAGCATAAAATATTTTGTTCCATGATTTTAGCATAACACCTCAGCCTACCTATTTTATAGGTACTTCATTGGCTTTGGTGAACCCATCCCGCTATTTCTAGCGGGTGAAACCTCTTGAGTCTAGGTTTTGGGGCTCATGACTTCCCCTCCCCTAGTATGCTAATCCTCTAAGGGTCGTCACCCTTATCCTCTTGTATTTATTATACATTATATATACATGTACCCGCAATGGGCCGTCAGTAATTCCAGTCATGTATCGCCTATCCTTCCACGAGGGAAGGCATTTTGCCGTGAATTAACATTTCTTGACTTATGTTCTCTCGCGTCCTCTAAATACGGTTTTCCGTTACGTTCATAACACACACGTTTTCTATCAAACATGTTTGATTCCATGATATCTGTATCTTTACATTATTGGGGAACCATGAGGAATGGATTAGAAGGAAATTGGAATCATTCGGAATGGACTAGAGGGTGTTTTGAAACAGGAAATCAGAAGATCACGCACGACCCGTGCGCATTTCAAAAAAAAGAGGTGAAGTTTCAGAGCCAGGCGCACGATCCGTGTGTCAAGGCGCACGACCCGTGCGCAGTTAAAATACTTTTCACGCACAGTCACAGATGGGGGCGCACGATCCGTGCGCAAAGGCACCCGATCCGTGCGTCTCCATCAGTTTTCCAGAAAACTGTATTTTCAAAAGCAATTCTAATCCGTTCCGATTCCAATTTCAGTTCCGATCAAAATCCAAACTTAACATATATTAAAACAGCATATCACAGCAACACAATCAAGTCAATCCAGCACATTCCAAACAAACAAGCACATCCTTTGTCGTTCAAAATCACAGTGTTGGAAAACGGTTTTCGATTTATTTTCTGTCGAGACTAAAATACACAACAATTGATTTTTCGAAAATGTGGAGACTCAGAATACACACACATCCCCTAAGCGATTTATAGAACTCACCGTATTGTGATGAAAATCACAAACAACACGACGACAACTTGACTTCAATGAAAACCGAAATCTCACGAACCGGTTCCGTACTCGCCTAACCACTTCCAAAATCGAACCCAAAGCTACACCAGCTGCCAAACCTTTTCCTCTTGCTTTAAAACTACCATGAGGGTTCTGGACTTTACCAATTTCGCTCCCAATGCAACATGCAAGCTACATTCAGCTACTAGACTCCATTGTTATGAATTTTGAGTTTGTGGAGTGCAAAAATGGTGATTTGAGATGGAGGAAGATGATGGCTTTAAAAGTGGTATCAGCAGAAAGAGGAGAAGAAATGGAAGTGAATGGTGAGGAAAAACTAGACATGCATGGACAGATGGAGCTTGGCCTTGCTCCTCCCTCCTCCCTCACGTTTTCCACTCTCACTCTCAAGCTCTCTCTATCCTTTGAAGTTCTGATTCCAGCAATAAAAACAAGTGGGAGTGAGTGATGGTCAGCTGAGATGTTTTGATGAGGGAAGATAAATAACTGGGGTGGTAAAGACCAAACTGTCCCTCACTTACTATGTATAAGGACCACTATGCCCTCCAGCAACTTATCCCCTCCTTAACACCATGACATAATCTAATTTTTCTAACTTGGCTTAAATTTTAATTTCTTAAACACCAACAATTAGTTATACCAAAGGCACTACCCCATAGCAAGTTAAAATAAGCTTAGCCAATCAATCCATAACTAAAGTCCTTATGCTAAATATTAAATTAGCTAATATTTCGTATTAACCCCTCTCTAAATTTTTAATAAATTAAATTATGTATTTAGGGGATGTTACAATCACCCCAACTTTTTAAAAAATTTTGTCCTCAAAATTGACAAAACATACCTCAATCGAACAGATATGGATATTTCACCCGCATGTTCTCCTCTACTTCCCAAGTTGCTTCGTCGGGTGGAGCAACGTCCCAAAGCACCTTGGCGATAGGAATTGATCTTGTCTGGAGCGTTTTCTCGCCACATTCAATGATCCTGATTGGAGTAGGCTGATAAGATAAATCCGGTCTGATGTCGATCGATTCATGGCTTAAGGGTTGATTCGGATCATGAATATACTTCCTTAACTGCGATACATGAAACACATCATGTAATCTGGACAATTCTGGAGGTAATGCAATGCGATACGCTACTGGCCCAATTCACTCGATAATCTGGAAGGGTCCGACATACCGAGGACTGAGTTTCTTCGCTCGCAATGCGATACCGGTCCCGATGGTTGGAGAAAGTCTCAGAAAGACATGGTCTCCCTCTTCAAATTCTAACGGCCTTCTTCTCTTATCGGCATAACTCTTTTGTCGACTCTGCGCGACCTTCATCCGTTCTCTTATCTGACGGATCTTCTCCGTAGTTTCACGGACCAAATCTAGTCCCAACAACCTCTACTCACCTACATCCCACCAACACAATGGTGTTCTACATTTCCTCCCATACAATGCTTCATATGGAGCCATTCCGATACTCGAATGGTAACTGTTGTTGTATGAAAATTCCACCAATGGAAGATGATCCTCCCACCTGCCTCCACTATCAAGTACACAAGCCCTCAACATATCCTCTAATGTCTGGATTGTTCTCTCAGTCTGCCCGTCTATCTGTGGATGGTAAGCAGTGCTAACACACACACTACAAAAAAACGAGTGATTAGCGACAGAATTTAGTGACGGAATGTAGATCCGTCGCAAAAAAAACATTAGCGACGAAATTTTACAATATTAGCGACGAAACTGGTTTTATTAATTTAGCGATGGAATTCCACTTATTTAGCGACGGATTGGACAAGGCGCGCAGGGACGAAAAATTTGAATTTTATTAGCGACGGATTTCCGTCGCTAATAATCCGTCGCTAATTGCGCAACTGACCGTTTCAGTTTAATTGACGCGTGGCACAATTTTCAAAGATTAGCGACGGATTTCCGTCGCTAATAATCCGTCGCTAAGCTTTGAAAATTGTGCCACTGTCCGTTACAGTTCAATTTGACACGTGGGTCAAAGTTAGCGACGGAAATCCGTCTCTAATTCCGTCGCTAACTGTTAAAAAAATTTTAAAGCCGGATCCCTCCCTCTTTTCTCTCTTTCTTTCCTCTTCTCCATTCTTTCTGTCTCCACGAATCCTCTCCCTCTCCGAACCGTCCACCGTCCACACCACCGCCACCGTCCACGCCACCGCCACCGCACCGGATCCCTCCCTATTTTCTCTCCTTCTTTCCTCTTCTCCATTCTTTCTCTCAGACTCTCCCTCTCCGAACCGTCCACCATCCACGCCATCGCCACCGTCCACGTTACCAAGGTTTGTTTCTTCTCTGTCTCCACGAATTTTCTCTCTATTTTTCACTAATTTTGTCTCTGTCTCTCTATTTCACACAGTCACCGGACCTCTATTTCGCAAGTCACCGGACAACCACCGCACCGGACAGCCACCACAGTCACAGTCACAGTCACGGTTAGTTTTTTTTTATTTTCGAATTGATTTTTTGTTCAGTTGTTTTTAGTTGTGAAATGTGAGTTTTAAATGTGTATGTTATTATAGGATAAAATTTTATTGTTAGAAATATTAAGATTAGTGTTTATGATTGTGAAATTTGAAAGGTTTATGTATGTGTTTAAGATAGTGTTTAGAATTGTAGAATAAAATTGTTGTTGTTGTTAATTAGAAAGTTGTAATTGAAAGAAGTAATTGGAATTGAATTGAAATTGAAAAATGTAATTGAATAGTGTATGTGTTTAAGATAGTGTAATTGTAAGTGTATGAAATGTGTATGTTGTTGGAGATGTTAATTGAAAAGTGTATGTTTGTTAGAGTTGTTAATTGAAAAATGTCTAATTGGAGTTGATAATTGGTGACAAGTGTATGTTAATTTTGAAATGTGTATGTTGTTAATTGAAAAATGTGTAATGGTAATGTGTATGTCGTTTGAGATGTTAAATTGTTGTTTTGATGTTTGATGAACCCTAGGTTAGATGACTATTTGATGTTGTTATTGTGTGTTGTTGATGGAAAAGGGTGAGGTTTTATTGGTTTTATATTGGGAATGTTATGAGAATGTAAAACATTTTTTTAAATGCGTGTAGATGAATTGGAGTCAATTGAATCGTGGTTGAGTGTATGATAGGTTATATCCGGAAAGAGCGTTTTTAAAGAAAACTTTTGTAAATGGGGTTGAAGAATTTATTAGGGTAGCATGGCAACATGATTTAACTAAAGAGGAAGGGGGGATTAGATGTCCATGCCTTAAATGCAAGGGTGTACCTATTAGTACTGATGATGAAGTCAGGGAGCACTTGTATCGTCTTGGGTTTATGCCTAATTATTGGATTTGGGTGGACCATGGAGAAGTACTTCCGAATTTTCACGTAGGGGCTTCAAGCAATTCTGGTGGTGTTGTTCCATCTAATGAACAATTTGAGTCGATGGAAAACATGATTTGTGATGGTATTAGGGTGAATGTGCCATTTGATGAACCTCAATATGACGATCATGATGAACTTCTAAATGAAGAAGCACAGAGATTCTATAATTTGTTAAGGGAGTCAAACAAACCGTTGTTTGAAGGCTCGCCAGAGTCAAAATTATCTATTTCTGTGAAGCTTTTAGCTCTCAAGTCCATGAGTAATATTTCTGAGTTGGGTTTAGATTATGTGACTAAAATGATGATCGATGCGACGCCTAATAAGGATAATTTGCCAAAAAATTATTATGAAGCAAAGATGTTAGTTTCGAAACTGGGATTGGAATGTAAGAAGATTGATTGTTGTGTGGATGGGCACATGTTGTTTTACAATAACGAATTTGGTAAAAACGATGGTGCACTACTGGAATGCAAATTCTGTGGAAAGCCGAGGTATCATGTTCGTAAAAGGGGAAAACGTAATTATAAACCCATCCCTGTAAAGTCGATGTTCTATTTGTCTATAATTCCAAGGTTGCAAAGAATGTTTGCATCGGCTGAAATTGCGAAGAAAATGACGTGGCATTATGAGAATAGGCGTACCTCAGACATTTTACGCCACCCATCTGACGGTGAAGCGTGGAAACACTTTGATGGATTTACTCCATATATCCAAGCATCAGCGTCGCCCTATTCCTGTTGGCCAGTCATTGTTACCCCTTACAATCTTCCTCCTGAGATGTGCATGACTAAACCTTATATGTTTTTGACTTGTATGATACCTGGTCCAACCAATCCAAAAGCTAACATTGATATCTTTTTGGAACCCCTAATTGATGATCTCAAGAGATTGTGGGGTGGTGTTTTGACATATGATGCAGCACAAAAAAATAATTTTATGATGAGAGCGTCATTGATGTGGACAATAAATGACTTCCCTGCTTATGGTATATTGTCTGGTTGGGGGACTCACGGTAGATTGGCTTGTCCCCACTGCATGGAACACACAAAAGCGTTTATGTTGAAATACGGGGGGAAGAGTTCTTGGTTTGATTCGCATCGTAGATTCTTACCGTCGGGTCATGAATTTAGAAAGAACAAGAAGGCCTTCAAGGATGGGGTAGTCGAAAGAGATAGACCACCGCCTTTGTTGACATCAGATGAAATCTGGAGGAGAGTTATCGATTTGCCACAAGCCACAGAGGTAGGTGTGCTCTCCCGATTGAACGGTTATGGACGACTGCATAACTGGACAAAAAGAAGCATATTTTGGAATCTCCCATATTGGAAAGATAATCAATTGAGACACAATCTTGATGTTATGCACATCGAGAAGAATTTCTTTGACAACATATTTTACACTGTGATGAATGTGAAAGATAGAACCAAAGACAATAATAAAGCTAGAATGGATTCTGCTCTTTACTGTAGCAAACATCGATCCAATTTGAATTTGGTGCAAATGACTAATGGCAAGATGTTAAAACCTAAAGCTAATTATTGTCTAACACCCGAAGAAGCAATTGATGTTTGTCGATGGCTGAAGGGATTGAGGATGCCAGATGGTTATTCTTCTAACCTTGCAAGATGTGCGGATGTGAACACTGGGAAGATGTATGGGATGAAAAGTCATGATTGCCATGTATTCATGGAGTGTTTTCTTCCCATTGCTTTTGGTTCATTACCAAAGAGTGTTTTGGAACCACTTACTGAAGTGAGTCAATTTTTTAAGAATATGTGATCTTCAACAATGAGAAAGGATGATCTTATTAAGATGGAGCAGAATATTCCTTTCATTATCTGTAAGTTGGAGAGAATACTTCCTCTTGGTTTCTTTGATTCCATGGAGCATCTCCCGGTTCACCTTCCATATGAAGCAAGACTTGGTGGGCCAGTTCACTATAGGTGGATGTATCCATTTGAGAGGTAATTGTCTATTTTAGCATTTTAATTATAGTGGCCTTTAGTATGACTATTTGTTTAATCAAGCGTTCTTCTTTCATATATAGATTAATGGGTGATTATAAACGATCGGTGAAGAATAAAGCTAGAGTTGAAGGATCGATCTGCGCAGCTTACTTACACCGTGAAACAATTTATTTTTGTTCTCATTATTTCAACAACTTTATGTTGTCAAGAAATAATAGAAACGAAATGGAGGTTGAAGAAGAAAGACACGCACTCACTTTATCTGTGTTTACCAATCCTGGTCGCCCCTCGGGAAAGAAGTCGACCAACTAGTTATCAGATAAAGAGTATGAATCAGCACATGTTCATGTCTTGATCAATTGCACCGAAGTTAAACCATATCTTGAGTAAGTATGCTTCAATTCAATTTTTAATCTGTATACACAATTAGAGTATGAAGCTAAATCATGTCTTGATCAATTTTCAATTTTAAAGAGTATAAATAATTCATTTTCAGTGCATTCTTACGAAGTGAGGGAATATGCGCTGAAGAATCTTCTGTTCGTATACATGAAAGTTTTCCATCATGGTTTACTGCTAGAGTAAGTTAATAAAATTAATGTTTTAATGTCAAACGTTTAAAGTAGATTATGAGACATGACATATTTTTTCCATATGTGATTACTTAGGTTTATGAAGCCGAACCAACTCCATTAATCCGACACTTGAGGAACTTAGCCGATGGTCCTTTTCGTGAGGTGACTGAGTGGCACACGTACCTCGTTAACAGTTACAAATTTGACACACAATCATGGAATGAGGGAAAACAAACAATTAATAGTGGTGTATATGTTAAAGGGGAAACAGAAGGAGGCCAAGGTGACTACTATGGTGTGATCTAACAAATATATGAACTTGAATACCCACATTTGGACTATCAAAAGAGAATAGTTTTATTTTATTGTAGTTGGTTTGATCCATCGGTTAGAGGAAGGAAATTGAATCCAAAATGCAATACCGTGGACATTCGAATGGATAGAAAGTATAAACTTTATGACCCGTTTATCATGCCAGAAAATGTGAGACAGGTGTATTATGTTTCATATCCATCAACTAAGAGGGGCTGGTGTGTTGCAATTAAGACAAAACCACGGGGTCGCATTGAAGCAACTGATGCGGAGGATGAGGTTCCTTATCAAGTGGATGAAATGTCGGGAGTTAATGAGGTACTTGAAGTTGAACCAATTGAGACCTTACGTGATGATCGACTCTCCGTTGAAGAAGTTGAACCATGTGAACCAGTACCAGAAGTGACTGAAGAGGAAGAAGAGACTAGAGATGAAGAGGAGGAAGAATATACTGAAGATGAAGAAGACAAAGAATATGAATATTTAGAGTAGTCTTATTAGTATTAATGTTGTTATCATTATTAGATTATGTTGTTATCATTATTACATTAATGTTCTAATTATCGTCATTATATTAGTATTAATGTTGTTATCATTATTAGATTATGCTGTTATTATTATTACATTAATGTTGAAATTATCGTGATTATATTATTGTTCTTGTTATCATTATTATTAGAGTCTTGTTATTGTTCATAGATATGCATCCAGGAGAAAGTTCGGACCCATCGAGACATGGGAAGAGGCATCATCGTCGTAGACAACGTGAGGTGACATTAGTTAATATTGGGAATAACTCATTTATTGGAACGCCTCAGACCACCTCTCCAATTGCCCCACCGGTGGTTCAGCCTACGTCTCCACTAGTTGGGTATATGCCTACACCAGGGGGGTATATGCCTACACCAGGGTTGCATACACCAGGGTATACGCCTATACCACCTGGGTATATGCGTATACCACCTGGGTATATGCCTACACCAGAGTTATCGATGCCTACACCAGCTGAGCCCCATGGTGATGCGTATACTGATGAGCCCCATGTTGGTGTTACTGATTCAGATTCATCGACTGATGAAGAGGATGTGCAGGTTGTTGTCGGCAATGATGGTATCAAACGCAAAGTCATCTATCCCTATGGTAACGCGTAAATATTGTTTGAATTTTTTAGTTTAAATTAATTATGCAATGACTTATATATATATATATATATATATATATATATATATATCTGTGTGTGTGTGTGTGTGTGTGTGTGTGTGTTTTATTGTTTGATATATATGTTTTGTTATGCAGGTTGCTTCCTGCGAAGGCCGCTTCATCGCATATCACATATGTTATTCAGAAAATGTATTTTAAAACTTATCATGAAAAGTGGACAAGAGTCAATGATGAGGAAAGGGGAAAACTTTTGGATTTGTTTAAGGTAATTGTTAGTTAATTATGTCATTACATATATTGTTAATTTTAATTTTTTTATGTTAAATATAATAATACATATTTTTGTTTTGCTTAATACAGTCTAAGTTGACGTGGCTGCCGGAACATGATGTAGCTGTGCAGAAGCTTTTTTTCAAAAGAATGGGCAAGCAATTGTCGGATTTGCTTTACAAACTGCGTTGTAAAGATAAGCAGCCAAAATACATCCATGACCGTGTTTGGAATGCCTACAAGGACCTTTGGGCTACTGAGAGCTACAAAGAAAAAGCTGAAAAGGCCAAGCAGAATAGAAATTCTGAAAAAGGTGGCTCGCTTCACTGTTGCGGCTCCATCAACCAGGCTCAGCATGCTGTTAGATTGGTAAATTATTTTAAGTATGTGTGTTATTTTAGTTTATTTAGGGTGATTAGCAATCATTGAAAATGTGTTTCATTATTACAGAGTAAGAAAGCTGGACGCGATATCACTATTCCTGAGCTTCACAGGGCAACACATTTGAGGAAGGGTACTACGGAGTATGTGGATGAGCGCTCTAGGAAAACTCAGGTATATACAACTTGTTTTGTATTAAATAATTTTGTTTTCTTAAAATGGAACGCTAATTATGCTATGTTATCTGGTTATGGAAAACAGGAGGATGTCAGTGAGACGATGGTTGAGCCGACTCAGGGGACCTGGAACCCTGGCTCACTTGGTCCACTTCCCCCTGAGATCATAGCTCTGGAAGATGGCGGTAGGCGGGCCGAATAATGGTCGCCTGTATGGTTCGGGGCCCTTGGCACCGTTATTGGACTCTGGGGTTGATCACTTCGACACTAGTGGGCCTTCTAGCAGTGGACCTCCTCCTCCTCCTCCTCCTCCTCCTCCTCCTCCTCCTCCTCCTCCTGCTACAGCTGACGAGACCGCGCAACTTAGGCAGCAGGTGCAGGCTCAGGCACAGGTCATTCAGGATCAGGAGCAGCGGCTGCAGACTCATGAACAGGTGCAGACAACTTTGCAGGAAGACTTCTTGAATTTTACCCGTGCGCAAGCGAAGATATTGAAGTATTATAACCGCAAACATCCAAATGGGTCTGAGTCTGAGGGGTCTGATGATAATCCCTATTAGGACTTTGTTGTATTCGTTTGATATTTAAGTATTATGTTTTAACATTTTGAACTAGTTTATTTTGATTCGGATTTTATTGTTAATTGGGATTGTATTGTTGATTTCGACTTTATTGTTATTTGGGATTGTATTGTTGATTTCGACTTTATTGTTAATTCAGATTTTCGCATTTATCTTAATTATAGTGTTTATAATAGACAGGGTTTTGCGCTATAGACAGGGTTTTTCGCATTTCGATTTTAAAAAGCAGGTTTTCCAAAAATTAAAAAGCAGGTTTTCCCAAAATTTTAAAAAAAATTCAGGGGTCATTGGCGACGGAATTAGTGGCGGAATTCCGTCGCTAATATTACTAACCAGACACAACCACGTGGCATCAATTAGCGACGGAATTAGAGACGGAAATCCGTCGCTAATTATGCTCATTCATAGACTAACACGTGGCAGTCATTAGCGACGGAATTAGCGACGGATTAATCCGTCGCTAAGTAGCGACGGAACTAAATCCGTCGCTAATAATTAGCGACAAGCTTTTTAGCGACGGAATTAATCCGTCGCTAATTCCGTCGCTAAATGTTTTTAGCAAGGGAAAAAGTGGGATTAGCGACGGGAAAATCCGTCGCTAATACGCTGTTTTTTTGTAGTGACACCGTTGTTCCCAACGCCATATTCAGTGCTCTCCAAAATCGAGATGTGAACTTGGGATCTCGATCACAGATGATACTTGTAGGGATCCCATGAAACTTCACAATATTCTTGAGATACTCATCTGCTAACCTAGCAACCTTGTAGGCGGACTTGGTCAGGCGATCCACCACTACCCAAATAGAATCATTTCCGGCTTGGGACCGTGGCAATCCCATGACAAAATCCATAGATATGCTTTCCCATTTCCATTCAGGTACATTCAACGGCTGTAACTGGCCACCTGGCTTCTGGTGCTCTATCTTAACCCTTTGACAAGTCAAGCATCGAGACACAAACTCTGCAATATCTACTTTCATGCCCGGCCACCAATACAATTGCTCCAAATCTCGATACATCTTGGTAGACCCAGGATGGATTGAGAACTGACTCTTATGAGCCTCTTCTAAAACTTGCCTCTTCACATTCTCATCATTCGGCACACAGATTCTACCATCAAAACGAATTACGCCATCACCGTCTTCGGTGTAACTCGGCAATCTCTTCTGCGCTTGCAGCTCTACATCACTTTCTTGGGCAGAGCGAATCAGATTTCTCAAGGAACTTGAAATCTGAATATGGCTCAACACTAACCTGCTCCTTCTTGTCTTCACTCTCAAATTGAGGTCCCTAAACGATTCCAACAAGGACATCTCGTGCATCATCAATTCTGCAGTATGGATAGACTTTCTGCTCAAAGCATCGGCCACAACATTAGCCTTACCAGGATGGTACTTCAATTCAAAATCATAATCCTTCAGGAACTGTAACACCCCGGTATTTTTATCGAGTAAAAATACCCAAGTGCACCATCCCTAAAACATCAGAGATATGTTTCCTGTTGAAATACTGAACATCACTATAAAATTTTCACTGAATAACAACAGAACAGTCTTAAACATAAATAAGACCATAAACAATCAGTGAAACACAGTGTTCAATATCTTACAAGAAAGCGGAAATAAATACATAACGCTAAAGACAAAATGTCTTGATACACAGATAACAAGGAAAGATAATACACTTAAGCATAAAGCTAAGTCTTCAGCAACCATCCGAGTACCACTTACTCGTGCCTCTTGGATCTCCACTTTCCCTGTTTATCTGTAAAACAACAACATATAAACAATGAGATACAATCTCAGTGAGTTCTACCGAGACCCCTACTCTCTCTCTCGGTCCAGTTAAAACATTTTTTATGATTTGACACGGCACCGACCGCAATCCACTTGCTAATCCCGGTATACCATACTATAAGGCTTCGATCTAGTAGGACACCGACTGCAATCCACTTGCGTTTCCCGGTGAACTAGCACTCTAGGCCTTTCTACATACCACCGGCCGCAAACCTTGCATCTTCCGGCGAACGTAGTACAATAACTTTTAACACAACACCGGCCGCAAACCTTGCATCTTCCGGCGAACCCCATAACCAATAGTGTTTCCTAACGGCACGGAGCCTAGGGTAAGGGTTCATGACTACCCCGCCTAGTATGTCAACATGGGTCGTCACCCAAACTCGATATAATATATATATCTACAGACACATGAACTCAGGGTTCATTACCTCAGACAATCAATTGAACATTTAGTTCATTTAAATTATACTTAACCACGTAGGACTCATAGTCCGCTTTGTTATCAATAAAACATATCCGCACACGTATACTATTATTCGGTTTTTCGAAACAATTTGGACATCAAAAGTATTTAAAAAAAACTTTTTGAAACATACTCAAAATCATGGCATTATAAGCCTAATTTCATTTTAGAAGGGTTAGGAAAGGATTAGAAGAGGATTGGAATCGATTAGGATCGTTTCGGGCAAATTTGGAAATTTGGACAGAACACAGCGCACGGTTCGTGCGCTCATACGCACGGGTCGTGCACCCTGTAATGCATCTTTTTAAAACACAAACCGAAAGGGGCGCACGGTCCGTGCGCCTGGGACGCACGGGTCGTGCGCTTTTGACAACACTAAATTTTATCCCGTTTTCGCAATTTTTGTCGTTCCGATCAATTCCGATACCTGTTCTAGTCCAGTCCCAACATAAAAACAGTCCAAAAACACACTCAAACAATAATAATCATCAATCAATCAATCCAAAAACCAATTGGACACAAAACGCGATTTTCGTACAAAATACGTTTTCGATAACGAACCAAAACCGAAACACATTTCACAAATTAAGTTTATTAATTCAAAAGCCTAAACGTGAGTAAAACTCACCCTTGAAGCGTGAGCCACGAGCGAGCCGAAATCACCGAGTAACCACACGAACGCTCCCCGCTCCGGCGACACCCAATCCGCTTCCAAAGCTTTCCACTCGATCGCGAAACCTCTTTTTGACCAAAATACCGAATTCCTCGAAATCCTCCATGGACACTATTCATCATCCCTAACCTCCAAAAGTTACTATTCACAAAAACCCCAAAATTTCCACCCTAAGCTTTGATTCCTCCAAATGCTCCAAAACTTGAGTGATTGAGTTACCCAATCAACAATATGGCTCCTATGGAACACCAATCACCTTCCCAATCCTTCCTTTGAGCTACAACCCACAAAACTCCAATTTTGTTCTTGAATTTCGAAAATGGCAAAGTGAGAGAGAGTGAGTTGATGATGAAGATCTTGGTACCAATTCGAAGAGGAAGTAACGCTAAGCATTTTTCGTGTTGGAAGGAAGTCGTTTTGATGAGCCTAACCTTCCCCTTTTTCCTCTTCTTCCTCCTCACCCTTTCTTTCTCTTTTCTTTTCTTTTCTCTCATTCTCTCTGTTTCTCCCTCTGTCTCGTACGCTTCCTTTTCTTCTTTTTCTTTCTTAATTCTTTCTTTTTAACACACACACACACACACGTATACATATATATATTTATTTAATATATACGTGGTAACGTGGTCAAATTACCATATTGATCTAAATCCCTTATTTCGATTCCAAAACTTACTTGACCCGTATTATCCGGTTAACGATCCGTTGACAACCAATAAATAATTTTAGCACTCAATAAATTTACCAGTCAAGTACTAAATTAATTCAATTGGGTTAACATCCAAATAATTCGATTAATTATTTTGAGGATGTTACATTCTCCCCAACTTGAAAGAATTTTGTCCTCAATTTCGTCAAGTCTTTCATCTGACTAACCGAGAATCGACATTCTTAGAAAGGTCTTAAGTTGCTGGAACTCAATCTTGAATTAACGAAATGAGTGTAGAAAATCTTCCCAAAGTTGGCACATCAATCTCCAAGTATGATCCACTACTACCTTGATACTAACTCTCTGGTTACAAATCTACACGAGAAACTCATCATTCGCCTACATAGGCTCGGCACCGCGTTTGAAAACACTTCCGAAACTTCATTCCAATTATCCTCGTTTACTCCCCAACTTTGATTAATCTAAATCAAAGGGTGTAATATAAGACGCTTGATAGAAGTATATGTTGAAAATGAGACCCACATATCGGTAATCCTCGATCGAGATAGGAACAAACACGATTTCCTCGAAGGGTGTAAACACCTTCTCAATATATCTTCTAAAATCCATAACAGTTTTCGTACACACCGACAATGTGACGAAAAGTCAATTGTGAAACTTCTTGACTCGCCCCCAAGATTTTGAGATAACACTTTTCAAAGGAAGATGAAATGAGGATTTTACAATAAGCTTTGACCTTAAACGTAGAAATAAACCGCGGGGACCTCAAATAAATTGAACGTAATGAAAATCGCCTCAGTTGTTCTCAAAACAACTATCAAACAGAACTTAGAGCTCATTTCCGAATTAGTCAATAGCGTTGAGAGCTTCCCCTCAACCTAAGTAATCCTCCTAGGATTTTCCTCCTCAATCATATCCTATTAGCCTCTTGATTCGTTTCCAAAATTAACTTTAGCATGCGGGTTTTCACAAAAATGATTTTTCAAAACTACCATACCGCACGCCGAGCTTCACTTCGGACATTTCAGACTCTTGCAAGCAGATCCATCACTTAATCCTTTGGTGGTAAATCGCAATGTGAAAAACAGTCAACAGTCACCTCACCTTCATATTCGTATTCACGTTTGACTTGTCAAACGGAATCTCGTAAGACAATCTCATTGTTAACCTTCACTAAGGAGAGGTTAACAAACTAATACCTCGCCACCAAAGTGGAAACTTATGGATGTACCCCAAATTAGATCTAAAAGACTCTAACAATTCATTTCTTGCGTCATTAACTCTGCCATGTGAATGGATTCCCTACTCAGCGCATCCGTTACAACATTGGCCTCTCTTGGATGCTACTTCAACATGAATTTATAATCCTTCAGGAATTCAATCCATCTCCTTCGCCTGTTATTCAATTCTTTCTGATCAAACAGATACTTTAAACTCTTGTGATCACTAAAGACATCGAAACGAGACCCATATAGGTAACGTCTCCAAATCTTCAGTGCATACACAATAGTTGCCAACTCCAAATCATAAGTTGGATAATTCTCCTCATGGATCTTCAACTGTCTGGACGCATAAGCTACCACTTGATGATTCTGCATGAGAACACATCCCAAACCCTTTCTAGAAGCCTCGCTGAAAATTTGAAATCCCAATGACGGATCCGTAAGAATCAGGATTGGAGCAGAAGTCAAAATCTTCAACTCTTGAAAACATTCTTCACAATCGGCATCCCACGTAAACGGATGACCCTCACGAGTTAACCGAGTAAGTGGAATAACTAACCGTGAGAATCCTTCGATAAACTTCCTATAGTAACCGGCTAAACTTAGAAAACTTCTGATCTCTGCGACTGATGTCGGTCACTTCCATTCAACACCGCTTCCTTCTTACTGGGATCTACAGAAACTCCCGACTTGGGAAATCACATGTCTCAAAGACTTTACCTCTGACACCCAAAAATCACACCTCGAAGGTTTCAAGTACAACTTCCTTTCTCGGAGTACACTCAGAACAATGAGGAGATGTTGGACATGCTCCTCAATGGTCTTCGAGCACATCAAGATATCATCGATGAAAACGACTTCAAACTGATCCTGATACGTAAGAAAAACTCGGTCCATGTAATCCATGAATACCGCCGGAGCATTAGTCAAACCGAAGGGCACCACTACAAACATATAATGTCCATACCTAGTATGGAAAGTTGTCTTCGGAATATCTAAGGCTCTAACTTTTATTTGATGAAATCCTGACCTCAGATTAATTTTAGAAAACACTGCAGCCCCTCAAACTGCTCAAGCAAGTCGTCTATCCTTGGTAAGGGATAGTTATTCTTGATCGTCACTTTGTTAAGTTGTCGATAATCAATACACAATCTCCAACTTCCATCTTTCCTTTCGACTAACCACGCCAGAGCACTCCTTAGAGAAGCACTCGGTCGAATGAATTTCTTTAACGTCGACTCTTCAAGTTGAGACTCCATTTCCTTTAATTCTAAAGGAACATTCAATAAAAAACAATAGATATTGATCCCGTGCCAGGAACCAATTCTACAGTAAACTCTACCTCTCGCTCTGGAGGTTCAGAAGAAACTTCATCGTGAAAACATCCAGAAAGTCATTCACAACCTGAATGTTCGCCAAATCTAAACTAATTTCAGTGGATGCAGATACGATACTAACATGTGCTTCCGCACCTTGAAAAAAGGATTGACCGTCTAAGGTGAACGAGGTAACCGCTTCCAAAATTTGTCCTTGACAATTCAACTGATTCTGAAGCGAAGCTGATAGTTGATTAACACAGTCGATTGCAACATGATTTGCAGTCATCCAATTCATACCCAAAATGGTGTCCACACTTCTCATAGGCAAACAATAAATTCTACAACGAAATTTCTGCCTCCTATGACAAGTTGACAATTCTATACAAAGATTAGGTCTGGACACGCCCCTTAGTGGCAGTCAAAATAGTTATCGGCTCGGATAGCAATGATAAGGCTGATCCCAACCGATTCACATGCGATCGGGATATACAGCAATAGGTTGCACCCGAATCATATAATATACTGATTGAGTTATTGAAAACTGATCTCATATTCCTCAGTAGATTGTCTGCAGTCGTAACTGTCTAAACATCCGGAATGTTGACTCGTCCTTGCCTTAGAGCTGCTTGTAACTCCTTGGAACTCTTCCTTACAGGGCACTCTTTACCATAGTGACCCTCTACATTACTATAATAGCACCGATTAGATCTTCGCTTGCAATCACCACTGTGAGGCTTTCCACAGTTAGAACATCTTCTGACCTTTCAAGAATCAAAGAATTGCATCTGCTTTTCCTTTGATGAAATTATCTTAGGACTTTGCATTCGGAGTTGATAATTCAACTACCTTCTTTCCTTTCCCATATTTCCTATGAGATCATCCTCGGCGACATAGGCTGATTGTACCCAGGCAACATAATTGGTAATAGTATAAGAACTGAGACCCTAAGTCATAAAAGCACTAAGGCCCCTCTTATACTTCCGCATCTTCCATTTCGTCATTCGGAGCTTACTTTACCACTTGGTAAAACTGAGACAACTTTTCCAACTTAACGATGTATTCTTCCACTGTCATGTCACCTTTCCTGAGGATGCACCGGTTGGAGATTCCGGTCTTGGTCGAGGACTACGTCTTGATCATCCAGTCATAATTCCGCTTATGATGCACTAAGTATTAAGCTGATCAGGCTCAATGTCTCTTAGCATCACAAGTGTAATTACAAAAAGGACTAACAAGGAATCGACTCAACCCTAAACTAAGTCCGACTAGGTCGAACTGCTCTGATACCAACTGTAACACCCCGGTATTTTTATCGAGTAAAAATACCCAAGTGCACCATCCCTAAAACATCAGAGATATGTTTCCTGTTGAAATACTGAACATCACTATAAAATTTTCACTGAATAACAACAGAACAGTCTTAAACATAAATAAGACCATAAACAATCAGTGAAACACAGTGTTCAATATCTTACAAGAAAGCGGAAATAAATACATAACGCTAAAGACAAAATGTCTTGATACACAGATAACAAGGAAAGATAATACACTTAAGCATAAAGCTAAGTCTTCAGCAACCATCCGAGTACCACTTACTCGTGCCTCTTGGATCTCCACTTTCCCTGTTTATCTGTAAAACAACAACATATAAACAATGAGATACAATCTCAGTGAGTTCTACCGAGACCCCTACTCTCTCTCGGTCCAGTTAAAACATTTTTTATGATTTGACACGGCACCGACCGCAATCCACTTGCTAATCCCGGTATACCATACTATAAGGCTTCGATCTAGTAGGACACCGACTGCAATCCACTTGCGTTTCCCGGTGAACTAGCACTCTAGGCCTTTCTACATACTACCGGCCGCAAACCTTGCATCTTCCGGCGAACGTAGTACAATAACTTTTAACACAACACCGGCCGCAAACCTTGCATCTTCCGGCAAACCCCATAACCAATAGTGTTTCCTAACGGCACGGAGCCTAGGGTAAGGGTTCATGACTACCCCGCCTAGTATGTCAACATGGGTCGTCACCCAAACTCGATATAATATATATATCTACAGACACATGAACTCAGGGTTCATTACCTCAGACAATCAATTGAACATTTAGTTCATTTAAATTATACTTAACCACGTAGGACTCATAGTCCGCTTTGTTATCAATAAAACATATCCGCACACGTATACTATTATTCGGTTTTTCGAAACGATTTGGACATCAAAAGTATTTCATAAAAACCTTTTTGAAACATACTCAAAATCATGGCATTATAAGCCTAATTTCATTTTAGAAGGGTTAGGAAAGGATTAGAAGAGGATTGGAATCGATTAGGATCGTTTCGGGCAAATTTGGAAATTTGGACAGAACACAGCGCACGGTTCGTGCGCTCATACGCACGGGTCGTGCGCCCTGTAATGCATCTTTTTAAAACACAAACCGAAAGGGGCGCACGGTCCGTGCGCCTGGGACGCACGGGTCGTGCGCTTTTGACAGCACTAAATTCTATCCCGTTTTCGCAATTTTTGTCGTTTCGATCAATTCCGATACCTGTTCCAGTCCAGTCCCAACATAAAAACAGTCCAAAAACACACTCAAACAATAATAATCATCAATCAATCAATCCAAAAACCAATTGGACACAAAACGCGATTTTCGTACAAAATACGTTTTCGATAACGAACCAAAACCGAAACACATTTCACAAATTAAGTTTATTATTTCAAAAGCCTAAACGTGAGTAAAACTCACCCTTGAAGCGTGAGCCACGAGCGAGCCGAAATCACCGAGTAACCACACGAACGCTCCCCGCTCCGGCGACACCCAATCCGCTTCCAAAGCTTTCCACTCGATCGCGAAACCTCTTTTTGACCAAAATACCGAATTTCTCGAAAAAATCCTCCATGGACACTATTCATCATCCCTAACCTCCAAAAGTTACTATTCACAAAAACCCCAAAATTTCCACCCTAAGCTTTGATTCCTCCAAATGCTCCAAAACTTGAGTGATTGAGTTACCCAATCAACAATATGGCTCCTATGGAACACCAATCACCTTCCCAATCCTTCCTTTGAGCTACAACCATCAAAACTCCAATTTTGTTCTTGAATTTCGAAAATGGCAAAGTGAGAGAGAGTGAGTTGATGATGAAGATCTTGGTACCAATTCGAAGAGGAAGTAACGCTGAGCATTTTTCGTGTTGGAAGGAAGTCGTTTTGATGAGCCTAACCTTCCCCTTTTTCCTCTTCTTCCTCCTCACCCTTTCTTTCTCTTTTCTTTTCTTTTCTCTCATTCTCTCTGTTTCTCCCTCTGTCTCGTACGCTTCCTTTTCTTCTTTTTCTTTCTTAATTCTTTCTTTTTAACACACACACACACGTATACATATATATATATTTATTTAATATATACGTGGTAACGTGGTCAAATTACCATATTGATCTAAATCCCTTATTTCGATTCCAAAACTTCCTTGACCCGTATTATCCGGTTAACGATCCGTTGACAACCAATAAATAATTTTAGCACTCAATAAATTTACCAGTCAAGTACTAAATTAATTCAATTGGGTTAACATCCAAATAATTCGATTAATTATTTTGAGGATGTTACAGGAACTCTACCCATCTCCTCTGTCTGTTGTTCAGCTCCTTTTGGTCAAACAAATACTTAAGGCTCTTGTGGTCACTAAAGACTTCGAAACGAGACCCATACAGGTAATGTCTCCAAATCTTTAGGGCGAACACAATCGCTGCCAACTCTAGATCATGAGTTGGGTAATTCTCTTCATGCAGCTTCAACTTCCTGGAGGCATAAGCAACTACTTGTTGATTCTGCATTAGGACACATCCCAAACCCTTACCAGAGGCGTCGCAATAGATTTGGAATCCTACGGACGGATCTGGAAGAATAAGGACTGGTGCAGAAGTCAAACGATTCTTCAATTCCACAAAACAATTATCACAGTCTGAGTCCCAATCAAACGGCTGACCCTTGCGAGTTAACCGAGTGAGTGGAAGGACCAGCTGGGAAAATCCTTGAATGAATCTTCGATAATACCCAGCTGTTCTGGAGTGGGCTCAAAGCCCAATTTTGATCAGTAGGCCCAGCGCGGCCCATCATCTGCCTTGCTCCGCAAGACGCGGCCGGTCCCGTAAAAACCGCAACGGCTAGAACGCCAACGTTATATATACCACACCAGCATGTGGCTTCAGGTACGTTTTACTCACCTTGTGACCCTGCCCGTTGAAGCACCTCTGACTTGAGCGTTGGAGTGCCTTTGCAGGTACCACCCGCGTGCGGCCTACCACTCGGTCCTTCATCCCAGCGACCGAGCAACGTCATCAAACAGCAGCAACCCATCGTATTGATCAGGTACGATCAATTGGCGACCACAGTGGGAGGCCCGAGCGCTATTCCACATCAAACCATGCCGCCACGCCAGAAACGCACTTCTTCCAGGCTCAACACCTCTGGGCAGAACCGACCTCAACGGACCCCAGAGGGCATGCCTGTGACCGTTCATGAATCACAAGATGAGCCTCGCCAAGAACCCTCAGTACAGGGCAGCCGCGGGCCAGTTAACCAACCAGCCCCGCAACTACCGGCCGAGCTGGCCGAAGCGGGAATTCCAGAAGCGTTGCCCGAGCATGTGACCCAAGCGCTCATACAAATTCTGGAGCAAAAGAATCAGGTGATTGCTGATCGAGACGAACTGATCGAACGCTATGAGAGAGGCTCGATCTCGATCCGCCCGCGTGCGGACAGCGGTCACCGAGGCCAACCATCCCGGCCCCATCGTTCACCACCACGAAGAGAAGCTCCTCCTCGTCGAGGGGTATCCCGACGCAATCCTTCAAGAAGGGCGATCGTTCACAGGTCGCCCCCCCATCGAAGAAGTCGCCACCGTCGTTCCCCTGAGGAAGATTACGACTATGCTGACTCAAGCTACCGACCAGAGTCAGAAGGGTCGCCAACAAGATACTCGTCCAACGAGTCCTCAGGATCCCGCCGATCAAGAAGCAGGTCGTGGGACTCGTATGAGGAGTTTGATGACTACCGTAACGGGGAGATTAGAGATGTCTCCCGTGCCACCAGCCGAACAAGAAGGAACAATTCAGAGCGGCCTAGAAGACGGTCGTCGCCACATGTTCCACAATACCATGGACACCCTCCAATTGCTGACAGACTCCTTGGTCAGCCGGTCGGCCTTTACGGTTTGCCCGTCGACCAAGCTTATGCCGCCATGCAGCCTTACGGGCAGAATCCCATCCCGACCGGCCAAGGGCCTTTCACCAGCGAAATTAGGCGTCATCGCATCCCAAGGGACCTGAGGAAGCCCCCAAACCTGAACAAGTTTAACGGTCGCTGGGATCCAGATAAACACCTGATATACTTCAACAACTACTGTAGCTACAGGGAGCTGGGACGAACGATGAAGTGCAGACTTTTCCCTCAGTCGCTCGAAGGCCGGGCGCTAGAATGGTGGGAATCCCTACGTCCCAACTCTGTCTCTTCTTGGGAAGGTCTTGTGGCAATGTTCTTGGCCAATTACACGGCCAACCGTTGTCAGTATCGTTACGAAGAGACTTGGATTCGGTCGTCCAAGGAGAAAATGAACCATTGAGGGAGTTTATCGATCGGTTCATGACATAGGCTGACACAGTCCGCAACCTATCAGACACGGACAAGCTGAAGTACCTCAAACGTGGTAAAAGAAAGAACCACAGATTTGCTGAAGAGTTCTCTTTGAACCGCTACTACGACCTCGGCCTGTTCCTTAGAAGGGCCAACGACCATATGGGCTATGAGGAGCAATTGGCGGCTGACAAGGGCGCCCGCGCGCGTCCTAAGGAAGAAACTGGCAGGTCAGTCAAGGGGCAAGACCGTGACAGTAAGCCCGAGTACCGGCCCAAGAGGTACGAGCATCGTACAAAATTGAACACTCCGATCGCGCAGATCTTCACGGAGTGCCAGAACAATGAGTTCACTGGTGTGAGGCGACCTGATCCTTTAGTATTGAAGAAAGGAGGTCGGCCTACCAAGAAATACTGCAGATATCACAAGAGTAAGGGCCATGACACCAATGACTGCATGGCCCTAAAAGATGACATAGAAGATCTCATACAGAAGGGCAAGTTGAGGCAATATGTCAAAGCTGAAGGTAACGATCGCCCTGAACAAAGAGCCATTGGCCAACCCGCCAATGACAAAGGTAAGGCGATCGTTAACTCAGCGATCGAGCAAGCGCGTAACAGTTCAGAGGAAGAACGCGACCCCAGACAGTCAAAGGGCCGCAATGTAGCCATGGTCATTCATGGAGGTAATCCGTTGGATATCAGAGAGTCCAACAAAGCAATGAAGAGGAAGTGGAATGAGCTCATGATGGTCGGCTCAACTTCAACCCCACGGCCGGCCTCGAATAGGCCGCCCATTTCCTTTGGGGACGAAGACTTGCTCGATGGTAAAGTCAATAATTATGTCCCTTTGGTAGTATCGGCCGTAATGGCCGACACTGAGGTCAGAAGAATACTGGTCGACCAAGGGAGCTCGGCCGACATCATGTTCGAAGAGTTGATTGACAAGTTAAATGTGGATAGGAGCGAGATTATTCCCCAAGCGGTACCAACCCCATTGACCGGGTTCAATGGGGCCACCACCTACCCACTGGGGACGATAGAATTACTTGTTACCTTTGGAGATGATACGAGCGGCAGCACGTCGTACAGGACGGTCAGAACGACGTTCTTAGTTCTGCCAATCAAATCGTGTTACCACTGCATCATTGGCCGCCCAACTCTGGGAAAATTGGAGGCCGTAGCCTCAACTGTACATCTGAAGATGAAGTTTTACAGTAAAAACGACCAAGTTGTGACAGTGATGGCCGACATGGAGGCGGCCATGAGGAGCCATTTCCTCTATCAAGAAATTTGTGACATGGAGGTGACGAATGCTAAACCTCAGAATCTTGCAGAGGGGCATCAGGTCAATGTGGCCGACCTGGATGCTCGATACGACCCTGATAGCGACCCTGAGGACGACGACGACGATTTAGCCCGCGAGCTAAAGAATAAACTCAAGAGGCCTGAGCCCCACGGGGAATTGATCGATGTTCAGTTAATGGACGACCCAACTAAGACAGTTAAGTTGGGGAGCGACCTACCTGAAGAAGACAAGCAAGAGCTCATCACCTGCCTCAGGGATTACGCAGACCTTTTTGCATGGCAGGCATCAGACATGCCCGGGATCCCAATAGAAATTGCCTGCCACCAACTGTCCGTTGATGAGACAGCAAGGCCAGTCGCACAAAAGATGCGAACTCAGAGCGAAGAGAAAGCATTGGCGGCCGCCCAGGCAGTTGACGACCTCATCAAGGCCAATTTCATTGAGGAAATTAAGTATACAACATGGCTTTCCAACGTCGTGTTGGTGAAGAAGAAAAATGGTAAGTGGCGCATGTGCGTCGACTATACCGACCTGAATAAGGCATGCCCGAAGGACGCCTTTCCCCTGCCAAACATTGACAAATTGGTCGACGGGGCTGCGGGCTATAAACTTCTGTCTTTTCTAGACGCCTATTCAGGATACAATCAAATCACCATGTACCCACCCGATCGGCAGAAGACCGCGTTCATGACCGATCGTGGAAATTTTCAGTACAAGGTAATGCCCTTTGGTCTGAAGAACGCCGGAGCGACCTATCAAAGAATGATGAGCAAGGTCTTCAGGCGGCAGATCGGTCGAATATCAGAGGTCTACTTGGATGAAATGATCATTAAGAGCAAGACCGACCAAGACCATATCAACGACCTAAGGGAAATTTTTGGGGAAGCAAGGAAGAATTCTTTGAGGTTGAATCCAGAGAAGTGCACCTTCGGAGTAAGGGCGGGCAAGTTCCTGGGCTTCTTCTTAACAGAGCGAGGGATCAAAGCAAACCCTGACAAGTGCAAGGCGGTCGCTGACATGAGGCCACCCACTACGAAGAAAGAGATTCAGCAGCTGAACGGCATGGTCGCTGCCCTGTCACGATTTATACCTAAATCAGCGTGCAAATCTCTTCCACTGTTCAAGCTTTTGAAGAAGGAGGTCGAATTTGAATGGACCGATCAATGCCAGCGAGCATTGGACAAGCTGAAGGCGGCACTGACCAACCCGCCCATCATGACCAAGCCACAACCAGGTGAGACACTTTACTTATACTTGGCCATAACGGACGAAGCCTTGAGCGCCGTTCTAGTCAGGGAAAGCGACCTAAAGCAAAACCCGGTCTATTTCATCAGCAAGGTATTTCAAGGCCCAGAGATTAGATATCAGAAGATCGAGAAGCTAGCCTTAGCGTTACTTGTGGCCACCCGTAGATTGCGCCCTTATTTCGTGGCCCATCAGGTCGTGGTAAGGACCGACCAGCCTATTAGGCAAATCCTTCACCGACCTGACCTTGCAGGGCGTATGATCAAGTGGGCAGTGGAACTCAGTGAGTTTGGGATCAAGTTCGAAGCTAGATCGGCCGCTAAGGCACAAGTATTGGCCGACTTCATCGCTGAAATGACTCCAATACCCAACGATCAGACCATCACGACCTGGACTTTGCACGTCGACGGGTCCTCCAACAGCAAAGGAAGTGGGGCCGGTTTGATACTTGAAAACTCAGAAGGACTTACTGTTGAAGTGTCATTGACTTTTGCATTTCACACTTCAAACAATCAGGCCGAGTATGAAGCATGCATTGCCGGGCTGCAGCTAGCCAAAGAGTTCAATGTCGACCGTGTCGAACTTCACTCTGACTCTCTACTGGTGGTATCCCAAATCCAAGATCTATACGACGCAAAGGACGATGTCCCGAAGAATTATTTGGCCAAGGTAAGGGACCTGCTCAGGCAATTCGACCGAGCAGAAGTTAAGCACGTCCCCAGGACAGAGAACGTAAGGGCTGACATCCTATCAAAGTTAGCCAGTACAAAGGCTCCTGGGAACCACAGAAGTCTAATTCAGGAAACATTAACGCGGCCGAGCGTGTCTACTAAGCCCGCCCAACCATTAGCCATTCTATCGGTCGACTTGGATAAAGACTAGATCACTCCGATCCTACAATATATTCTTAATGGGGTAGAACCTTGCGACCCGAAGGCAGCAAAACTCCTGAGGTTACGAGCGACCAAGTACTCAGTGATCGAAGGAAGACTGTATAGAAGGGTCGTTTCATCCCCATTGCTGAGATGCCTTACGTCGGTCGAGGCCGACCATGTACTAAGAGACATACATGAGGGAGATTGTGGAAGATACCAAGGTGGTCGGTCGATTGCTAAGAAGGCACTCAGGGCCGGATACTATTGGCCGACCATGGATGAGGACGCTAAGTTACTGGTTCAGAAGTGCAAGAAATGCCAAATCCATGCCGACGTACACATAGCGCCCTCATCAGAACTACACAGCTTGACCGCACCCTGGCCGTTCGCTTGGTGGGGCATGGACCTGCTCGGCCCTTTTCCACCTGCACCAGGTCAGCTGAAATTCCTGATCGTCGCGATCGACTACTTCACCAAGTGGATAGAAGCAGAGCCACTTGCCACCATTACCTCAGCGAAGGTGTCCAAGTTTTTTGGTCGAAATGTGCTCGCCCGCTTTGGAGTGCCCCAACAACTGGTGACCGACAATGGAACTCAGTTCTCTGACAGAAGATTTAGAGAAATGCTGGTCGGCCTTGGCGTGAAACAGCGTTTCACCTCAGTCGAGCACCCACAAACCAATGGCCAGGCAGAAGCGGCCAACAGGGTAGTACTACGCGGGCTGAAAAGAAGGTTAGATGAAGCCAAAGGCAATTGGGCAGAAGAGCTACAGTCGGTCCTTTGGGCCTACAGAACGACCCCCCACTCATCGACCGGGGAGTCACCGTTTAGACTGGTCTATGGTACTGACGCTGTCATCCCGATTGAGATGGGAGAGCTAAGTTGGAGGACGACCAACCCACCAACCCCGGCCGCAAATGAGCAAGCAACAAGAGAAGAGCTCGACCTGATTGAAGAGCTACGAAACAAGGCGTCACTTAGAGAGCAGCTCATTAAGCAGAAGGTCGCTGCCAGGTACAACGCCCGCGTCCAGAAGAGGGAATTCTCCATTGGGCAGCTAGTCCTCAGGAGGCCCGACGTAGGGAATAAGAACGCTCACCAGGGAAAGCTCGCCCCCAATTGGGAAGGACCATACCGTGTCATCAGCAAGACTGGAAAGGGAGCGTACGAGCTGGAAACCATGGAAGGGGCGACCATCCCCAGAACATGGAACGCTGACAAATTGAGAAAATATTATGTCTAAGTTGTAAACATCAATTGATCAATAAAGAACAGGCGGTCGCTCTTTTTCCCCACTGGGGTTTTTTACTGAGGACCGACCTTAAAATACTTGTGTATTTATTTTCATGCAAATTGTATGCACGGTCGCTCACCATGCGAGTAGCAGTCGAGCGACCGGTAGAGTGCCATCGAATGGCCCAAACGAGAGCCGCCGAGCGGCCTAAAAAGAGTGCCATCGAATGGCCCAAACGAGAGCCGCCGAGCGGCCTAAAAAGAGTGCCATCGAATGGCCCAAACGAAATTTTTTGGTCGCGACCGACCGTAGAAAAAAGAATCAAATCCAATTATAAAGCAATTAAACGGGCTGAAATTCATGGAAAATTGTCATTAATTACAAACGAAGACGCCTTGGTCGAAACCAGGGCGCCCATTTAAAAACCGCTCGCAGGCGGGCCAAGATTACAATTCAGAAAAAGATTACAAGTTAAGAGTCGCTGGGGGCCTGATAGATAACTGCCTCTTCTTGAAGGACCTTCCCCTTCGACATCTTCACGGGACGGATGATCTGCTGCTCGGTCACACGATGTATGCTTTGAACGATCTCGCGATCGACCTCCAAATCAGGATAGAGGATCTTGATCTGGCTGACCGCATTTTCAAACTGACCCTCCGCAGCTCCCTTAGCCCGGTCGAGAACGTCTTTGTAGCGACCCCTAAACTTGTCCTTCTCCTTCTCCATTGCCTCTAGCTCAGTTTTCAGCCCAACGACCTGGCTCGACAGCTCTATATTCTTGGAAGAGAGGTGTTCGACCTCTTTCTCAGCTGTTTCCTTGTCAGCGACCGCCTTGTCCAGTGAAGACTCGGCCAGTGTTTGAGCAGAGACCGCTTCCACAAGCTGGCGTTCTGCTTCGACAAGCTTCCTCTCCTTGTCAGCGGCCGCTTCGATTCTTGGTTCAAGCTCCTTCATTTTCTTGAGCAGGTCGTCTCGCTCACCCCTCATTTCTGCGAGCAATGACAAGGCAGAATTCAATTTAAAATTTTTATCGACTAGGTCGTCTTCAAGCAATGAATACCTATGGGCAAGGAGCCTACCTTCCAGGCGGTCTGATTCTTCATCTTGGTATTTCTTGAACAGAATACCAGCAGCCTTCATTGCCTCGGCCATCACCTCGAAAGGTTCCTCCTTGAAACGAGCACAGTCTTCATCACCCAACCCAAGCAGGTCGATGTTGGGCGACCGGTTGTGCCCATGGCTTTTTCCACTCTTATGCTTCTTCTTCTCGCCCCCATCATCGACCGACCTGTTCCTCTTGGATTTCCCTTGATTTTTGGGTGGGCTGCTCAGGTCAATAGCTTGTGCTGGTGTGCCCGCCCGAGGAGCCTGACGATCAGGCTGAGATCCGGTCACAGCAGTTTGAGGCGTACCCCCAGATTGAGCCGCAGGTATGACGCGGGCGGGCGAAGCATCGCCGTCCTCGGCCGCCCATTGCTCCAACAGGTCAAAGTCATTCATGTTGGCCATCTTAACTGCAAAGGCAAAAGCAGATGGTTAGAAACAGTTAACAAAACAAAGTGACAGAAAATAAAATGTGTGAGCGACCACCGACCAAGAGCGGCCTTGACGTTCTTCTTGGAACGAGCATCCACAACGTTTTTAACCTTGATGCGACCCTCAGGGACTAGGGACGCAATCCTTCTCAATCTATGGATCGTCCCCCTGTCCAGGTCGTCAAGATCAGCGTCCTTGAAAGCGTACTGGCCCGGCTTTTTGGAGAAGTGGTTAAAACTCCACACCGTAGGAAACAGGGGGGTTCCTTCTTGATCAGTGGACATTTGGGCGATCCCTCTATGGGCCTCGGCCGACTCAGGAACAACCCAAAAGAATTCCCTTTTCCACCCGGTCGTCAACGATTCCAGATAGGGCTTGAAGAAGTTGTATGTTGACCGGTTTTTGAATGAGACCGCTTCCTTGCGGGCGCCCTTGGAGCCTTTTTCATAAATATAGCTCATCTCAAACAAAGTGAAGAACAGTCGGATGGAGACCGGTCGTCTCAGAACCACAAGGACATCTTCATATGCCTGCAGGAACGCCCAAGCGTTCAGGTTCAGCTGAGAAGGGGCGACCTGAAGATACCGTAGAACCTGGCGTTGGAACCTGGTGAATGGTGGAATTATACCCATGCGTTCGAAAACGATGCGGTACATTGTGAATTTTAACACATCAGTCCAGGCCGCAATATCTTCCCCCTTGTCCATACCTTCTACCCTCCAACCTTCATTTAGCTCGGTCGCAAGAAACTCCAGGTCTTGGCTCCCCCGTTGAATCTTGCTGCGCTGACCTCTCAGGTTGAGAGAAACCCAAGACATATCCTTTGCAGCAGCAACCTCAGGATCTTCTCCATGGTTGCCCTGTTGATCTCTGTCGGCCGTCTCGGTTACGTCGGTCGCAGCATGGTCAACACCTTCCTCACAGGCAACCCGTGCGTTGCTCTCTGCAATATCAGCAACCACAACCTCGGAGTACGGGCCCCCACTTCTGTCCGGCCGCGTTCCGGATCTGCTAGATGAAGTCGAGTTATGGGTCGAAGACCCAGAGGAAGAAGATTCATCACTAGAAGAAGACGACCGGGTGTGCGCAGGACTCTGTTCCACTGGTCGTGTCATATTTTGCGCAAGAGAAACGGCCGGGACTCCAAATATACGGCGGGTTTGTTTAGTCCGCGCCAGAATGAACTTGTGGAGGGGAATAACAGTCAGGGTCTTGCTCGCGCGTGGGAAGGGGCGACGTGGTCGTCCCCAGACCTGACACCCCCTCCATCAGGTGGAACATAAAAACTCAAATAAAGTAAGAACGGTCGCAGTTACCTGGAATTAGAGCAAGATGATTACGAGCGAGCTTTAGCGAGAACGAGCGAGCTTCGACGGTAGCGAGCGAGCTTTGGCAGAAGCGAGCGAGCTTGGGCAAAAGCGAGCGATCAGCGAGAGCAGAGGAGATCGAAGAAACGTGTAAATGGCAATCCCCTCGAACCCTATATATAAAGGGCCAACCATCACCATGGGCCGGAGGCGAAGAGGCGCCACTCTTCGCGTGCCATCATTACTTAAACTCCTCGAGTCTCTAAACGTCACCTCATTAAAGTAACTGTCGCCTCAGCATTCGTGACGATTGATTGTCAGGCGTCACCCCCGAGACGGCACCTGGCCCCGTGTGACCAGGCCGCGTGGCAGCGACCACGCAATCAAATAATTAGCGATCGACCAGGTTACGTTCGACCACGCTGGGGGGCAAGGAATCAAGCCTTAGCCCGCCCCCAGGCGACCCAGGCTTGGGGGGAAACTGTTCTGGAGTGGGCTCGAAGCCCAATTTTGATCAGTAGGCCCAGCGCGGCCCATCATCTGCCTTGCTCCGCAAGACGCGGCCGGTCCCGTAAAAACCGCAACGGCTAGAACGCCAACGTTATATATACCACACCAGCATGTGGCTTCAGGTACGTTTTACTCACCTTGTGACCCTGCCCGTTGAAGCACCTCTGACTTGAGCGTTGGAGTGCCTTTGCAGGTACCACCCGCGTGCGGCCTACCACTCGGTCCTTCATCCCAGCGACCGAGCAACATCATCAAACAGCAGCAACCCATCGTATTGATCAGGTACGATCACCAGCTAATCCCAAGAAACTCCTTACCTCAGTAACCGTGGATGGCTGTTCCCACTCTACCACAGCTTCAATCTTACTGGGATCCACTGCAACACCTGCCTGAGATATCACATGACACAGAAATTTAACTTCGGGCATCCAAAAATCACATTTGGACAGTTTAGCGTACAACTTCTTCTCTCAGAGTACGTTCAGAACAATTCGGAGATGTTGCACATGCTCCTCAATTGTCTTAGAGAACACCAAGATATCATCAATGAACACCACAACGAACTGATCCAGATAGGGATTAAAAATCCGATTCATATAATCCATGAATACGGTTGGAGCATTGGTCAAACCGAAGGGCATCACTACAAATTCATAGTGTCCATACCTCGTACGGAAAGCGGTCTTCGGGACGTCCAAAGCTCGAACCCTGATTTGGTGATAGCCGGACCTCAAATCAATCTTTGAAAATACAGAAGCTCCTCTCAATTGGTCTAACAAATCATCAATTCTCGGTAGAGGGTACTTGTTCTTGACAGTCACCTTATTCAACTGACGATAATCGATACACAATCTCATACTTCCGTCCTTCTTCCTGACGAGTAATACTGGAGCACCCCATGGTGAGGCACTCGGCCGGATAAACCATTTGGAAATTAACTCTTCCAATTGGAATTTCAATTCCCTCAATTCTAACAGCGACATTCTATACGGGGCTATAGAAATAGGTCCAGTGCCCGGAACCAACTCTATAGAAAATTCCACCTCACGATCCGGAGGTAACAAAGGAACTTCATCGGGAAACACATCAAGAAATTCATTAACTACTTGCACAGAAGATAAATCCTGACCTGTCTCAGTGGATGCAGACAACATCATGACATAAGCTTCTGCGCGTTGGAACAGATAGTTAATGGCCGAAGTGAAAGAAATAACAGCTTCAGAATTGGGCGGTTGTAGCTCCACTGACTCGGAGGCGAAACCGATAGTTCGATGAAAACAATCTATAGTTACATGGTTGGCCGTCATCCAACTCATTCCTAGGACGACGTCCATACCCTTCATTGGTAAACAAATAAAGTCTACCACAAAATTCCTGTCTCCAATGGATAGAAGACAGTTTTCACATATCGCCTGGGTCTGAACACTACCTTCAGCAGCAGTCTTAATGGAGATTGGTTGAGGCAAAGGTGTAACGCCCTAAAATAATTTAATTTATTAATTAAATTAAGTTATTGGAGGGATGCAATATTTATCTAAGTGGGATAATTTTTATATAATTGTTTTATTGTAGGAGGCGAAAAGAATTAAAAAGAGTGGTGTGAAAAATGGGCCCAAGCCACTTAAGTGACCCAAGCCCATTCCAATTACCCTAAAACCTAAGACTTATGGTCTTTCCACAAAAGAAAGAGATTCAGCGCAACCTGAGAGTGAGAGGAGAAGTGGAATTGCGACTTTCAACAAGGAGAATTCTAATTCATATTGACTTAGGTAAGTTTCCTTGAATCCTTTCCTTTCCATTTGTTTTCCTCTTCCATGTGGTAGTCTCAAACCCTTCCTTGTTCCATGTTACGATTTTTTCCCATGAATGTTGGTGATGGATGCGAATGGCTTAGAGGAGGAAGAAGGGGCTGCTGCGAATTTTTCTTGGTGACCTTGGCTCGTCGTGTCGCGGGGTTTTGCACGTGACGCATTCATCGTTGTTTTGGGGTATATAAAATTCGAGGTAAGGGTGAGCGTTTTCAATTTAATATAATTGAATATATAGAGGGTTTATGGGTTTGTGTTAGTGATTGAATTAGAAACTTATAGGTGAGGAGGAATGATGAGTGGAAATATTAGGTTGATATGCGAATTGCCCTAAGAAGTGAGGAGATGAATTGTTGATGTGAGTCAACTAAATGTATTGCTGTTTTTGTTAATTAATTATGTGCTGTTACAGAATTTGGTTGTAGGTGCTGTTTGCCATTTAGAGGCATTGTTGTTGCTGTAATTTTTGGTGCTGTTGCTGTCAATGTTATATGCTGTTGCTGTATTTTTTTGGTGCTGTTTGCTGTCATTTAAGTAATGCTGTTGCTGTATTTTTTGGTGCTGTTTGCTGTCATTTAAGTAATGCTGTTGCTGTACTTTTTTTGGTGCTGTTTGCTGTCATTTAAGTAATGCTGTTGCTGTATTTTAATTTTGCTGTTTTCACAATAAAATGTTGCTGTTTTTACCAATTAAAATACTGCTGTGTTGCAAATTAAAAATTCTGTCCTTGCTGCTGTTTCAGCCTTAAAAACGCTACTATTTTTGCGAAAATAATGGCTACTGTTTCAGTTCCGATTTGATGAAATATTGCGACTGTTTTTGCGAAATAAATGGCTACTGTTTCAGCCTCAATTTGATGTCAAGATGCCACTGTTTTTGCGCATAATTTCCACTGTTTTTCAGCTTCAATATGATGTAAATTTGCTACTGTTTTTGCGCAAATGATGGCCACTGTTTCAGTTTCGATTTAGTGTAAAATTGCTACTGTTTTGCGCAAATAATGGCCACTATTTTTCAGCTCCGATTTGTTGCGTTTTATTAACTGAATTTCTGTATTTTGTAAAAGAGAAGAGTGTGTAAATTCGACTTTGATGCTATTACTATATTTTTTTCCGGTTAAAAATGTGAGGTTTCCTTCTACTTGGAAAATGAGATGCCCTTCCCAATTTTAATTGTGGCGCTTCCTAAGTGTGAAAGTGAAATGTTTATCCCATAATTTTAAAGATGTTGTTACATTATTTTTGAATGTGATTGTTGGTGAAGAGTGGTGATATTAATATGATGGCTATGATGAATACACTCTATGAGTGTCTTATGGTGGTGATGATGAGTACTCCGGGTGAGTAAATTTTGGTGATTGCACATGTGTCCATAGTGTCTCATAGCATGTGCATCTTATGACGAATAGGCTTCGGCCTCTTAGTGACGGTGTGCCCATAGTGGCTTATTTATGACGAGAAAACAGTGACGGTGTGCCCATAGTGGCTTATTATGACGAGTATGGTACCATCATGCATATGCCCGGGTGTGGGTTGCATCTTCATGCGCATTCATTTTTTTTTATGACGGGTGACGTGAATTGTGAATTTGTTTGGTGTTGTGTGTAACGACGATGAAGTTGATATTAGTGACGATGTTGTGTGATGTTTTGCTCATATTACTCTGTTGTATGTTTAATTATATTTTGTTGAAAATTCTCACCCCTTCTGCTTGGAATGTTGCTCTATTGTGGCAACGCTGCAGGTGACTCCGATTAAAGGACATGCTGCCTTCCTTTTTAGCTGTTGAGATGTTCGAGTCGCTCTCTGATATTGTAACACCTAGGGGGCGGGGTTGATGACTTATTTAATTAACTATTTTAATAATTTTATTGATGTGTGAGACGCGTTTGAGCGATTTTGGTGAGCTATTATTTCCGTTGTGATGAGATTTAATGTTGAAGTTCGACTTTTGTGACGAAATGCGTTTTTGCACGAATGTTAATGGCGTAGTCGCTGAGTTTTATCAATGAAGATGTGACATTTCTTTTCTACTAATATTATTATTATTTTTGAAAACGAAAGCACTCTGATAATGACGTACAAATTAAAGGGGTAGAAACGGGGTGTTACATTAGTGGTATCAGAGCAGTTCGGTCTGTCCGGCCGGTGGTCAAGTTGTCGAGTCGAGTAACATTCGAGTCTAGTTACTCGTATCTAAATTTTGTTTTCTGTTGCAGTAATAGAATGGCAGGACGGAACGATGCTGCACTTGCTGCTGCTTTGCAGGCTATAGCTGGAGTCGTGGGTAACATACCCAATGCTATTGGAGATGGGACGCGTAGTTTGGCTACGTTCCAGCGTGAGAGCCCTCCTGCTTTTGAAGGCGGGTATAATCCTGATGGTGCCCTTGAGTGGCTTAGTGAGATGGAGCGGATCTTCCGCGTTATGGATTGCACCGATGCCCAGAAGGTTCGCTATGGCACACATATGTTGAAGAAAGAGGCTTATGATTGGTGGAGGACTACTAGTCAGGGGTTGACGGCTGCCAATGAGGGGATTACCTGGGCTGTGTTTGAAAGAGAATTCAAGAGGAAGTACTACCCGGAGGATGTCCGCGGGAAGAAGGAGGTTGAGTTTCTAAGACTCGAGCAAGGTAACATGACTGTAACCGAGTATGCTGCAAAATTTACTGAGCTGTCTAAGTTTTACCCTCATTATGATGGAGAGGGTGCGGAGTTCTCCAAATGCATCAAATTTGAAAATGGATTGCGTGCTGACATTAAGAGGGCCATAGGGTACCAGCAGATTCGTGTGTTTCCGTTGTTGGTTAATAGCGCCAGGATTTTTGAGGAGGACAATAATGCCTTCTCCAGAGTCATGAAAGAAAAACAAAAGAATTTCGCAAGTCGTGGTAAGCCATATGAGGCGCCTGCTGGTAAGGGCAAGGGTAAGTTTGTTGGTGGACCTAAGCGAAGTGGGGGAGATGCTACAGCCAGTGTTACTTGTTACTCGTGCGGGAAAGTGGGTCATAAAAGTCCAGATTGCCCAGGCTGGGATAAGAAGAGATGTTATAGGTGTGGAAAAGAGGGGCATATATCTTCCGGATGTGATAAGAAAGAAGTGGTATGTTTCAACTGCGGGGAGAGTGGTCATGTTAGTACACAATGTTCGAAACCCAAGAAGGAGAAGTCCTTTGGAAATGTGTTCGCTCTGGCTGAGTCTGATGTAGTGAACGAGATTCGAGGTACGTGCTATATCAATAATTTTCCTCTTGTTGTTATTGTTGATACTGGTGCTACCCATAGTTTTATTGCTGCTGCATGTGTTGAGAAGTTAAGCCTTGTTTTATCTGATATGTTGAGGGAGATGGTCATCGACACTCCAGCTAAGGGTTCGGTGACTACCTCCGTTGTTTGTGCCAAATGTCCTGTATCTGTATATGGTAGAGAATTCTTAATTGATTTGATCTGTTTGCCGCTGAGTGGAATGGATGTCATTCTGGGTATGGACTGGTTAGTTGATAACCATGTCCATATCAACTGTCGAGAGAGGTCCGTGAGTTTTGAGTCGCCTGAAGGGGAGTCTGGTCTGTTATCTGCGGGTCAGCTGCATAGAGTGATGAGAGGAGAGGTTCAGCTGTTCTCTCTGTTGGCGTCGTTGTCTGATGAAAGCCAAGCGAAGATTGATGTGTTGCCGGTAGTGCGTGAGTTTTCCGAAGTGTTCCCTGACGAGATTCCGGATGTACCACCAGAGAGAGAGGTGGAGTTTGCTATTGACCTGGTTCCCGGCACTAAGCCTGTGTCTATGGCGCCATATAGAATGTCTGCATCCGAGTTGGCAGAATTGAAAAAGCAACTTGAAGATTTATTAGAAAAGAAGTTTGTAAGACCGAGTGTGTCACCTTGGGGAGCTCCAGTGTTGTTAGTGAAAAAGAAAGACGGTAGTATGAGGTTGTGCGTAGACTATCGGCAGTTAAATAAAGTTACGATCAAGAACAAGTACCCGTTGCCAAGAATTGATGACTTGATGGATCAGTTAGTGGGTGCTAAGGTATTTAGCAAGATTGACTTAAGATCTGGTTATCATCAGATCAAGGTCAAGGATGAAGATGTCCAGAAGACGGCATTTAGGACAAGATATGGGCACTATGAGTATTCCGTTATGCCTTTCGGTGTGACTAATGCGCCGGGGGTATTCATGGGGTACATGAACCAAATCTTCCGTGAGTACTTGGATAAGTTTGTCGTAGTTTTCATTGATGACATTCTGATTTACTCTAGGTCAGAAGAGGAGCATGCGGAACATCTGAGGCTGGTGTTAGAAATTCTGAAGGATCGAAAGTTGTATGCGAAGCTGTCCAAGTGTGAGTTTTGGTTGAAAGAAGTCAGTTTCCTCGGTCACGTGATTTCTAGTGAGGGAATTGCGGTGGACCCTTCCAAAGTTGATGCAGTGTTGCAATGGGAGTCTCCAAAGTCAGTTACTGAAATCAGGAGTTTTCTGGGGTTGGCAGGTTATTATAGAAGGTTTATTGAGGGGTTCTCGAAGTTGGCTCTGCCATTGACTCAATTGACCTGCAAGGGTAGGGCTTTTGTTTGGAATGACCGATGTGAAGAAAGTTTCAACGAGCTGAAGAAGAGGTTGACTACGTCTCCGGTGTTGACCCTGCCTAATCCAGTTGAACCGTTTGTGGTTTATTGTGATGCGTCTAAGATGGGTTTGGGTGGTGTACTTATGCAGAATGGAAAGGTGATCGCTTATGCGTCGAGGCAATTGAGAATTCATGAAAAGAATTACCCTACTCACGACTTAGAACTTGCTACTGTGGTATTCGCATTAAAAATTTGGAGGCATTACTTGTATGGATCAAAATTTGAGGTGTTCAGTGATCACAAGAGTCTACGGTATCTGTTCGACCAGAAAGAATTGAATATGAGACAACGCCGGTGGTTAGAACTATTGAAGGATTATGATTTTGAATTGAGTTATCACCCGGGGAAAGCGAATGTGGTTGCGGATGCGCTGAGTCGGAAGGCTTTGCACATGTCGGCATTGATGGCTAGAGAGCTTGAGTTAATTGAGCAGTTCAGGGACATGAGTTTAGTGTGTGAAGTTACGCCTCAGAGTGTCAGGTTAGGTATGTTGAAAATTGGCAATGATTTTATGGCGAGTATCCGAGAGGCGCAGAAATTAGATGTGAAATTAGTTGATCTGATGAGTGGGATCGGTCAGTCTGAGAATGAAGACTTCGTGATAGATACGCAAAAGGTATTGAGATATCGTGGGAGAATTTGTGTTCCCGAAGATGAGGAAATGAGAAAGGCAATTCTTGAGGAAGGGCATAAGAGTAAATTGAGTATCCATCCTGGAGCGACGAAGATGTACCAAGATCTGAAGAAGATGTTCTGGTGGCCTGGGTTGAAGCGCGATGTGGCGCAGTTTGTGTATTCGTGCTTGACCTGTCAGAAATCGAAAGTCGAGCATCAGAAGCCTGCGGGAATGATGCAACCGTTGAATGTTCCAGAATGGAAGTGGGATAGTATATCCATGGATTTTGTGACCGGGTTACCCAATACGGTGAGAGGGCATGATTCAATTTGGGTGATTGTGGATAGGTTGACGAAGTCGGCTCATTTTATTCCTATCGGTATTAAGTATCCAGTGTCGAGATTGGCTGAAATCTACATTCAGGTGATTGTGAAGCTGCATGGGGTTCCTTTGTGCATTGTGTCTGATAGGGACCCAAGGTTCACTTCGGAATTTTGGAGTAGTTTACAGAAGGAGTTGGGTTCGAAACTGAGGTTAAGTTCAGCTTATCATCCTCAGACTGATGGGCAGACAGAGAGGACGATTCAATCGTTAGAGGACCTGTTGAGATCATGTGTGTTAGAGCAGGGAGGTGCGTGGGATACTCATCTCCCGTTAATTGAGTTCACCTACAACAACAGCTATCATTCCAGTATCGGAATGGCGCCGTTTGAGGCGGTGTATGGCCGGAGGTGTAGGACTCCGGTGTGCTGGTACGAGACTGGGGAAAGTTTAGTACTTGGACCTGAGTTAGTCAGAGAGACTACTGAGAAGGTAAAAATGATCAGGGAGAAAATGAAAGCGTCGCAGAGTCGGCAGAAGAGTTACCATGATAAGAGAAGGAAAGATTTAGAATTTGAAGCCTGTGACCACGTGTTCTTAAGGGTTACGCCGATGACTGGTGTTGGACGAGCGCTGAAATCAAAGAAGTTGACTCCTCGATTCATCGGGCCGTATCAGATTACGGAGAGAGTTGGAAATGTTGCATATCGGGTGGCCTTACCACCTAACCTTTCAAACTTGCACGACGTGTTTCACGTGTCGCAGCTCCGGAAGTATGTTGCGGATCCGTCTCATGTGATTCAACTAGATGATGTGGAGGTGCGGGACAATCTCACCGTGGAAACTATGCCAGTTAGAATTGCCGACCGTGAAGTAAAAGTGTTAAGAGGCAAGGAGATTAATTTAGTGAAAGTAGTTTGGCTGGGAGCCGTGGGCGAGAGCATGACGTGGGAATTGGAAAGTAAGATGAAAGACGCCTATCCAGGATTATTTGATTCAGGTAATTTCGAGGACGAAATTCTCTAAGTGGGGGAGAGTTGTAACGCCCTAAAATAATTTAATTTATTAATTAAATTAAGTTATTGGAGGGATGCAATATTTATCTAAGTGGGATAATTTTTATATAATTGTTTTATTGTAGGAGGCGAAAAGAATTAAAAAGAGTGGTGTGAAAAATGGGCCCAAGCCACTTAAGTGACCCAAGCCCATTCCAATTACCCTAAAACCTAAGACTTATGGTCTTTCCACAAAAGAAAGAGATTCAGCGCAACCTGAGAGTGAGAGGAGAAGTGGAATTGCGACTTTCAACAAGGAGAATTCTAATTCATATTGACTTAGGTAAGTTTCCTTGAATCCTTTCCTTTCCATTTGTTTTCCTCTTCCATGTGGTAGTCTCAAACCCTTCCTTGTTCCATGTTACGATTTTTTCCCATGAATGTTGGTGATGGATGCGAATGGCTTAGAGGAGGAAGAAGGGGCTGCTGCGAATTTTTCTTGGTGACCTTGGCTCGTCGTGTCGCGGGGTTTTGCACGTGACGCATTCATCGTTGTTTTGGGGTATATAAAATTCGAGGTAAGGGTGAGCGTTTTCAATTTAATATAATTGAATATATAGAGGGTTTATGGGTTTGTGTTAGTGATTGAATTAGAAACTTATAGGTGAGGAGGAATGATGAGTGGAAATATTAGGTTGATATGCGAATTGCCCTAAGAAGTGAGGAGATGAATTGTTGATGTGAGTCAAATAAATGTATTGCTGTTTTTGTTAATTAATTATGTGCTGTTACAGAATTTGGTTGTAGGTGCTGTTTGCCATTTAGAGGCATTGTTGTTGCTGTAATTTTTGGTGCTGTTGCTGTCAATGTTATATGCTGTTGCTGTATTTTTTTGGTGCTGTTTGCTGTCATTTAAGTAATGCTGTTGCTGTATTTTTTGGTGCTGTTTGCTGTCATTTAAGTAATGCTGTTGCTGTACTTTTTTTGGTGCTGTTTGCTGTCATTTAAGTAATGCTGTTGCTGTATTTTAATTTTGCTGTTTTCACAATAAAATGTTGCTGTTTTTACCAATTAAAATACTGCTGTGTTGCAAATTAAAAATTCCGTCCTTGCTGCTGTTTCAGCCTTAAAAACGCTACTGTTTTTGCGAAAATAATGGCTACTGTTTCAGTTCCGATTTGATGAAATATTGCGACTGTTTTTGCGAAATAAATGGCTACTGTTTCAGCCTCAATTTGATGTCAAGATGCCACTGTTTTTGCGCATAATTTCCACTGTTTTTCAGCTTCAATATGATGTAAATTTGCTACTGTTTTTGCGCAAATGATGGCCACTGTTTCAGTTTCGATTTAGTGTAAAATTGCTACTGTTTTGCGCAAATAATGGCCACTATTTTTCAGCTCCGATTTGTTGCGTTTTATTAACTGAATTTCTGTATTTTGTAAAAGAGAAGAGTGTGTAAATTCGACTTTGATGCTATTACTATTTTTTTTTCCGGTTAAAAATGTGAGGTTTCCTTCTACTTGGAAAATGAGATGCCCTTCCCAATTTTAATTGTGGCGCTTCCTAAGTGTGAAAGTGAAATGTTTATCCCATAATTTTAAAGATGTTGTTACATTATTTTTGAATGTGATTGTTGGTGAAGAGTGGTGACATTAATATGATGGCTATGATGAATACACTCTATGAGTGTCTTATGGTGGTGATGATGAGTACTCCGGGTGAGTAAATTTTGGTGATTGCACATGTGTCCATAGTGTCTCATAGCATGTGCATCTTATGACGAATAGGCTTCGGCCTCTTAGTGACGGTGTGCCCATAGTGGCTTATTTATGACGAGAAAACAGTGACGGTGTGCCCATAGTGGCTTATTATGACGAGTATGGTACCATCATGCATATGCCCGGGTGTGGGTTGCATCTTCATGCGCATTCATTTTTTTTATGACGGGTGACGTGAATTGTGAATTTGTTTGGTGTTGTGTGTAACGACGATGAAGTTGATATTAGTGACGATGTTGTGTGATGTTTTGCTCATATTACTCTGTTGTATGTTTAATTATATTTTGTTGAAAATTCTCACCCCTTCTGCTTGGAATGTTGCTCTATTGTGGCAACGCTGCAGGTGACTCCGATTAAAGGACATGCTGCCTTCCTTTTTAGCTGTTGAGATGTTCGAGTCGCTCTCTGATATTGTAACACCTAGGGGGCGGGGTTGATGACTTATTTAATTAACTGTTTTAATAATTTTATTGATGTGTGAGACGCGTTTGAGCGATTTTGGTGAGCTATTATTTCCGCTGTGATGAGATTTAATGTTGAAGTTCGACTTTTGTGACGAAATGCGTTTTTGCACGAATGTTAATGGCGTAGTCGCTGAGTTTTATCAATGAAGATGTGACATTTCTTTTCTACTAATATTATTATTATTTTTGAAAACGAAAGCACTCTGATAATGACGTACAAATTAAAGGGGTAGAAACGGGGTGTTACAAAAGGAGTTAAAGCCAATCCCAACCGCTCAGCACAAACTTTAGATATAAAACAATGGGTCGCACCCGAATCATATAAAATACTAACGGAATTATTAAAAAGAGATCCCATACCCCTTAATAGATTATCTGATGGTGTGACCTTCTGGGCGTCCAAGGTGTAAACCCTCCCATGAGTTGTAGTAGCAGCGGGGTTATCTCCTTGACTCTTCTCCTTCACGGGGCAGTCCCGTGTATAATGACCATCTTTCTTGCAGTAATAACACTGGTTGGATCCCATCGGGCATTTACCCTGATGATACTTTCCAAAGTTGGAACATGTACTGAACCTTGAGGAGTTCGACGACTGAACCTGTTTCCCCTTGTTGGAGTTGTGCCTGGGACCCGTCTGATTTTTGGATGATCCAACATTCTTCTTATTCTGATGGAATACTTTCCTGCTTGCGTATAACCTCTTCAAATCACTTTCAGCTATGTATGCTTGCTGAACCATGGCGGCATAGTTAGTATAAGCAAAAGAACTCAAACTCTGAGCAATGTCTTCCCTTAGCCCATACTTGAATCTTTCGGTTTTCCACTTGTCATTGGGAGCATACCCGGCCAAACCGAAGAATTGATACAACTCTTCAAAATTAGCCGCGTACTGACCCACAGTTGAGCTTCCTTGAGTGAGAGTCAGAAATTCATTCTCCTTGTCAAACCTCATAGCTGTCGGAAAGAACTGCTCCAAAAATAACTGCCTGAAATGTTCCCAAGTCTGGGGAGTACCCATAGTTGCCATCATGGCTTTGGTGTTAGTCCACCAGTTGTTAGCTTCTCCCTTCAGCATATGTGTCGCCAATCTCAGCTTGTCCTCATCAGTGACTTGCATAGCTACGAAAATCTTCTCTATGTCATCCAGCCAATGCTGGGTTTCCATGACATCCGGTCCTCCTCTGAACTCGGACGGCTTCATTTTCAGAAATTCAGAGAAAATCCTCCCCGGGTCAACTTGAGGCTCAGGGACTTGCTGAGGCTGAGCTTGAGCATTCTGCTGCATTAGCAACATATCTTCCATCATCTTCTGCTGTCTCTCGATCACATTCTGCATCCATGCAGAATGCGGATCAATTGGTGGGTTATTCCTCGATCCTCCTGCCATAATTCTGCAAATGATACACCAAGTATTAAGTTGATCAGTCTCAATGTCTCTTAGCATCACAAGAAGCAAAATAGCAGAATTACTCGAGGAACAAAACCACCCTAACTGTCTAAGCCCGACTAGGTCGAACTGCTCTGATACCATAATGTAACACCCCGATAAATTCTAACATGTAGAATCACCGAAATGCACTAAATGACATACATCAGAGTAACTTCCTGTTATTGAAATATTGAACACAACTAAAACTTTCGATAATACATATCAAATGGTTCTCTGAACCTCATAAACTTCCTGAAAATGCTTAAGTTTCAAAACTTAAGACTTGTACATAATCCTGGTGTTCAATACTCAAAACATAAAGTAGCGGAAACGATTTTACAACTTAAATAATGAAAGTTATACAATCGGTGACATAACTAAATAAAAATACAAAGGGCTAAGCGGAAATCCAATTTCCAATAGTTCCATGAGTCGCACCGGCTAACCGTGCTTTGTCGCCTTTGCTTTCCCCTGTTTCTCTGTAAAAACCACAAATATGAAGGGTGAGATAAACATTATCTCAGTGAGTCCTATCGGGACCCCTTACTAACTCTAGCGGTTCATTATGCTTTACTTTGAACTCGTGGCCCTAAAAAGCAACCACGTGGAAATACATTAAGTTCCTGTAACCTTTATGCTCATGGCCCTCCTAAGCGACACATGAAGCATAAAATATTTTGTTCCATGATTTTAGCATAACACCTCAGCCTACCTATTTTATAGGTACTTCATTGGCTTTGGTGAACCCATCCCGCTATTTCCAGCGGGTGAAACCTCTTGAGTCTAGGTTTTGGGGCTCATGACTTCCCCTCCCCTAGTATGCTAATCCTCTAAGGGTCGTCACCCTTATCCTCTTGTATTTATTATACATTATATATACATGTACCCGCAATGGGCCGTCAGTAATTCCAGTCATGTATCGTCTATCCTTCCACGAGGGAAGGCATTTTGCCGTGAATTAACATTTCTTGACTTATGTTCTCTCGCGTCCTCTAAATACGGTTTTCCGTTACGTTCATAACACACAAGTTTTCTATCAAACATGTTCGATTCCATGATATCTGTATCTTTACATTATTGGGGAACCATGAGGAATGGATTAGAAGGATATTGAAATCATTCGGAATGGACTAGAGGGTGTTTTGAAACAGGAAATCAGAAGATCACGCACGACCCGTGCGTATAGGCGCACGACCCGTGCGCATTTCCAGAAAAAGAGGTGAAGTTTCAGAGCCAGGCGCACGATCCGTGTGTCAAGGCGCACGACCCGTGCGCAGTTAAAATACTTTTCACGCACAGTCACAGATGGGGGCGCACGATCCGTGCGCAAAGGCACCCGATCCGTGTGTCTCCATCAGTTTTCCAGAAAACTGTATTTTCAAAAGCAATTTCGTTCCGTTCCGATTCCAATTTCCGTTCCGATCGAAATCCAAACTTAACATACATTAAAACAGCATATCACAGCAACACAATCAAGTCAATCCAGCACATTCCAAACAAACAAGCACATCCTTTGTCGTTCAAAATCACAGTTTTGGAAAACGGTTTTCGATTTATTTTCTGTCGAGACTAAAATACACAACAATTGATTTTTCGAAAATGTGGAGACTCAGAATACAAACACATCCCCTAAGCGAGTTATAGAACTCACCGTATTGTGATGAAAATCACAAACAACACGACGACAACTTGACTTCAATGAAAACCGAAATCTCACGAACCGGTTCCGTACTCGCCTAACCACTTCCAAAATCGAACCCAAAGCTACACCAGCTGCCAAACCTTTTCCTCTTGCTTTAAAACTACCATGAGGGTTCTGGACTTTACCAATTTCGCTCCCAATCCAACATGCAAGCTACATTCAGCTACTAGACTCCATTGTTATGAATTTTGAGTTTGTGGAGTGCAAAAATGGTGATTTGAGATGGAGGAAGATGATGGCTTTAAAAGTGGTATCAACAGAAAGAGGAGAAGAAATGGAAGTGAATGGTGAGGAAAAACTAGACATGCATGGACAGATGGAGCTTGGCCTTGCTCCTCCCTCCTCCCTCACGTTTTCCACTCTCACTCTCAAGCTCTCTCTATCCTTTGAAGTTCTGATTCCAGCAATAAAAACAAGTGGGAGTGAGTGATGGTCAGCTGAGATGTTTTGATGAGGGAAGATAAATGACTGGGGTGGTAAAGACCAAACTGTCCCTCACTTACTATGTATAAGGACCACTATGCCCTCCACAACTTATCCCCTCCTTAACACCATGACATAATCTAATTTTTCTAACTTGGCTTAAATTTTAATTTCTTAAACACCAACAATTAGTTATACCAAAGGCACTACCCCATAGCAAGTTAAATTAAGCTTAGCCAATCAATCCATAACTAAAGTCCTTATGCTAAATATTAAATTAGCTAATATTTCGTATTAACCCCTCTCTAAATTTTTAATAAATTAAATTATGTATTTAGGGGATGTTACAATATCGTTGAGAAAAGTGGTGTAACATTTGACAACCGTTCAATTGTTCCCTACAATCCATACCTTTTGATAAAGTACCAAGCTCATATCAACATGGAATGGTGTAACAAAAGTACTTCTATCAAGTACTTATTCAAGTACATACACAAGAATATGATCGAATAACGACTGCAGTTGTTCCCGTACAAAACGAAGCAGGGGAGAACATTTAGATCGTCGATGAGATCAAGCACTACATAGATTGTAGGTATGTGTCACCATGTGAGGCATGTTGGAGATTATTTTCATTCTCAATACATGGAAGACAACCAGCTGTTGAAAGATTGTCTTTCCACTTGCCAAATGATCATTCTGTTCTCTTTGATGATATGGCAACCATTAGTGATGTTTTGTCCAAAGCAACAATTAAAGACTCAATGTTTATATCCTGGATGAAAGCAAATCAGGTATACAGTGCAGGTAAAGAATTGCCTTACACAAAGTTTGTCCAAAAATTTGTATTTGTCAAAAGTAGGAGAATTTGGAAACCTAGAACGAAAGGACATACTATTGGAAGACTCATTTGGGTCCCTCCAAGTACAGGTGAACTATTTTACTTACGCATGTTATCAGTTGTAAAGGGTCCATGTTGTTATAAAGATATCTTGAAAGTAAATGGAAAAATACAAGATAGTTTTAGACAAGCATGTTATGCTATGGGATTTCTTGAAGATGACCAAGAGTATATTGAAGCTCTAAAGGAAGCAAAAGATTGGGGCTCAGGTCATTACTTGCGAAAACTATTTGTCACTATGCTAACCTCCAATAGCATTAACAGGCCCAAGCATGTGTGGGAGAATACATGGCAATGGTTAGCCGATGGAACTCACTATCAACAAAGACAACTTTTACAGGTTCAAGGTAATCACTTTATATCTTTTTTTACTTCACACATATAAAAAATTTATTCTTTCTAAATGAGTTGATGAATGATGATACTAATATACATATATATTTTTTTTGCCCAGATCTCCAACTAACTGATGATCAATTGCAAAATTTAACACTTATAGAAATTGAAAAGTTAATACAAAATAACAGAAAAAGCCTTAGAGATTTTCCTTCAATGCCATATCCAAATGGGAATATCACTTCTCACTTAGGGAATAGACTCATTTATGCTGAACGTAATTACAATGTTGAAGAATTGAGATCTGAATTTCAAGGTTGCTTTAACTCTCTAACAAGTAAGGCAGATATTTCATACCTTCATAACAAAAAAAAATTAACCTTTGTCTTATATGATATTGTATTACCAAGCAACTAAATATTTGATGCATCTACAGATGAACAAAGAGATATATTTCATAAAGTCATGCAAGCTGTATATAATTGTCGCGGTGGCATGTTTTTCCTCTATGGTTACGGTGGTACAGGTAAAACATACATGTGGAAAACTTTAGCTGCAGCTTTGCGTTCAGAAGGATTTATTGTTTTGACAGTTGCATCCAGTGGGATAGCATCTTTATTATTACCTGGGGGTAGAACGGCCCATTCCAAGTTCGCAATTCCTGTTCCTTCAGTAGATAACTCAACTTGCAATATTAAGAAGGGAAGTGAACTTGCAGAGCTATTGAAACATACAAAGTTAATAATATGGGATGAAGCTCTAATGACAAGTAAGTTCTGTTTTGAGGCTTTAGATAGAACTCTATGAGACATAATGAGTGACTCACCTTATGGAGATTCATTTGGAGGAAAAGTCATTATATTTGGGGGAGATTTCAGACAAATTCTCTCTGATTCCTAACGGAACTAGATCAGATATTGTTAATGCAACAATTAATTCTTCCTATTTATGGGACTTTTGTCAAGTATTAACCCTGACAAAGAACATGCGTCTACAACATGGATCAAACAACACCAATGCCGCCGAACTCAAACAGTTTTCAAAATGGATATTAAATGTTGGAGATGGGAAACTGTCAGAGCTAAATGATGGGTATGCAGAAATTGAAAGTCCTGAGTCATATCTAATTACTGATTTCATAGATCCAATAGATGCTATAGTGCACAATACATATCCCAATTTGGTTGATCAATACTTGGATGAGGACTTTTTACAAAACAGAGCTATCTTGGCCTCAACAATTGAAACAGTCGATGAAATCAACGAGTATGTTCTTTCATTCATTCCAAGTGATTACTTAACTTTATACCTTTAATAAAATACACACCTGCATCTTCATGCCGTTCACTTATACTAAGTCATTCTAAAATAAATGTGTTGTTTTATAGGTGATGAAAGAGAGTATTTAAGCTCAGATTCAATTGACAAATCAGAATTGCTCGAAAACCCCGAACTTCAACTTATAGCTCCTGAGTTTCTAAATACCCTTAGAACTTTAGGTTTACCAAACCATAAGATCAAATTAAAGGTTGGCACGCCAATCATGCTATTAAGGAATATAGACCAATCTGAAGGACTATGCAATGGGACCAGAATGATTGTGACAAAGCTAGCAACTCATGTCATTGAAGCTAAAGTAATGACTGGAAAGAATATTGGTAATGTTTTTGGTATCCCACGAATGTCTATGTCTCCCTCTAAATCACCACGACCATTTAGACTCCTTAGAAGACAATTTCCATTGATTGTCTCATATGCCATGACAATTAACAAATCGCAGGGTCAGTCACTCGCGAGTGTGGGACTATACCTACCTAGACCAGTATTCAGTCATGGTCAATTATATGTGGCACTATCAAGAGTTCAAAGCAAACAAGGATTGAAAATCCTTATTCATGATAGTAAAAAGAAGGCAACAAACACCACTATTAATGTTGTTTACAAAGAGGTTTTCCAAAACCTGTAGCATGCCACTATCTCAAATTTGATATCTATAGATATACATGGCACTGTTGTATACTAAATGTTGCTCAACTTTATCTTGAATTCAATATACATTATCATCTCCAACATATGTTAACTTACCTAAACATTTATCATGTTAAGTATCACTTTTCAACTACTGTTAATATAATCTTTTGACCATTTATTCTCCAATAGAGATTAGTCTACTAATCTATTAATAATACAATTATATAGGCTCTTCAAAGCCAATACTCTGAGGTGTCACACAATTAGCCCCTCCACATCCTCAATGCTATTTTCTAGGCCTATTAGGATAATCTAAGTCATGTCACTTACCATGAATGCATTATTATAGCTGGATTTTAAATTCTTAACACATCGCAAACCAACAAACTTTCCACATACGTTTCTTGCTGTCCATCAATAATACATTTTAAAAAAAATATCGGTTACGTTGTCAAAAAAAAATATCGGTTACACTTATCGAAATAGGCATTTGTTCTAATGTAGTAATGATAATAATTATATGGTTTAAAGAAAGACTATTTTTACATTGTTTTAAATCAATTCAAACCTGCACTTTATTTTGAGCAAATAGTAATAAATTTAAACAAATTTCAGACGTTTCATTGACTAGATTCATATCCATTTAAGAAATATATTATTTGACTATTCCATAACACCCATCAATATATTCTTTGAACCAACCCCAATATTTGAACCTCATATTCATTGTCATATCAAATACATATCAAATACTTTGGATTCAAACTATCTGTCTCACATGTATATTTCTGCCCAACCTATGCTAATCCTGAGTATATTTCAGCCCAACAACTTCTTAATTTCATTAACCTACATCTGGAATTGAATCATTTTCAATGGAAATCCTATTTGCTTTCAAATCTTTCGATGCACTCTTCTTTTTTTTCCTTTTTATACTTGTGTTATTTACCACCACAATCACACTGCAAATGTTTGCAAGCCCTTATTACTACTTTTTTCTGCTATTACTTTATGATATTTTTCCATGGCTATTCAAACATTTTTGTTGCTGACATTAACAATGGAAATAGGCACCTCTCAATGGAGATGGTTTTGATTGATAGTAGGGTAGGAATAATGTTCTAATGCTGTTATATTGTCATTGATCTTTCATTGCCGATGAATTCATTATTTTGATTCCAAGGATCATTGTTGATGTTATTAAAGGCTATACGGAGGTAACTATGAATTTGTATCATTAAATTTTTATTTCATTACTCACTTTATATATAAATCATTTTTGCAGCCTGCTACATTTGTTGTTTTGGGCACCACAGACAATGTTGTTGCTGGAACTGTGTGGTGGTACAACCTTTTATTGTTTGTCAGCAGAGTCTACTTTGGTTCAAATATGAATTACTGTGACATTTTGTTGGTCATGTTGTTCTTCAAACACCAAGGCTGTTTAATTTGGAAAAAGCATTCTTAAGGTCAATACAATTTTTTACTTTATAATTTGGATTATTTTAAAGTTAATTTTCTACAATTAAATATCTTCTTAACATTTTTCACAATTGCGCAGGTTTCATATCAATCTGAGGGTTATAGATGAAATTCACTCTACCGGATTTACCATCTTTGATTGTGATGCCACTCTTTTGCTAGGCAGGACATATTCTTGGTAATATCTACCGGATATTATATTTGAAATCACGTCCTTCACACGGTCGATCATTATGATATTATGTTACGTAATAATAACAATTTGCGTTTAATGGTGCAGACAAATGTCAATTAGGCTCTTCCAAAAGAGTTTAACAAGATCATGGGGAATTCTTTTTATAAGCATAGTATAGTGGTTAGTGTGATAGATATTAGTAGTTAGAGGGGTTGATGTGTGACTCCTCGCCACATTCAGTGTGGTTATTTAACGAGTTTCTTTGAATGCTAATTTATTTATTTATTGGGAATAACACTAATTTATTCATTTTGAACATCAACATTGCAGGATCGGTCTTCAATTTCAAACACTGTGTGTGATGTTGCCAGTCAGTCGGTGTACTGAAGTCGGCAAGGAAAATGATGATTGTGTTATTCTCAAGAAACTTTTGGAGGCGGGATCTAGCAGTGGTGTTATTCTTTATGGTTATGTCTTTTCTTTTAACATATGCCTAAGTGCAGTATTTTGATGTTTGGTTATTATACTTAACGACTATGTTATGCCATTGCAAGTTTTGCTATTCAGTGAACACTATGCTTATCTTCCAAGAAAAATACAATTTATTGTCATGCAAAATGATTTTCAAGTAAATTTTGTCATAACAAGACACCATATAAAATATCATGTTTTGTAAGATCAAAATAGTGTTCCCATTGGTAAAAATTAAAAGCGAAATAACTTTCGGGTACCGATGAATCTAAAAACTCTTTTAGATTTGGTAACAAAAAGTTTTCAGCAATATTAATAGGATATGTAAGGTACCAACCATTTATTTAAAGGCTTTTTTTACCTCCTTCTTAGACTATGTACCCCAAATTGACCAAACTACCAATTTTACACCTGACTTCTCATAACAGTTTTCGGAATTACCTGTTTAGACATAATTCCAGAACGTATCTTTTTTGATTTTCCGGAAACACCTTCTTTGACGTATTTTCGGGAGGCATTTTCTGGATATTTTCCAGAAACACATTTTTCCTGGATATTTTCCGGAAACACCTTAAAAAGGTATTTCCGGAACACAAAAATGACTCCCGGAAACACCTCCTCCTTTGACGTATTTTCGAAAGGCATTTTCTGGGCATTGCCCGGAAACACCTGAAAAAGGTATTTCCGGAACACAAAAACCGACTTCCGGAAATACCGAAAATACCTTAAAAAGGTATTTCCGAAAATACCTTTGGTATTCCTGGAACACAAAGGTATTTCCAGAACACAAAAAATGACTTCCGGAAATACTTTTTTGAGGTGTTTCCAGGAATACCTTTTTGAGGTGTTTCCAATTAAATTTTGTTAAAATTTTGAGGGGCATTTTGGGGTTAAAACGAATTATAGGGGTGAGGGGGGAGGGTAAAAAAAAGCCTCACTTAAAAGTTTCATGCTACAACACCATCATACTAACTATGATGGTATTCAAACTACATATTGCTATGGGAATCTTGCCAAAACATATAACATATCACTAACTGTTGTGCTTAACTCAGTTGATATTAGATTCATTTTTAAAGAAAGTTGACAGAAACACAAAGCATCATCATTTTGTTGAAAGAAGTTAAACAAATTAACCAATAGGAATGGCACAAATTTATACCACCAGACAAGTTATAAAGATTTCCTTTTATTTGACATTTGATCCCTCATTAATTTTTTTATAAGAGATAAGAAATATAATTTGGTTTCGTCACACTTAACTCACCATATCAATGGATGACTATCGTGTAAAGACAGTACTGATTCAAAAACGAAGGCAATCGGTGGCAAGTAATCAGTGGCTTTGACAGGTAATGTTTTGTAATAATTCATTATTCAACATACACATTGTTTCTTCTTTATATATGGTATTCGAACATGTACATAGATTAATGTTAATTTCATATCTTGAATTACATCATTTTCGCACCAATAAATAGGGACTACATACATAGGGACTACATATATGCTAAGGTTGTTGGAAAACAAATTCTTGAGAAAACATATTATGTATGCGCACTCTAACACATGGGTACTAAACTATATCACCCGTGCAAAGTCACGGGTATCCCACTAGTTTTAATAAACACCCACAACAGAACATAGAAAACTTTTTTCAGATTGGAAAGAAAGAAAAAAAAAAGAAAAAAAAATACCAGAAATTTCGCTGAGTTCACTACGAACTTTTTCAATGAGTGCCTCAACCGGAATGGGGTGGCAATAAATTTGTCTCGGAATATATTCCACATTTTCTTCTTTCTGACAAACCCGTATATTTCTCCATATATTCGCGATACGAAAGGTCTTCTGGAAGCTCCTTGAGCTGATTCAACATCCGGCTGTATAACCCTATTAGCACTTCCCTCAAATTCGGTACCACACTAGTGCAAAAATTGGAAAAGAATTGGAGGTTTTAAGTCGGATGCCCAAATACCCGACTTAACAAGTGGAAGCGGTGGCATTTTTGTAATAAACGTGTGGGAAAAATTCTGGCACTTAACTTTCTAAGCCGGATAACGCAAATGTTCGACTTGAAATATGTAACTTATTTTTGCGTGAAACAAAAAATAAAAACCTTCGCAAACTAAACACTATTGAACCCTAAAGTCAGTCGACAGTTTCATCGCTCTCCACCAAAACTCCACCGTTTCATTCCTCTTCCAATCGTTCTCTCCGCCGAAGCTCCTTCTCTCCGCCAAATTGCCTCCTTCTTCCGTCGCTCTCTCCACTCTACCGCCGTCTCCATCTCTCCCTATCACTGTCACCTTCTTTGATTCGCCTTGGTCTGTGCTCCACCGTCGTCGAACTCAGTCAATTCGGAACCACCACACGTCGTTGTCATGCTACGTGCTCCACCGCCGCCTTCTGCTCCGTCATCGGCCGCTATATCTGTTCCCTCATTGGTCACTGCAGTTCTTCAAGGTTTAAGGTTTAATTTTGTTTTCCTTCTTCTACACCACAAGATTGCAGCAATCGAACCCAACCCCAAACCCCTCATCCTCAGTTTCAGCGAATCCTCAGTTTTTGATAACCCTCAACCAAGTTTATCAGAGTGAGAAAATTGTTTAAGGAATAGAAAATTGCAGAAAGTTGATCATGGCTTTTGGTTTGCAACTCTTCCTCTGATAAACTTCTTCAATTGTTTTGCAATAAAACTAATATTCATCTGATTTTGTTTTTGTTTTGATCATATTAGGTTTTGCTTTCGTGGAAGACACAAGTTTCAGCAAAGATCAAACCAAACCCTAAATCCCTCATCTTCAATAGGTATGAAGTATTTTTGTTACTGAACCCCAACTGTTTGGTGTTAGTAAGTTTTGTTTTCGTGGAACACAAACTTCTTTCCCTTCTTAGTTTTAGGTTTGGTTTTGGTTTAAGTTTGGTGTTCATAGTATTTTGGTTTTGTTATGTTTCCTTTTGTTCTAATTATAAGCCTTTTTTTTAGAAATTTTAATTTCTATAGATGGAAGCCATTTTACATAATCAATGGAACCATTTTGTTGATATACCTGCAATACAAAGAGAAATTCAGGTAATTATGATTATGCATACTTTGGATTTTCTTCAAAACTATTAGTATGGAGTTTTATATGATTGCATATATGAATTAAGGACTCATGGTATTAATATAAAAGTTGCTGACTTTCTAATTGGCTTATTTTCAATTTTCTAAATTTCTAAATTTCATAATCTTTGGCCCATCAAATATAATTCTTTCGATAATTGGCTTATTTTCTAACTTTGAAGGAAGTGGAATGACATTTATATGCATATAAGGTGTGTGTAACCTCAACGGGACAAGTCTGATCAATTCCCAATGGGACAAGTCTGATCAATTCCCAATGGGACAAGTCTGATCAACTCCTAGCAGAATATTTGGTTGCAGAATTAATTTCCCAATGCTTAGCAGTATAGTTTCTATTTAGATTAGATATGAACTTTTTTTTGTTATGTCCAAGTGCTTGATTTGTCTATCTTTCCTGCTTTGAAAACAGAGACTTTAGTTTTAACAATGCAATGCTAGACATACTTTGCAGTGTCCCAAATGTTGATGCCAATTCCTCTTTCCAGTTTCAGACTGTAAGTTTAAGTATATAATGTATGATATTTTCTTTTTAAGGTGTATGTTGGTCTGTGAGTTGGTAGTGATTGAACTTATTTTTGCTGCATAACTCAAATACCAGCAGGGGACAAGTTAATGTTAGGTTTGATGTCAATGACAAGTAAAGAGAGGTAGATTCCTTTCATTGCTTTCGTTTATTTCCATTTGATTGTGCAGTATACTCAAATTACTTAGAAGGGAGAGAAACTATAAGGAAGAATAACTAGAAAAGAAAGTTATGTTTAACTGCCATCTTACTAATCTTTTTAACTGATAGCAGTACAGTTTTCAACTTCATTCTAATGTTCTGATTTGTCGACTCTGCAATTGAAAATGTCAGATTTCTTTGATGATTTCTTTTTCACTGGTGAATTACATATTTCAGTTTTGTACAGATATGTCTTTGTTATTCAACTAATATACAGTTAAACAATCCACCAGCTTGCTGCACAAGTGTATGCTTCTTTCAAATTCCATTCCTCACAGGGCAGCTGGCTATTATAGAGATTAAGGTAGTAATTGGAGTTTTGGCATTAGAAGTTATGTTTTGTTTCCTTTTAATATTCATGTGTCAGAAGCATATATAGTTCTCAAGGTGTACATGAATGTATATAAATGATAACGGATATTTCTTGAGTAAACTAAGCTAGAGTATAAATGATTTCTGAAATATAGGCTCATAGATCGAGTATATTGCTAAATTTCAGAGTTTAAGCTAGAAGAAGCTTGAAAGTTTCAATTCCCCTGGTGCTGCATAATTGGATGCATATCCTACGTATATGATTCACAAAACTAAAACCATTATAGCATCCAAAAATCTAATAAGGTGGAGGTTATGATGCACTTTATTGCATGGTCTTATATGATTGCATTTATGAATTAAGGACCCATACATCCTAATAACTTGATAATCATTTGTGTGCAGTGGTTACAATCAGGACCCATATATGAGTTCTTGGTCATGCTTGAAGAGGATATATGAGTTCTTAGGTTTTGTATTATTGTGCTCTACGTTTTTTGTGTTATTTACCTTCTATGGGGTTCTATTTAGTCATGTGTTCTTCACAAATTTCATTTCCCCAACTATATATTTATTGAATTAGATGAAGTTTGTCGATTATCTTGACTTGCTTTCCCTAATAACCTTTTGATTCTTTCATACTTCACAGTTGGAATGGTGTAAGCATAACTTATGTACCTCCAATTATATTCTTTCTTTCATCTCTGTCTAATCTTTCCTTTATGACTTTCCTTTGCAATTTTTATGCTCAGTGCCTGAATCTGCACAATTAACCTGGCTGGTCCCTATTTGAAGTTTTCACTTTCCCTTTTGTAGACCCTGCCTGCTAAATCACTCATGCACTATAATGATTTCCTTGCTCTGAAATCCCTATTATGAAGAAAAGTTCTTAAAAGGAAACATGTACTTCGGGTTGGATGATGGGTTATCACTATAAGGGATTATATTGTTCATATTACCTGCAAGTTGAGTTCTATTTTTTGCTATTTTGTTCAATTCACATAGTCTATTATTTTTTGGAGGTTTTATCCATTGTTTGTCTTTTCATCACTAACCTTCTATGTTTTAATACCTTTTTTTGTTGCCCTTTTCTTTGTTATTCAGGTGAGAGGGAAATTATTTGTTGAAAGGAGTTGCTAAAGTGATTTGTTTGTTCCAATACGTCAATCTAATTGGTGCTATTGCTACAGACCCATTACTTTGATCAATTACATAGCTATTCAATTGTCAAATGATTGCTGCATTAGGTAATAATTCATCCCCTTACTTTTGGTGCTATTGCTACGGACCCATTATTTTTAAGCAATTTTAGTCATTTGTATTAAAGTGTTAATGCTCTGTTCAGAATATGGTAATCATTATGCTTTTAATCAGAACAGAAAATTGATTTTGCATTTCTTAAACATGTTGTACAAAGTCTGAAACTTTTTATAAGTTTGTTCAGTATACAGAACAACATCAAGACGGAGCCTACGGAATCTAGACGATGCATAGGTATAAGAACAACATCAAGTTCTTGCAGCAATCTTACAGTGGGAAACATTTTGGTAAGTTACATGAGAAAATTAATTGGTGTATAATTTGAAAGCCGTATACAAAAGAAATGTTGCTTATGCTGGAAGTGCTTGTATATGTCCAGAGTACCGCCACTACATGGATGGGGTTGAAGAAGCAGATTCATTTAACATGAATGCCCATAAATGGCTTATGACAAACTTTGACTGTTCACTACTTTGGGTTAAGGTATCCATAATGCACTTTCTCAATGTCACTTCTAAAACTTTATTTGTATTATTTCAATTTAATTCATAACCAATATTGCATGAGTATAATTGATGATGAGTTGATACAGGACAGGAGTGTTTTGATTCAGTCACTGTCTACAAATCTCGAATTTCTACAAATCTCGAATTTCTGAAAAACAAGGTATTTTTCCTATTTACATGCTTTTAATATTGAAATTTTGCTGTGAGAAGTTTTCAAACTATTGAATCACCTTAAGTCCTTGTCTAATTGTGTGCTCATGGCGTTGAATTTGTAGGCCTCTCAAGGAAACCTGGTCATAGACTACAAAGATTGGCAAATTCCTCTTGGGCGCCGCTTTAGGTGTGTCTTTCGAAATTTTCCTTATACATGTTTGGATATGGTGTTCAAATCTCTCTCTCTCTCTCTCTCTCTCTCTCTCTCTCTCTCTCTCTCTCTCTCTCTCTCTCTCTCTCTCATAAATTAGCATTATTCATCCATTTTGATACATATGTAATTCTTAATTTGCATGTGATCGTGATTTGTAATATTTCTTGGAATTTTATGGAATTGTATGTCTACTGGTTTTTTTCTTCTTTCCCCCCATTTAAGAGATAATAAGAACCTCATATGTCATGACTTTTATTAAATCCTTGGTACTTGTAGTATATTACTGTCTCTTTCTAATTCTAATAAAAAATTCTATACACATTAAAGATTCATATTTACCAGCAGATATGTAACCTTTCCTGTTAACCTACACTGGGCTCCAGATCATTAAAACTGTGGATGGTGATGCGATTCTACGGATTGGAAGGACTGCAAACTCACATAAGAAACGACATTGCATTGGCTGCTCATTTTGAGGAGCTTGTTGGTCAAGACATAAGACTCAAGGTATTCTTCCTTCTGGGAAAAACTGCATAATATAGAATGTCTTCTTATCTTAATTACTTACTGTATTTAATGTTCTTAGCATGTCATGAAAAAATTTGCAATGAATTATATACACAGGTAGTTGGAAGCTTGGCAGATTTTACAGTAGGAGCACCATTGATAGAAGTGAGACATGTCAATGGAGCTTGGCAGATTTTGCAAGAAAAAGCCAGTGCTCTATTGGAAAGTGTATAGGATGAATCATGAATCTGCTGTTAACCTACACTGGGCTCCGGATCATTAATATGAAGTGTTTATCTTGTTGGAATTAATGCTGATTTTTCTACTTGTTTAAAGATTTGGGAATTATTTGTGGATGGAGATTTTGATTGTGATTGCAACTTCAAGTGTAAGAAGGGGTTTTAGTAACTAATGGAAAATAATATATTCTGCAATTCAGGGGAAGCACCAAATAAAGTTTTTTTTTTTAAAAAAAATGAACATTTAAAGTCAGGCGCAACTAACGCCCGACTTTAAAAGGTTTTCCACAGGCCATAATTAAAGTCGGACACACTAATAATCCGACTTAAAAACGTACTTTTTAAGTCGGACCTTAATCCGACTTTAAAAAAACATACTTTCTAAGTCGCTTTGATAGAAGTCGGGTGAATGTCCGACTTTAAATGTCCGAAAGGTCCGACTTTGAATCCCATTTTTCCACACATCTTCTGGAACCTTCTTAATCCCTGTTGTTTGCTTCACCTTCGCCATCAATGGCCGCGCTACCATTCGTAGAAACATCAGCGATTGATTGATATCACTCTCTCTCTCTCTCTCTCTCTCTCTCTCTCACGCAGGCAAACACGTAGTCTTCTTTCTCAATGAAAATCGAAGCAACACTGCTAATCATCAGAGCTACTTAGGGTTCCATTTTTTGGGCCGATGAGAGCGGACGAAGCGAAAGAGGTCTTGACGGTTATTACTTATTAGTCTTTTCACAAATTTAAAGTAATTGTTATAGAAGAATTGAAAATATTCATGTGTTCCTTTCAGAACATTTCTTTATTATACTTCTTGGTATTGCAAAATAGGATTTGATTAAAATGATGGAAATTGGAAAGTAAAACTTGTTTGAATAGGATGGGAATTCCAATACTGCATGAATTTCTGATGCACGAAATTCAATTGCTTCGCCTGATTGTTGGAAGGAAGATTTTCTGAATCTCTGAGTTTCATGCCCTAGAGATTTTGCATCTGCATCAAGTTGCATCCTGTCATCTATCAGACAAGATCTCCAAAAGCGCATGAGTTCCAATACGGTTTAGTACTTGAACAACTTCCTCGCGAACACCATCCTTGGTGAGATGACAGCATCTACAAGATAATTATTACTTCTTAATGTTTCATGATGGTAATTGCACTTTTCTTGAAAATCCTGGATATTGGATAATACCTGACTAAATTATATTTTAAAGTGATGGTAAAGTAGCAAGAATTAGTATACTTACGGTCTCACACCATCTAATAACTCCTTGTATCAAATGATTTCAGTTAATTCTACCATTGGAAATTGTATTAAGCAGCTAGATTCTAGGCATCATGTTGAAGTTCCACACTAGATACCATAATTAATTAAATTACTGCAAGTATGTGATCAATAAGTAGATACTTTCTTTTGTTTTAAGTCATATTTTTTATTAACATTCATTTTTGAGAGGAAAGAAAAACATGCCATGTATAAAGTGCCTTAGAGATAGTTTGGGTAAAATTCCCAATAAGCGCTTATAGTAGAACAAAACAAAACAAAATCAATTAAGAAGATAAAATGAATCAAACTTCTCTCAATTTGAAATGAATTTATGCATCTCAATTTTTTCAAAAGCATCTTCTCTTCTAATTTCTCCATAAGCATCTATAACCTTGCAAGGACTTTTTCTCATGTTAGGAATCAGGTATTTGTCTCAATCAAAAAAATCTTAGAAACTAGAAGCTAATCTAAATTGGATTTTAATCCCTGGGTTCTATTGTTTTGATCAATAACAGTTTTGTTTGATTACAGCAAGAGTTGGGCAACACTGGAGGTGCTGGTAGAGGAAGAGGCCTTGGTCGAGGACCACGAACTGTGGAAAGAGAGACCTCTCTTCAACAGGTTGAATCTGAGCCTTTTACCTGTATGCAGCAAAGTAGCAAAGAGTTATCAAAGAAACACTTATCTCTAGATCAACGGTCCACGATGGCACAACACGTGAATTCGTGTCCCTAGAATAATGGTTATAAGTCTGACCTAGGTTTTGTGATTAAGGGCCTAAATATAAATGCTAAACATTTCTAACCTTTTTTTTCTATGACAGGGGCAACTTTATGCAAAGGGCTGAACAGAGGATTGGGGACACTGTTAGCAGGATTATTAGCATTTTCATTGGAGCTGCAGTTTTTACAGTAGGTATGTAAATAGAACTTAGGCATACTTATCACTGAAGAAAATATAAAACTTTAATCTAATTTTGTGTTGTCCTGTGATTTTGTTGTGGCAGGAGCTGCAGCGACTTATATGAGATTCATTCCCTATATAAAGAAGAATTATGATTATGGTGTGGTTATATTTCTACCCACCTTCAATTTGTTAACTATTTCGAGTTACCGAGTTGACAATGTCTTGAAGATTGCCCACATTTCATAAACCAAATGAAGAGTGGAAGAATCCATGTCACAAGCTCTAAGCATACTATATATTGGACCCGTGAAAGAAAGAATGTAATCTATTTTATCCCACCATAGATCACTTAAAATAAGTTCTTTCACACGTGCAGCTCTTTGTTGATTGTCATCCCTATAAGTGTTCCATTGGTCACTAATAACCATTCTTTGCAAAGCGCATTTCAACAACTTAATTCTTTTTAACATCACTATCATTGATGCAAAACGGGTTTCACCAATAGAGAGCAATTTAAGAGTTGAAAACTCATTGAAGATGGCTAATCTCATAGAGTGAGTCATTATATATGAAAGTCTTGATAAATGAAACATCATCAACTATATTTTCAGTGATCCAATTACATTCAATAAACACCTTATCATTATCTTCAATATTCTTAGCTGCAGAAATATTTTTCAAAGCTAAGTTCAATGTATGAACTACACAAGGTGTCCAAAATATATGGGGGAATTCAGCTTCAATCAACATTCCCGCAGCCTTACAAACTGGAGCATTATCGGTTATGATTTGCACAACATTTGATGGCCCTATCTCCTTGATTACATCTTTTATTATGCTAGCCATGTAGTGTTGGTCTTTATATTCATTGGAACCATCAATTGCCTTCAAAAACATAGGCTCTCCTTCACTAATAGCCATGAAATTTATCAATGGTCTCCTTTGCACATCTGTCCAGCCATCAGAAACCAATGTAACTCTTTTCAATGGCCATAGAGATTGGATAGGCTGAAGCATTCTCTCAACATGAGACCTCCCTTGTTTCAAAAGACTAGTTCTCAAAGCATTATAACTAGGTGGAAGAAAACCACTAAGGTTGTGACTAGCAGCAAATGAATAGGAACTAACAAAGTAAGAATTCCTAGCAAGATGGAATGATAAACCCCCCGAATAAAACATCCTTGCTATAATTGCTCTGAGATGATTCCTATCATCTAAATTAAAAGCATTTTCTATACCACCTCTTCATCTCTTTTGTGGTATTGTTGGTGGTATTGGACACAACTTTTCAGTAGGTAATGGAACACTTTTAGGCTTTAATCTATTCTTAGCCTCTTCACAAATTCGATTTAAATCAGCTGCGATAACATCACTAACCTTAGGACAAGCAGCAACCCCACAATTGGGTAGTTTGAGAAAGTGTGCTTTCACTCTTGAATATGAACTCTTCACCGTTTTTTGACAAAAGTTGCAAGACCAAACCTTGTTGCCACCTCCTTCATCTTTCTTCTCTGATATCTTAACAAATCTCCAAAGTGGAGCATGGTCATCTTGAGGTTCCTTTGAAGCAAATGAGCTTGAAATACTTTCTTACACCAGAAACAATAGACAAAATTAAAATTAAAATTTGAGAAAGAATGGAAAAAACCATACAAGCAAATGAGCTTAAAATTAAAATGGGAAACAATAGGAAGAATCTGTGGAAGAAAGAATGAATGGCTAGCAACAAATGAGCTTAAAATTAAAATTAACCGTACAGTACAGAAAAATAGGCAACAAAAGGAACAAATAGGCAACAAAAGGAAAGCAACAAATAGGCAACGTATAAAACAGAAACAGAGTGGCTGTGAACCTGTATTGAAGAGAAACAGAAACAGAAAACCTAAAATAACAATTGCAAACTGAACCTGTATTGAAGAAGAGAAGAACGAACAGACAAACAGAGAAGAACGAACCTGTATGGAGGGTCGCAGTCGCAGCAGCTATGGAGGTTCGCACTTTACTGTTCACTGTGTTTCTTCTTCTCATGCTGCGTTTCTTGTTCTCTGCGTTTCTTCTTCTCCGCGTTTTCTTCTTCTCTGCGTTTCTTCTTCTCGCAGCTATTGAGGTTTGCACTGTATGGAAGAATCCGTGGAAGAATCTGCTTCTCAGTTCTCACGCTGCCTTTCTTCTCTGCGTTTTTTCTCACGCTGCGTATGCGTTTTCCTTCTTCTCACGTTTTCAGCAAACTGATTTTAAAATTAGGGTTTTGTTAGTTGTTTAATTAGTTTATAGTTTTTATAATAATATAATATAATTTTTTATCTAAAAGAAACATTTTTGTTTTTAAAAAATGGAAAGTCTTGCTGCCGCATATCCCGTACAAGTATCCACGATAGCACCGTATCCCGCATAAGTATCGTGTACTAGCGCCGTATCCCGCATAAGTATCGTGCACTAGCGCCGTATCCTGAAGGTATCGCTCACGTATCCGGTAAGTATCCGGTCTTATTTTAATTAAAAAATAAATATAAATTCCCCGATACTTCCTAGATACGTATCCCGACCTTCAATTAAAAAATAAATATAAATTGAAGGTTATATTTCTACCGACCTTCAATTTGTTAACTATTTCGAGTTACCGAGTTGACAATGTCTTGAAGATTGCACATGCTCGCTTCTACACAATAGCCATAGGCTGTGCCATTTGTCTTCTCATAAGTCTTTTGGTGTTTCCAAATTGGTCTGGGGAAGACCTTCATCATTCCACGGCTTTCAAATTTGAAGGCCTTGCCAAATCTATTGAAGGTATATGTAAATTCATAACACATACATATGAGTCTAATAACTTTATATTTCCTTTATTGAATCTTAAAATTCATATGGTTAAATTATCAAGCTTCATGGTTTTTGCAGTTTGTGTGAATGAATATTATCCTCCAATTTTCTTAGTTCGAGATGGTTTGCTAAAGCATGTTGCTGAAGGTATTCTGAAGTTGGCAAAGGTAAGGTGTCATTACTTTTGTAATTGCTATTCTTTTCTGTTTTGGATCATGATACTTGCATTGCAGATAGGAAAAGTTTGTATCTCACATGATTCAACAAGTCAATCATCCAGTATATGTTTTTTCTTGAATATATGATTTGTTACCGAAGAACAAATGCACATTAGCCTCTAAATAATGTTTATGCAACTTAGAAAACAGTGTATTATTAGCACTTCTATTTTTATAAATATCTTTGACATCTGTTAAAAACAGAACCTCTTTATTAGTTAGCAGAATCTATATATATATGGTGTGAGTGCAAAAGAACTTCAATCAGCCTTACTTACAGGGTCATCAACAGCATTCTACTAGAAAAAGGGACCGGTTGAGTATCAGCGTGTCATTCTACTGATGCTTAAAGCTCTCCTCCAGCACACTCCAATGGATGCTTCCCAGAATCCGCATATCCTTTGTAGCTTTGCTCTATGTGTAATATATCCTTTTAATGTCAAACAAATATCATGCAAGCATAATTTAACTTCAATGGGAACACTTTCAGTTGTGCTCTCTATCTTACAAAGTATAAGTATGCTTCCTATATATATATATATATATATATATATATATATGTACCTAACTGTTATCTGTGAACCATATTGCTCTTATTGTCGTGGAGATAGATTTCCCATGGTTCTCTTCTGATATTCGTAAGGTTCAAACCCTTCACCATTGTGTGTAAGTCTCAAGTAGCACTTGTTTGTCACTACGTCTACAAACAAAAAGAAAAAAGAGAATAGGAAACCATAGATTCTCACCATAAAAACTGCTGTATAAAAATTCAACTTTACAATACATGTATGACAATTTAGTTTTTTTTAAAAAAAATAAAAAATAAAACTAATACAACAAATAGCAATTTACGATGTGTTTTCAAAAAAATGTTATTTATGGTGGTGTAGAGTATATAAAACAATAACTCCCTAGCCAAAAAAATTGGAGTTTGACATATTATCAAATTCATTTGCCATCAATATCCTACCCATTACTCTTGCACCCACTAGCCATGGCAAGGCAACAAGAAATATCAAATCAATAACTCAAGAAAACCAAAATCATAACACAAACCTAAATATAAATCATTAGGCAACAAGAAAAATAGCGAAAAAACCAAGTCCAAGAGTCTAGGCCTAAAGATATTACGATGGCTAAAACATACCATCTTACAAACCAATTTGGTGAAGTTTAGTTAAGAAAAATGTTTTTTTACAACTTTGCTTACCATCTTACTCACTATTCAGATGTGGTTAATGCAATATTCTTGTAGAGTGCTATATGTATAGTATATGGTGTAAGTATAGTTATAAGAATTGGTTGTCAAAATATCATTACTCTACCAAATATGATATTAGAGTCTACTCTAGATGCATTGAACCGCCTACCATATTATTTGAATATCTACACATCAAACCAAGTAGTAGTAGTGTTAGGCGTGAAGGATGTATTGGAGAAACTCAACTGGCAAGGGATAAGGTCTAACAAGAGTTTACAATGAATAGACAGGTTTCACCTTTCAAACATAAATAAGTACTTAATCAACTCCTAGGTTTGAAACTATTCAAATAGTCTACAAATTAGTCATTCCAGGTAACTACCAATGCATCCAATCATCATGTTCTTTTACCTCCAGCTGCAGCTGGGTGCATCAGCCCTGAAACTCACTCAAGTAAGTGATGGATGTCCCAGATAATGAAACTAGCTCTTCAACCTGAAAGGGCAACAAAGGATATGTTTTATTTTATTGCTTTAGTTCAAAAATTATCAGATAAAGGACTGGTAGCTGCTTCAATAGTTGATGCAGTAGCAGTGATTATGAAACTGAATAGGCTGCATAACCATGCTTAGTTAAAGTGCGTTTTTAGCTTGCATAAATCTGTGATCGTATAATTCATTTCAGGGAAATTACAAACATACATGAATGAATCTAAGTATCTAACATACATGAGGTTTCTAACATGTCCAGCACAAACATACTTGAATAAATCTAGTATAAAGAAAGGTTAGGGATAAATTAGAGACACAAAGCTTCAGTGACAAAGCAAATAAGGAGATAACATTGAAGACCAAAGTCATTTTAAGATTGAAGACCAAAGTCAGTTTTTACCAAGTCAGTGACAGCTTCATTGGTTATAAGTGTATAACATTGAAGACCAAAGTCCTTTTTTAAGCTACAAATCACTATATACACAGAAGCACAGTTATCAAAGATTTTTTATGTTAAAAATAGTATATAAGATAGAACACCAAAATCAGTTATGAAAGATGTACAAATTGCTGCTGAATCTAACCTATAAATCACAAACAAAGCGAAAAGGAGATTTAGGATATTAATCACAAACAAAGCTAGTTGAATCTAACCTATAAAGCGACTACAACAACAGAATAAGCGAAAAGGAGATTACAGCAACACTGATTCAATATATTAAGATGAAGATACGAAATGAAACCTAGATGCAGGGAAATCACTGAAAGGCGAAGGCTAGCTGAATCTAACAATTTCGTTTTCGAACAGCAGGACAGTTAATCATCAAAACCTTTTCACAAAGAAAGGTAGTTGATTCATTTAGATAAAGAAAATGGGAATATAGTGAAGAGTTTATTAGAATAATAACACAGAGACATGCTGAATCTAACAATAAAAGGTTTGAAACAACAAAAATAATGAAGTAGATTGAGATGAAGAGTAGAAATGAAACCGAGATGTATTGGTTGTTGTCTCCGGAAATGAAACGTATAATATTATGATAACTGGATTTTTGTCTCCGGTAACAAAAATAATAGCGGTGTTGAAGATGGATGCGTAAAAGTGAAGAGTATTTGAAGAGTAGAAATGAAACCTGTCATTTGGGGCTAGCTAGATATGCACATATGAATACTAGAATAACAAAGCATATACTATGTTAAAAGCATTTTATCATGTCTCAAAGCTGTAAAAAGCATTCAATACACAACAACATCAGTTTTAACTTTTAACTACATAGTTTTGTCAAAACTATAAATAACAACTACTGGTAACAACATAAAGTGTAACTAGAAAGCCTCTTACCCAATTTTACTTATATAAAAATAGCCCTGCTGCAATCATTTGGCGTAAAAGTCTCTTGGCCTTTTCTGTGTCATTTTTTTTGAATAAAGCAGAAATAATTACTCCATAAGTGATTTGATCTGGACTGTAATTGTTGTCTTCCATTCTTGACATCGTATCTAGCGCTTTATCTAACAACCCCTCCTTACAAAATCCAGTTATCATAGTATTATACGTCTGCTTATTCGCATTGCCTTTACTCAACAGGGCTTCAAAAAGAAATTCGGCTTCTTTAAGCCTCCCAGTTTTTGACAAGCCGTCGATGATGATATTGTAACTATATATGTCCGGTTCAAGACCTTCTTCTCTAATTTTCTGGACTAAGGAAATTGCTCTGTCCAAGTCTCTGTCTTTGCATAAAGCGTGTAATACAGAATTGTAAGTGGTTATGTTGAGCACAAATCCTGTATCACGCAACCAAAAAATGAAGTCCCAAGCACACGATATACGTTTAGATTTGAACATGCCGTCTATAAGGGTACTATAGGTAAAAACATCGGGAGTAATCTGTGTGTTGCGTATTTCTTTAAAGAGATGTAAGGCTTCATCCAACATTTCATGTTTGCAAAAACCACTAAGCATGATATTATAGCTTTGGACGTCTCTTTGGAGCATCACAGTGAAAGTATACTTTGCCTTGTTCACATTATGAACTAGAAAATACCCATCAAGTAAACAATTATAAATAACAACATCAAGCTTTTGACCTTGTGTGATCATCAATGCTAACACATTCTCAGCCTCTTTTCTCTTTCCTTCCTTAAACAATGCATCGATCAATATACTAATTGTGTAAACATCCGGCTTGACGTTTCTTAGTACCATCTCATCTAACAAACCAACTGCTCTTTTCCATCGACCAACCCGAACAAAAGCAAGCATTAGGGAACTAAACGTGATAACGTCGGGATAAATTTTTTTTGAAAGCATTGTTGAATATAAATGACAAGCCCCAACTATATCTCCATCTTTCGCCAGACTATCAATGATGGTGTTGTACATTATAATGTCAGGCTGCTTAACCAATTTTCCTCTAAGCAATTTCAAAGCAGCTCTCGTTTCACAAATCTTACACAAACCATTGATTAAGGTCCCATATGTTACTGGGTTCAAAAGAAATCCCAGTGCTACGACGTGATCGTGAAAGTGCAGTGCTTGCTTAACCTCCTTGATATCACAGAGACCTCTAATAAGAGTAGTTAAGACTACAGTATCTGGTTGATAACCCAGCTTCAGAATCTTGCCGAACATTGAGAAGGCAAACGGCATTTGGGACAGGTGGCAATAGCAATTGATCAATATGCTAAGAGAGACCATATCGGGCTTAGTTCCCTTTAATTCCATTTGGTGAGCAAGAGATAAAACAAGTGTGTAATTCTTAGTTTTGACTAGTGAACCTAGGATCTTATTGAACTCCATAATGTTTGGGGTATGCCTCATTTGTAGCATACGGTGGAATGAAGAAATGGAATTATCCACATCACTATTGTGAGTGAAGTGAGAGTGAGAGTGAAGTGAAAAGGGACGAAGGAAAGTGCAAGGAGAGACGGCATACCTCCTAAGCCTCAACATAGCAGAAGTTGATGATGATGAATTCGTGCTGCAATTCGTATTTAGGCCTTAGGGTTTCGACGAAGATGAAGAAGAAGTCGTTTCTGTGCTGCAATGCAATGTGAGCAAAAGACGCGAACCGGCTAGCGCAAAGAGAACCGCTATTTAGCTATGGGAGAGGGAGAGTTGAGCACTTTCCGGATAGACAAGTATGCATGAATATAGTGTGTGAGAGTAAGAGAGAGAAATTGATGAGATTCTGATGATGGTTATCACGTTTTCATTCCTTCCACTAATCGTAGTGGAATTCTGTTACAAGTGACCTGTGCAAGCAAGGCACACTCTAGAAATGCAACAGTAAAAGTAATTACAATAGGTAAAATTATCTAAAATGAAATAGAGTAAAAACAAGTATAAATGAAAATAAGCAGCAGGTACTAGTGGAACCGTGACACAATGCAATCAGTAATCGTTTCGGTGATGGAGTTGCTGAGATTTTGTGTTCAATCGTAATCGTTTTCGGTGAATGGAGTTGGTTTGCTGAGATTTTGTGTTCAATCAGTAATCGTTTCGGTGCATTTCGCTTTTCTTTTTTTAATAAATTGCATTTCACTCTCTTTTGGTGTTATTTTTTTTAATGGAATTTTTTTTTATTATTCTCATTTCACTATTTTTATTTTTATTTTGATTCTAGACTACTTCTATCACAATTTCAAATTTTTTTTTAAATAAACTTTCAATTTAGTAAACTCTCTTATTTATTAAACTTTCAATTTAAAATAAAGTCTCTTATTTAGTCCCTTAAATAAATGGTGACTACTTTTTTATAGTACTTTTGGTGCGTACATCATTGAGTACTCATCCGCGGCGCTCGGGCATTGGCGAATCCAGGATTAAAAAATAGGCTGTTCATTCAACAACACTAAGGTATGATGTATTACTACCAAGGCAAGATGGTGTTCCTTCCATAATACTAAGGCAGGATGTTTGAGGTGTATTACTACTAAGACAAGATGTTTGAGTGTTCCCGGGAAAACGGGAAACACCCCTTGAATCCGCCTCTGCGTTTGGGTGTGGTAAAATTGGTGATCATCTCGCACGACCAATGGACGGACTCCCCCCCCCCCCCCCCCCGCCGCCATCTCGTGTCTCTCATCGCCCTATCGCACTCAATTCTCAGGCAAGGGGGCCCACTATCGCCCTAACTTTTTGTCATTTGTATGGAGAAGTTGTCTCATACCATTATGGCAGCTATGAAAACCACTTCATTTGAAAAATACCTATGCTTTCTTATGTTCCAATGGAGAGTTACTAAGAGTGACTTTCAATAGATTATTGAAAGAATTCAGTTGAGACTCTCTTCATGAAAGGATAAGTTGTTGAATAAAGAGGGTAGGCTAACCTTGGCCAAATCGGTGCTTAACTCTATTCCAGTGTACTATATGCAAGTTGCCCGGGTACCTCAGCCAATATATATGTGATCAAATAGACAGGCTCACTCGTGACTTCCTTTGGAAAGGTTCTCAAGACAATGGCCTCAATCTTGTTGGGTGGGACACAATTACCAAATCAGAGCAAAATGGAGGGCTAGGAATAAAAGTGGCCCGTGATATGAATTCAGCTATGCTAGGCAAATTACTCTGGGACTTACATTCTGGGACTTACATTCTCTTTCTGTAACAATGTTGGATGGGGATAAAGATTTTATACAATCAATTGAGAAAATCATTGAACTTAATGAGGTATATCAACAACATGTTATTTAAGTCTTTTAACACATGTCAATGTTTATATATTAATTGATTCTTCCTATCTCATCTTCGGTTTAATAACTTATTTGTTTTATTTCATAGGGAGATAAAACAACAATTAATGAAGGAAAGCGTGTCATCCTCAATGAAAAACTCCTTCAAGTTGACATCGACAATGTAAGAAACAAACACGCCATGTGTATTTACTACTTCATTTTTTTTAACACTTTGCATTGTAATTATTTCTATGTTTTTTATTGGTTGCACAGCAATTTGTCTCTGCAACTGCTGAACATGATCCTGAGATGCTCGAAACTGTTACACCTGCTAAGCGAATGGAAGCTAAGAATCAATTTGAGGACATGTCTACCCCTAATGCAGTGCCAGCCCAAATGTCATCCACAAGGATCAGAAAGAATATCAAAAAGGAATAAATCTAAGTTACATAATTGGTTTTTAAACTCTGATTTATAGTTTTTAAATTAACTTTACATATGTACAGTGTATTTTCAGAATATTTGCGGCTATGTACTTTATACATAGGCAATGTTGAATGACTTTATGCCTCTTTGTATTAAATCTTCTTAAACAGTTTATATGGTTTCATTCTAATACGTTCTTAGTCTTCAACTCCAGCTTATTATTAGTTTAACTTAATATGATCTTAATCATTCACTGATAATAACATGCCAACATTGTCTTATCAAGTGCTTAGTATGGGATCAATTTAACTATACACCAACCTTTATCAACCATTTACATCAAGACTAATGAACTAAAGGCTTTCAATCCCTATTAAGCAGTAACCCATTCCATAAAATTATTAATGCCTTACAAGTTAAATCAAACAGAGTATATTTTTGCGACTTCTTATTGTTTTGCAATTAGACATTCAACCATATTGATATTGACAATAATAATAATTATACTAAAATTAATAACAACATTAATATTAATACTCATAATATAATAATAATAATAATAATAATAATAATAATAATAATAATAATAATGGATTATTGATAATAAGATAGCAAATCACTATTCAATACCAGTGTTTACATAGCCAAACCTGAGGTTGAACTGGACTGACCTCCGGGAACAGATTCAACCACTTTAAACCACTCAACCGGATAAAACCTTTTTAGCCTGAAAGAATGAATGAACTGTATAAGTTGTCGGGTCATTGTTTAACCGGATCAACCACTCCGATTGGTTTGGTTTAGAAAACACTGTTCAATACATTCAATCATGATAATGCTATCTTAATCGTAATGCCATGATTCCCAAATCCTAAATATACACATATAATTTATCATTCTATATTACTTAAGCGTGGCATAATATATATCTAAATAACTATCATAATGCCAGAATATAGATATATTTTACACACGTTATTTTCCTTTTAACTATAACTTCCCTTATAGTTTGAAGATAGATATATTTTACCTTATAGAAAGCCTTTAGAATGCCAGAATATAAATATAACTTCCCTTATAACGTTATTTCCCTTATAAATATATCTAAATAACTATCCTTTATTTCCCGTATAACTTCCACTAACTTCCCTCTAAATTTTCAGTTCTCTTTTTTCAGTTTTACCATTTCTATCTTCATCTGGCTCTTCTTTACCCCACCCTCTCATTTCTTTGTTTTCAAACTGCTTATCCTCTCTTCGAATACCTTACCATTGTCTCTCTCAGCAGATGGATAACTTTGAGGAACAACAACAACCTTCCATGCGCTGCATTACTTTTTACATTCTGCACCACCATTAATCTGAGAATGCCAAAATTTGACCACGGTATTTATGAATACTATTAAAAACTGCCCTTTTGGATGCACCAATTAAGGGATCTAATTTGGATGTTCATGGTTTTCAATCAGAAAGAGGGGAAGCGCGAGGAGAATGACAGATTGATCATGCTCTCACGCTGCCAGTAATGCACCAGGTTAGGCATTTGATCCAAACTCCTTTTTTTTGCTCATTGCTTTTGCTGCTACTACATTTCACAACACGTGCAAGGCACACACTCTAGAAATGCAACGGGAAAAGTAATTATGCTGAGTGTTAGTGCTCTAGCATAAGTGCGGTGCATTTCGCTTTTCTTTTTTTGATAAATTGCATTTCACTCTTTTTTGGTGTTATTTTTTTTAATGGAATCTTTTTTTTTATTCTCATTTCACTATTTTGATTTTGATTTTGATTCTAGACTACTTCTATCTCAATTTCAATTTTTTTTTAAATAAACTTTCAATTTAGTAAACTCTCTTATTTATTAAACTTTCAATTTAAAATAAAGTCTCTTATTTAGTCCTTAAATAAATGGTGACTACTTTTTTATAGTACTTTTGGTGCGTACATCATTGAGTACTCATCGGCGGTGCTCAGGCAGTGGCGAATCCAGGATTAAAAAAATAGGGTGTTCATTCAACGACACTAAGATATGCTGTATTACTACCAAGGCAGGATGGTGTTCCTTCAATGATACTAAGGCAGGATGTATTACCACCAAGCTAGGATGTTTGAGGTGTATTACTACTAAAACAAGATGTTTGAGTGTTCCCGGGAACACGGGGACCACCCCCTGAATCCGCTTCTGCGCTTGGGTGTGGTAAAATTGGTGATGATCTCGCACGACCAATGGACGGACTCCCCCCTTCTCCCCCCCCCCCCCCCCCCCCCCCCCGCCGCGCCATCTCGTGTCTCTCATCGCCCTATCGCACTCAATTCTCAGGCTAGGGGCCCCACTATCGCCCTATCTTTTTGTTATTTGTATGGAGAAGTTGTCTCATACCATTATGGAAGCTGTGAATGAGGGCAAATGGAAGCCTATTAAGTTGTCTCATAATTAATGGGTCTGCCCTTTCTCACATCTTTTTTCCAGATGATGTTTTGCTTCTCAAAGGCCTCTGCCTCCTAGGCCAAAATAGTGGCTGGGATTTTCACTGTTTTTTCTTAAGAGTCAGGCCTTAAAGTGAGTGCAAAAAAATCCATGTCTGTTCTCTAAAGGAGTGCCCCACAATAAGAGAAACAAAATTGCAACAATCACCAGCATTAGGAAAACCACTTCATTTGAAAAATACCTAGGCTTTCTTATGTTCCAATGGAGAGTTCCTAAGAGTGACTTTCAATAGATTATTCAAATAATTCAGTTGAGACTCTCTTCATGAAAGGATAAGCTGTTGAATAAAGAGGGTAGGCTAACCTTGGCCAAATCGGTGCTTAACTCTATTCTAGTGTACTATATGCAAGTTGCCTGGGTACCTCAGCCAGTATGTGATCAAATAGACAGGCTCACTCGTGACTTCCTTTGGAAAGGTTCTCAAGACAATGGCCTCAATCTTGTTGGGTGGGACACAATTACCAAATCAGACCAACATGGAGGGCTAGGAATAAAAGTGGCCCGTGATATGAATTCAGCTATGCTAGGCAAATTACTCTGGGACTTACATTCTGGGAAAGACAAACTCTGGTCTTAGACTTGGAATTCAATCATGAAGGTCAAGGATATCCTTAAAGATGGTTTTCAATTCAGAATGGGCAATGCAAGCTCCTCCTTTTGGAACTCATCTTGGACTGATTTTGGAGCTGTAGCCAAACTTGTCCTTCTCTATAAATTCATGGCACAGACTTTAAAGTCTTTGATCTCTATGACAATGATGGTTGGAAGCTACAAATCCTCTATACTCGACTCCCTCATCAAGTTCTTGAGCATATAAATGGACTCTCATTCAATATGAACGATGATGTGGACGATGCTTGGATTTGTGATTACAATTTAGCTGGTGACTACAATGCAAAATCATCTACCCTCTATACTCGACTCCCAAAGGCGTTTAAAATGGACTCTCATTCAATTTTTCATTTTTGACCACAGTGACCCTTCCTCTCTTTGGGACACACTGCACCGGGCTCACCCAAGTGCTGTCGGCAACAGGGTAGATGATGCCAGCATCTAACCACTTGATTATTTCTTTTTTCACGACTTCCTTCATAATGGGGTTAAGCCTTCTCTGTGCTTCTATACTTTTTTTGGAGTTGTCCTCCAAGCAAATCCTATGCATGCACAAAGCTGGGTTTAACCCTTTGATATCAGCCATTTGCCAACCAATGGCTCTCTTATGTTTTCTCAATACAGCAAGCAATTCTTCTTCTTGCTGCTCACTTAACTCAGCAGCTATGATCACAGGGAGGGTGTCCTCTTCTCCCAAATAGGCATACTTTAAATGAGAGGGGAGATCCTTTAGTTCCAGCTTAGGTGGCCTCTCAATGGATGGTATGTTATCCTTGAAACCTTTAGCAGTTAGCTCTAGGGATTCATACCTCTTTGTCCACTTTTGAGCCTCTGGCTTGTGTTCTAATTGCCCCAGCTCTTGCTTCAGTACGTCATGCTGGGATAGCAGTTGCTTTTGGACCAAACAATCAACTTTGGACACAAAGTGGCATTCAGCACTGCTGGTGCTGTCATCAGGGCACTTGATAGCATTCAGAACATTGAAGGTGACCTCCTGGTCATTCACCCTCATGGTGAGCTCTCCCTTGTGTACATCAATCAGCGTCCTACCTGTGGCCAAAAACGGTCTTCCAAGGATAATAGGCACATCCTTGTCAGCCTCAAAATCAAGTATTATGAAATCAACAGGAAAAACAAATTTGTCCACTTTGATCAATACATCCTCTATTTTAACTTCGGGATACACAGTAGATCTGTCAGCTAATGAGAGTGTTGCCGTGGTGGGTCTTGCTTCACCAATGCCTAATTTTTTAAAAATGGATTTGGGCATCACGTTGATGCTTGCACCCAAATCACACAAGGCCCTACCACAGTAAGTACCCCCAATGGAGCAAGGGATAGTGAAGCTACCTGGATCCTGAAGTTTCTGAGGCACCTTACTTTGTAACAGCATACTTGTCTCCTGTGTCATTGCCACTGTTTCGAACTCACCGAGCCTTTTTCTCTTGGTCAACACGTCTTTCATAAATTTGGTGTAGTTCGGCATCTGTTGCGAAGCTTCCACCAATGGGAGATTGATGTGAAGCTGCTTTAAAATCTCCATGAATTTCCCAAACTGCTTGTCTTGATTAGCCTTCTTTAACCTTTAGGGAAAAGGGGGGAGGCCTCTCAGGCACGAACTTCTGGGGTGGTATGACTGCTGGAGTTGCAGTTTCCGCAGTGGTATCATTGTTCTCAGCAACAGGTACTGCACCAGTGCTGGCAGCATATGGGATAGCACCAGGATTAACATTTGTGGGTACAGTAGCAGTTTTCTTCCCACTCCTCAGTGTGATGGCCTTTACATGCTCTTTACCGGATGTGCTAGGTTGCTCAGTAGCACTTGGTAGTGTGCCACTTGGTCTAGCCGTGATTGCAGTTGCAATTTGGCCAATTTGATTCTCTAGGTTCTTGATGGCTGCCCCTTGGCTTTGGTATTGTGCTTTGGTTTCACTCATAAATGCTTTGAGTGCCTCGGCCAAGGAGTTGTCAGCATTGGCTTTCGGAGCAGGCTGTGCAGGGAATCCTGGAGGTGTAGCAGGTTTGGCTTGACTGGCAGCAGTATTTGGATCCTTCCATGAAAAGTTGGGATGGCTCCTCCACCCTGGATTGTATGTATTGGAATAGGGGTTGTTGTTCTTGCTAAAATTTCCAATATAGTTAACAGAGACTGGATTCCCTGGACACTCTTCGAACAAATGTCCCCCATTACAGTACACACAACATGGTGCTTCAGTTTGCACTGCAGCCGTTGTTTCAGCAGGTGCTGTGGCAGCAGCTGGAGCTGGTGCGGGAGTGGTACACGAATTTTTCAGCATGTTGGTTAGACTGGCCACTTGTGCAGACAATGCAGTTATTTCAGACACCTCATGAATTCCGGCTACCTTCTTGGCAGCACTGATTCTGGCAGTGGGCCATTGATAACTGTTTGCAGCTATAGTCTCAACTAAATCATATGCTTCATTGTAAGAGTGATTCAGAATGGCTCCTCCTGCAGATGCATCCAGCAAAAGCCTTGATTGGGAAATCAGGTGATAACTCTATTTTATATAGAGTTATTCATATGTTTAAACTTAGTAAATTGCTCTCTTTCAAGCAAAGATAAAGAGTTTATATAGTATTTTGTGTAATATGTAATAACTTGAGTATTTGACATGGTTATAGTTGATTATAGGCCATTTTGGATATATTGTGGTATGTTTGATTAGTTTGTTCAGTGCAGTCTAGATGCTCCTGCATCAAATGCTCCTGCATTGATTCTGCAGTTACAACTGCGCTAGCTCAGCACAATGCTACTGCACTGCAACTGGATTGCCTGAAGCTTGGAGCCATCCACTTGCACATCCACTTGCCATCCACTTGCATTTGATGACCTCATACTTGGTCCCCTAAAGCAAGAACACTTCAGATTTAGTTGCCTACAATTCCCACATAGCTTTGAAGAGTCATCAACGTAGGGACACATGTTGTTATCTCATTTGACCTCCCTATACAATTGATTGAAGACTTCACATGGGAATCAACTGCTGTAAAACAACCATGAATACAGCCATCAAGGTTACTTCAACATGAAGGAAGGAAACACCTCTCTTGAAGACTATATAAAGACCTCACTTCTTCACTTGAAGATAGAACACAATCCATAAGTTAGATTAAAATTTCACTCCACATAGAATAGTTTTATTTTGTATGAAGGAAAGGAAGGAAGTGACAAATCCTCCTTACCTCGTTTTCATAGTTTTATCAAAGTGCTAAGGAGCTAATGCAACTACATTGCTAGGAGAATTCATGCTAAGAGCTACAACTTGTGTAAACTCTATCTTGTTGTTTCTCTTTTGTGATTTCAATTATATAAACATGTTCTATTCTGTTTATATTTGCCTTGCAATGTCTATGTTGAGCTAAACCTCTCTTAGTTGGAATGTTCTAACCATTTAATGAGCTTTTAAGTAAATTTAATACAAGTATATGATGTGTGCACTTTAGTTCTTGCTTGATAATACTTTCAACACTTATTTTGAGATTGATCACTTAGAATAGGTAGATTTGTAAAAGCAGACATGGTTTACAATTAAGAACTCAAGAACTAATATGGGTAAGTGTTTTACATAAAGGAAACTTTGTGAAAACCATACTAAGTCCTAGACATAGGATAGTATAGTCCATAGGGTGATACTGTGGGTACTTTTAAAGACAGGAGTGAACTTATTTAGCAAGCCTATACATAGGAAGCTTGTAATGAAACTCTGAAGAAAAGTGACTGAAAGGCACACAACTAATGCAACAGCATTCAGTGCAACTGCATCATAACTGCATTAAACACTTATAAGTAAATTACTTGGGGAAGACATTCCAACTAGCTTTTCTCTATTGCATTACAACTACTTACACATTGCTTTATTCTAACTTACTTGTGATACTCACCAATATCAACTATCTTGTTAAATTAGTTACTTTAATCTAAATTACACAATATTGACTTTTGAAAGAGTTCATCAATCCCTGTGGGTTCGACCTGTTCTAAACACTGTATTACTTGTTATGGACTGTGTATACTTGCACATGTTTTCCACACACCAAGTTTTTGGCGCCGTTGCCGGGGATTGTAGTTAAATTCTTTTAAAAATCTGATATACTGTAATTTAGTGTATATTATTTCTGGTATTTGAAAGTTTCTGTCATGCAGGAGCACATGGTGCTTTAGCAGATGTACAGGACCAGAAACAGGACACCAGAATACAGCTTAGATCCAGAGATAAAAAGAAGATTTAGGATATTGTTAAGACTCCAAAAGCAAAAGGAACAAGCCTGCAAGATGTCTCACAGTGAAGGACAAAGCTCAAGACCACACTCAGTAAGAGGAGGTCATGGCTCTCATCAAGATACAGAAGAAGATCACAGAGAAAGATTCATTCACATGGATCCCAAAGGTATCATTAATGATAGAGATAGACCTATGAGGGATTATGCTCAGTTTGATCATCAAAACATGCAAACTAGCATATCTAGACCTCATATAGATGCTGTGCATTTTGAATTTAAACCTATGATGTTTCAAATGCTTCAAACTATTGGTCAATTTGGAGGAACTCCTCTAGAGGATCCTCACTTGCATTTAAAATAGTTTTTAGAAGTATGTAGTAACTTTATCTTACCTGGTGTTAGTGAAGATGCTTTCAGATTAAGGTTGTTTCCTTATTCTTTGAAATATAGAGCTAAGGCTTGGCTAAACTCTTTAGAGCCTAACTCTATCCATTCATGGAATGAAATGGCTGAAAAAATTTTAGGAAAATATTTCCCACCTATAGAAAATGCCAGGATGAGAACTGATATTACATCTTTTAGACAAAAAGAGTTTGAATCACTATTTGAAGCATGGGAAAGGTGGAAAGAACTTTTAAGAAAATGTCCTCATCATGGTTTACCTGTTATTATTCAAATGGAAACTTTTTATAATGGTTTAAAACCTCAAACCAGAATAATGCTTGATGCATCTTCTGGTGGAGTGTTATTAAATCTGTCATACAATGAAGCATGTGAGTTAATTGATAGAATAGCAGCTAATAGCTCTAGTTGGCCTACTGAGAAGGTGAGTGCCCAAAAGAAACCATCAGGGGTACATGAGGTTTGTGATGTAACAGCCTTATCTGCTCAGGTAGCCACTTTAGCTAATTTGATAAAAAACTTCACTTCAGTTAATGCAACTGCATCTAATGCAACTGCATCAACAGACAGCACTGCAGCAGCAGTAGAACAAGCACCTCCAGGTACCACCAGTTGTGTATATTGTGGAGGAGGTCACTTGTATGAGGAATGTCCTAGCAACCCTATTTCTGTAAATTATGTAGGTTATAATAGAAATAACAACCCCTATTCTAACACTTACGATCCTGGGTGGAAAAATCATCCCAACTTTAGATGGGGCAATAACAATGCACCTGCATCTAATACTGCACCATCTACACCACCAGGATTCCCACCTCAAAAACAAGCCACCAATGAAAATTCTCTAGAAAATATGCTCAAAGCATTCATAGGAGAAGCAAGAACAGCTAGACAAACTCAAGATGCTTCCATTAAAAATCTAGAGACCCAAGTAGGACAGTTAGCCACATCTTTGTATCAAAGGCCATCAGGTGCCTTACCTTCTAATACAGAAGCTGCTCCTCCCCAGAAACAGGGAAAAGAACAGGTTAAAACTGTTTCCTTAAGAAGTGGCAAAGATTTGATTAAATCAAATGAGAGGGAAAGTGTAGATAAGGGAGAAGAAGAAAAAGAAAAACAAAAAAATAGTAAAGATAGAAATGTGGAAGCATCCAATGCTCCTGCATTAGAGGAAGAAGTTCAAATCCCTACACCTAAGCTAGTACCTGAGTACCCTCCTCCTCCTTACCCACAAAGATTAAAAAAAAGCACATGAGGAGAAACAATTTAGCAAATTCTTAGAGGTACTAAAACAGTTGCACATAAATGTTCCCTTAGTAGAAGCACTTCAACAAATGCCAAACTATGCAAAATTCATGAAAGATGTGCTTACCAAAAGAAAAAGATTAGGGGAATTTGAGACAGTTGCCATGACTAAAGAATGTAGTCAGATCATGCAAAGTAAAATTCCTAGGAAATTGAAGGATCCAGGAAGTTTTACAATTCCATTTTCCATTGAAACCTCTTATACTGGTAAAGCTTTATGTGATTTAGGGGCAAGTATTAACTTAATGCCTAAATCTATTTTTAACCAGTTGGGAATTGGAATTGTAAGACCAACCACTGTGACACTTCAATTAGCATATAGGTCAATAGCCTATCCTGACGGTATAATAGAAGACATCTTAGTTAAAGTAGACAAATTTGTGTTCCCTGCAGATTTTGTCATTCTTGACTTTGAAGCAGATAAGGATGTACCTATTATCCTAGGAAGACCATTTCTAGCAACTGGTAAAACCTTAATAGATGTGCAAGGAGGTGAACTTACAATGAGAGTGAATGATCAAGAGATAAAATTCAATGTAATGAGTGCTATGAAGTATCCCACAGAGGATACAGAAGCATGCTCATCCATTTTTTCTCTAGATAGATTGGTAGAAAAACAGTTTTACAAACAGTATGATCATTTGGCTAATGCAGATGCACTTGATGCACCTGCATTACTAGATGAGGAATTACTAGAAAAAGAAAACCTGCCAATAGGAAACTCTTGTAAGGAAGTCTGGGCCAGAACTTATGAACCTCTCAATCTCGAGGATCCAACCCTCAAAGAAAATTTACCCTCCATAGAAAAACCTCCCAAGTTAGAATTGAAGGAATTGCCTAAACATCTTAAGTATGTCTTTCTAGGAGAAAATGAGACCTTACCAGTTATTATTGCTTCTGACCTAACATCAGAACAAGAAAATGATCTCATCAATACTCTAAAGAAACATACCAAAGCAATAGGCTGGCAAATGACAGATATCAAGGGAATTAGTCCTTCTGTGTGTATGCATGGAATCATCTTAGAAGAAAATTCTAAGAATAGTATAGAAAGCCAAAGTATGCTATAAGCAATGCAGGAGCATCAAATGCATCTGCACCATGGTATGCTGATATTGTAAATTTCCTTGCAAGTAGAGTGACACCAGTGAATATGACATATCAACAAAGGAGAAGATTCTTCCACATAGTAAAACAATACTATTGGGATGATCCATTCCTTTACAAGTTGTGTCCTGATAAATTAATAAGGAAATGTGTTCCTGAGGAAGAACAACAAGCAGTGCTTCTGCATTGCCATGCTGCACCAAATGGTGGCCACTTTGGAATCACAAGAACAACAGCTAAGGTATTACAGTCTGGTTATTTTTGGCCTACTTTATTTAAAGATGCATATCTTATGATCAAGAATTGTGATAAATGTCAAAGGGCGGGAAATATTTTTGATAAACATAAAATGCCAAGAACCAATATTTTAGAAATTGAATTATTTGATGTATGGGGAATGGACTTCATGGGACCTTTTCCACCCTCTTTTGGCAATTTATATATTTTAGTAGCTGTTGATTATGTGTCCAAATGGGTAGAAGCAGTAGCATTACCAAATAACAATGCAAAATCAGTAAGTAGATTTCTTCAAAGGAATATATTTACTAGATTTGGTACTCCTAGAGCTATAATTAATGATGAAGGTTCACACTTCTGTAATAAAATCATTGAAAACCTTCTAGCTAAGTATGGAGTTAAGCATAAAATTGCTACAGCTTACCACCCTCAAACAAGTGGACAAGCAGAAATCTCAAATAGAGAAATTAAAAGAGTGCTAGAAAAATGGTAAGTCCAAATAGGAAAGATTGGTCTTTACATTTGGATGAAGCTTTATGGGCTTATAGAACAGCATTCAAAACACCCTTAGGAATGTCTCCTTATAGAATAGTTTATGGAAAAACATGCCATCTACCTGTGGAGTTAGAAAATGAGTCTTATTGGGCTATCAAGAAGCTCAATTTTAATTTAGACAAAGCAGGTACACAAAGAATGCTAGAGCTTAATGAGTTAGAAGAAATTAGGCAATTCTCTTATGAGAATGCTGAAATCTACAAAACCAAAACAAAGGCATGGCATGACAAAAGAATTCAAAAGAGAGACTTAAAAGAGGGAGGACTAGTTCTGCTATACAATTCTAGATTGAAGCTTTTTCCTAGAAAGCTTAGATCAAGGTGGTCAGGACCATTCAAATTGGTTAAAATTTATCCTCATGGAGCAGTTGACTTGTTAGATGAAAACTCAAACACCATCTTCAAAGTAAATGGTCAAAGAATCAAAATGTACTATGGTGAACATGTGGTGAGAGATAAGGTCACCACTCATTTGAAAAATCTCTAAAAGAAAGAGGTAGTCAGGCTGATAAGACTCTTAAAACAAGCGCTTAATGGGAGGCAACCCATCATTTTTACTTAATTTTGTTCAATTTGATGTTTTAAGTGTTTTGTAGGAAAAACAGGAAGCTGATGCAGCTGCATTGCAATGCTACTGCATTACATATGCATTGAAGAAAAAATGTGCCCTGTACCCAAGTTCAAAAGTTTGAAGAAATTGATCAATTGTGAGTGACAACTCATCAGAAGCAGAGTTAGAAATTAAATGAAGTGCTGAGTAACCAAGGAAGACACGTGGCTGCACGCATGTCCACCACGACCTACCTAACGGCTACTACCTCAAATCAAATCAAACTTCTCTTAACTCCTCACCAAGAAAACCCTAAAATCATTTTTGTTATCCCTTCCACTCAATCTGAAACCTCCCACTCTAATCAAACAGTTACACACATTAATTCCATATCCAGCAAACGCAATGGTGAAGAAGTAATCAGCATCAAAGTCTTCAGGCAAACATGCATCATCATCGTTCCAAAAGGGCAAGAAAGACAAGACTAACGCACCAGCATTGATCAGTGAAGAGAAAGCTCATCTATGGAAAATGCAAATGCTACCAGAAAGATGATACGATTTGAAGAAAGCAAGTCCATCCTTCATGGCAACAGTGGCCAATCTTCACTGGGATCACTTTGTGTTGCCACGAGGAGGATACATTGAAGAGCTAGTAAGAGAATTCTATGCTGGACTGTCTGAAGGAGAAAGACCAGAGAAAAGCTACACTTCTAAGGTTAGAGGTAAGATAGTTCATTTCCATCCTAAGAAAATAAATGAACATTATCTATTGAAATACAATGGACTTGAATTTGAGAAGAAAGTAGGGAAGGCTAATAAGAAAGAAATGGAAGAAATTAGGAGTAGAATTGCTACACCAGATTCTGTTTGGGAAAGATTCACACCAAATGAGGTTAAGCTTAGAAGTACTTATTTGATAGATGCTCTAGGAAATTGGCATTTGTTCATTACAACATCAATCTTACCTACTTCACACACATATGCTATGACCAAAGAGAGATTGATCTTACTAGATACAATTCTCTCTGAGGAAAATGTTGATCTAGGTAGATTGATTGCAAGAGAAATATATACATGCACAACAAAAACAAAGGGATTTCTGTTTTTCCCTTGTCTCATAACTGAATTATGCATGAAAGAAGGTGTTCCTATTGCTGCTAATGAACAAAGGAAATTTCCCCCTACTAATTTGAATGATGAGATGAAGGAGAGAATAAGAAAAGTGAAAGAATCAGTGCCTATGCCTGCAATGCAAGAGCATTTCATGCAAAAGCAAGCTGCAGTGTGGAAATTTCAGAATGAACAACATGATTGGCTGCAGCTTGTTTTCCAATATTTGTCTAATGAATTAGGCAATATTGAGGCACCTGTGTTCCCAAGCTGGGTGTTAAGAACTGAAGGACAAGAAAAAGAGGAGAAAGAACAAGCTGATGAGGATAAGGAAGAAGAAAAAGAAGAGGAAGAAAAGGAAGAAGAGAAAGAAGAGGAAGAAAAGGAAGAGCCTAGTAGAAAGAAGAAAGTGACTAGGAAACAAACAAAGGAAAAGAAAAAGGTAGTAGTGGAGCCTAAATTTGAAGACACTTATAATTCAGAAACTGAGGATGAAGATTTAGAAAAAGAAATGGACAAGGAGAGTGAAGATGAAGAAGAAAGTACTGAAGTTGAAAGTGAGGAAGAAGAACATGCTAGAGGTGTCATTCTGGAAGAAATTGCCAGACAAAAATTGTAACATCCCTGATTTTTAAAGACTCGTATTATGATGCCGGAGGCCGATTAATTATTTGTGGGAATAATTGGTCGCGTCTCGGGGATTAATAGTTGAGTAATTCGTCAAGAAAACCTATTCTCCATTGAAAGGTGGCTTATTCATAGAATAATGAGGAATTGGAGCCGAAGGGCAAATCTGTCTTTTCACATCCCTAGTAATTTAAAATATAATCGTAAAGATTATAATTAATTTCGAACCAAAAGAATTGAGGAACTTCGGGTCAGAACTGAATTAATCGAGAAGGTTTTGTACCAAAAAGGATTTTCAACTCCTAAGCTATCACTTTATGGGCCAAGGGCAAAATGGTCTTTACACCATCATTATAAACCCCCCAGCCCATATTCATACTGAACTCACCCTCTCACTTGGACACCTTTCAGCTGAAGTTGAGAAAAGAGAAAAAAAGAGTTGAGAAAAGAGAGAAAGAGGGCGAAGGGAGGAGGAAGAGGAGGAAAGGAGAGCTTCTCAAGTTTTCATTGCATGTAAGTCTTCTAAACCTCTCTCTACTCCATTTTTGATTCTGAGTTCAATGGTACCAAGGACAAGGGCTGATTCTCACTCTTCCTCTATGCGCCATTTTTGAATCTTGAAGCTCCAAGGTTGAAGATAATGGGGTTTTGAGCTGCCACTTCTCTTGCATGTCCAGTGTTGCTATTAAGAGGGGGGGGGGATCTCAAACTTTTATTTCGATTTAGGAGAGATCGTGAAAGATTGGGTTGCTGCTCCAAGCCGTTCAGTCAAGATAGCTGCTGTTCCAGCGTTGTTGGTGATTGTTCGTGCGTTCTAGTGTTCGGCTGTTTCACGTTTTGATCGTGGCTCCTAGCGAAAACGACATCACGGTGAGTTCTACTCACGATAGGGTATTTTGATATTGTGAACATGTTTTCGACATGGAATCCCTTGGTCATATTTTCTGTTTTCAAAAGTCTTAGAATCGAAAAGCGTTTTTAAGTCAAAACGGTGTTTTACGGTTTATTGAGAATTTTAATAAATCGTTGAAACGAAATGAATTGTGTACTACTAGAAATATATATTCTGGGAATTTTCTGAGTTTCAGGTGATTGAAATTAGAAATCGAATCGGACGAGAACGGAGAGCGAAAATGAGGAAAGTGGGAAATTCTGGTAACAGACACAGGTCGCACGGACCGTGCGCCCCTGGGCACGGATCGTGTGCCTGCTTCGGGTTGGAAATATTGGAAACAGAACGGGACGCACGGGTCGTGCGCCCCTGGGCACGGATCGTGCGCTTCCTTCTGGTAGATGGGTCCAGAGTAGTGCACCACACACGGGTCGTGCGCCCCTGGGCACGGGTCGTGCGTGGGGTTCTGTTACCGGCTTCCGTTTTCTCGTTTTGTTGCTCCGTTTGATCCCGAACCTTTTCTAATTTCTTTCTCAACCATTCAAAAAGGGATTGCCTCACTGAAAACCTTATTTTGAACTTGTTCAACTCATGGTTTTTGAAAAAGAGCTTTGAAAGCCTATTTGATCGAAAAACCGAAACCCTAGTATATGTGTGGGTACACCGTCTTATGGATAGAATGTATATATATTTATATATATATATATATATCAACTGTATATGATTATAATGCCGGATGTCTAGAGATTCATCAAAACGGGTTATAAGTCAATAACACATTACAATATGATTATAATGCCGGATGTTTATAAATTCATCAAAACGGGTTATAGATCAATAAGATATAAATTATCTAAAAAGATATTGTGATTGATCCTTTGGTGATCGGAAAGATATATATTATCTAACTCTCGAGAAATCGTTATGTATTGTCATACATAAATCGCGTTGGGTGACGACCCGACAAGTAGCATACTAGGGAGGGTAGTCATGACCCCTTACCTAGGCCCTGAATGTGTTTTGGCGTGGTCAACTCACGGGTTGCCGGGATTAGCAGTGGTGCAGTCGGCTTGTGCTAAGTTACTGATTATAAGTTAACATTGCCGGGATTAGCAGTTGTGCAGTCGGCAGATGTTAAGCTGTAGCTACCGGGATTAGCAGTTGTGCAGTCGGTTGAGCTAAGCTATTAAAAAACATAAAAGAGAACACGATTTGCTTGGCATTTCGATTATGGCTATTGGTAGCTAATCAAACATTGTTAACGGTTTAATAATTGAACCGAGTGTCAGTGAGGGGGCACGGTAGGACTCACTGAGATAATGTTATCTCACCCTATCCATATTTGTTGTTTTTCAGAGAAGCAGGGAAAAAGGAAGACTATAGTGCACGAGTAGTTGATATACTCTTGGAGGTGCTGAAGACTTAGTCATTTTCTCCTTGTTCTTTCGTTGTCCTATTGGTTGTATAAACTTGTATTGATTATGAGTTATATGAACCGCTTATGTTTCTGTTCGGTACTTGGACTTGGATATTGTAATCCACTCGGTATGGAACCGATAAACTTCTATTTTATGAAGTAATGTTATTTCCGATTATGTTTTATTTCGGGAAAAGTTTGTATGTCCAAAACTTAAACAGGAACTGTGTCCTCTGAATTTCCGCAATCTGTGCATCTTTCGGTCTCTCTACATGTTAGAAATACCGGGGTGTTACATTTGGTATCAGAGCAGTTCGACCTAGTCGGACTTAGATGTTAAGAGTCTTTTGCGTCTTCTAAGTCTGATTTTTCTTAGTATGCTATTAGACATTGAGCCTGATCAACTTAATACTTTGTGCATACTTCGCAGAATCATGGCTGGAAGAGGTAGGAGAAACCCACCTATTGATCCTCATCAAGAATGGATGCAGAATGTCATCGAAACTCAGCAAAAGATGATGAATGACATGATGCTAATGCAACAGCAACAGATGGCTCAAATGGCTCAAATGCAGCAGATGCATCAGATGCCTCAACCACAACCAGCTGAGCCAGTCAATGTGCCAACACCTGAGGATCCCAACAGGATGTATTTCCGGTTTCTGAAGATGAAACCCCCAACCTTCAAAGGAGGATCCGAGGCAATGAAAGCCCATTTCTGGGTAGATGCCATGGAACGGATCTTTGATACTTTGCAATGCAATGAAGGAGAAAAGGTAATTTGTGCTGCTAACACTCTGGACGAGGATGCTCACACTTGGTGGGTTAACGCTCGTAGAATGCTTCAAAACCAAGGAACTCCTCTTGAGTGGGATAACTTCAAAGAGTTGTTTTTGGGTCATTATTTTCCCGACTCCCAAAGACTTGACAAGCAGATGGAATTTCTGAATTTGAAACAGGGAGAGATGACAGTTGGGGAATATGCTGCAAAATTTGAGAGATTGTCACAATTCTATGAATTGGGGACCACCGCTCCTGATGATAGGTGGAAGATGGTGATGTTCAAACAAGGTCTTAGAGGCGATGTGAATCAAGGCCTCAGCTCGTATTCCCTAACCACTTATCCTGCTTTGGTTCAACAGGCTCATTCAGCAGAAAGCGATCTGAAAAGAATGTATGCTGAGAGGAAGGATTTTTGGAAGGATAAGAAGAAGGGCAGTGGGTCAACTTCTTCAAACCCGAGGTATAGAGGGAATCTAGACAAGGGAAAGCAGATTCAGTCAAACAACACTTCTGGGCATCGCCGGTGTGAAGTGTGCAAGAAGAATCATCCGGGAAGGTGTCGATCAGAGGCAAGGTCGGATCAGTGTTATCTTTGCAAGGAAGTGGGGCATTATGCCAACAATTGTCCGTCAAGGAAGGCTTTCTTAGAGTCTCCTGATGCTCCGAGACAGGCTCGAGTCAACACTCTGGATGCTAAGACCATCAAGCCAGCTGATAATCTTATAAGGGGTACAGGTTCTATCTTTCATCAAACTGTTAATATTCTGTATGACTCTGGTGCTACTCATTGTTTTATCTCTGAAACATGTGCGGAACGGCTAGGATTAATAGTATCTCCTATATCCGAACCAATATCTATCCTTACTGCGGCAAAGGGTCGTGTGCGAACCCAATCATTGTGTCTTAATTGTCTGCTCACCATAGGAGGCAGGGACTTTGTTGTTGATTTTATCTGTCTGCCTATGAGAGGAATGGAGATCGTGTTGGGAATGAATTGGATGACTTCCAATCACATTACGATTGATTGTTTCAATCGTGCAATTAATTTTCCTTCTGAAATAGCGGAACATTCACTACCTGCAGATGATGGTGTTATTTCGTTCACTTCAGCCAGCCAGTCTCTATTCCAAGGTGCGGAAGCTTTTGTTATTATTTTGTCTGCATCAACTGAAACTGAATTGGACTTGTCATCGATTCAAGTTGTTAATGAATTCTTAGATGTATTTCCCGAGGAAGTCTCCTCTTTGCCTCCAGAACGAGAGGTAGAATTCTCTATAGATTTGACGCCTGGCACAGGGCCAATATCCATAGCACCTTATAGGATGTCTCCTCTTGAACTGAAGGAATTGAAGTCCCAACTTGAGGAATTAATTTCCAAGAAGTTTATTCGACCGAGTGCTTCTCCATGGGGTGCTCCGGTATTGCTAGTCAAGAAGAAGGACGGAAGCATGAGGTTATGCATAGACTACCGTCAGCTGAATAAAATCACTATCAAGAATAAGTATCCATTGCCAAGGATAGATGATCTACTTGACCAACTTCGAGGTGCTAAAGTTTTCTCCAAAATTGATCTAAGGTCAGGGTACCATCAAATTAGGGTAAGAACCTTAGACATTCCGAAGACTGCCTTTCGTACGAGGTACGGACACTACGAATTTGTAGTGATGCCTTTCGGATTAACTAACGCTCCAGCCGTATTCATGGATTATATGAATAGAGTATTTCATTCTTACCTAGATCAGTTTGTGGTCGTCTTTATTGATGATATCTTGATTTACTCCAAGTCAGTTGAGGAGCATGCTCAGCATCTCCGATTTGTCCTAGGAGTACTCCGAGAGAAGAAACTCTACGCTAAACCATCAAAGTGTGACTTTTGGATGCCTGAAGTAAAATTCTTGGGTCATGTAATTTCCCAAGAAGGGGTTGCAGTGGATCCTAGCAAGGTGGAAGCTGTGTTGAATTGGGAACGGCCAACGTCAGTGACTGAGATCAGAAGCTTTCTGGGTTTAGCTGGATACTATAGAAGATTCATTGAAGGTTTTTCGCAAATGGTACTTCCGCTTACTCGATTGACTCGCAAGGGTCAACCGTTTATGTGGGATGCCGATTGTGAAGAGTGCTTCCTTGGATTGAAGGAAAAGTTAACTTCTGCTCCGATCCTAATTCTTCCGGATCCGTCATTGGGATTTCAGATTTACAGTGATGCATCTGGGAAGGGTTTAGGATGCGTTCTCATGCAGAATCAACATGTTGTGGCCTATGCATCGAGGCAATTGAAGACGCATGAACGGAATTACCCAACTCATGACTTAGAGTTGGCGGCTATTGTGTTTGCACTGAAAATTTGGAGACATTACCTTTACGGTTCTCGTTTCGAGGTTTTTAGTGATCACAAGAGCTTGAAATATCTATTTGACCAAAAGGAGTTGAATAACAGACAGAGAAGGTGGACCGAATTTTTGAAGGACTATGACTTCGAATTGAAATATCACCCTGGGAAAGCCAATGTGGTAGCAGATGCTCTGAGCAGGAAGTCTATCCACACGGCAAGGTTAATGGTTCACGAGATGGCTTTGTTGGAGTCGTTCAGAGACTTGAAACTCAAGGTGGTAAGAAAGAGGGATCGCGTAGTGCTGCGGCATATACAGATAGCCAGTGTGCTAAGGGAACAAATCCGTGTAGCTCAAGAAGCTGATATGAAGTTGCAGTCTCAGAGGGGATCGCCAGATTTCACTGAGGATAGTGATGGCGTGATTTGCTCTAATGGGAGGATTTGTGTTCCCGATGATGATGATATCAAAAGGCAAGTATTGGAAGAAGCTCATAGGAGTCAGTACTCCGTACATCCGGGATCCACCAAGATGTACCGAGACTTGAAGTTGATGTATTGGTGGCCTGGGATGAAGGTCGAGATTGCAGAATTTGTTTCTCGGTGCTTAACTTGTCAGAAGGTTAAGGCGGAACACCGAAGACCGGGCGGTCAGTTACAACCGCTAGATGTACCAGTTTGGAAGTGGGAAGATATCTCAATGGACTTCGTCATGGGTTTGCCGAGGTCACAGGCAGGCAATGATTCTATTTGGGTAGTAGTGGACCGATTGACTAAATCCGCTCACTTTATTCCCGTTCGCTCGACTTATAAGGTTTCCACGTTAGCAGATGAATATGTGAGGAACATTATCAGACTGCATGGAGTCCCAACGAGTATTGTGTCAGACCGAGATCCCAAGTTTACTTCCAGGTTCTGGAGAGCATTGAATGAAGCTTTGGGAACAAGGGTGCTGGTTAGCACTACTTATCATCCTCAGACTGATGGTCAGACGGAGAGGACTATCCAGACTCTTGAGGACATGCTTCGGGCTTGTGTGCTCGACAGTGGGAGAAAATGGGAGGACCATCTTCCGTTAGTGGAATTCTCCTACAACAACAGTTACCACTCTAGCATTGGAATGGCACCGTTTGAAGCACTTTATGGTAGGAAGTGTAGAACTCCATTGTGTTGGTGGGAGATTGGGGAAGACAAGTTTTTGGGACCCGATATGGTTCGTGAGACTACAGAGAAGGTCAAGTTAATTCGAGAAAGGATGAAGGTTGCTCAGAGTCGGCAAAAGAGCTACGCTGACAACCGAAGGAGACCGTTGGAGTTTGAGGTTGGTGATCATGTGTTCTTGAAAGTTTCGCCAACCATAGGCACTGGGAGAGCCTTGCGAGCGAAGAAGCTCAGTCCTCGATATGTTGGACCTTTCCAAATCATCGAGCGGATTGGGCCAGTTGCCTATCGCCTCGCATTGTCTCCGGCCCTATCAAATCTCCACGATGTGTTCCACGTATCTCAGTTGAGAAAGTATGTTCCCGATCTGCATCAACCATTGAGTGTTGATACCATTGACCTGCAACCGGATTTGTCATTCCAACCTTATCCTAGCTACATCTTGGAGCGTGGCGAGAAGACGCTACGGTCAAGGACTATTCCTATTGTCAAAGTGGTCTGGGATGGATTCTCAATCGAGGAGGCTACCTGGGAACTGGAAGAAGACATGCGAAATCGATATCCATATCTCTTTCAGTAAGGTATGTTTCGTCAATTTTGAGGACAAAATTTTTAAAAGTTGGGGAGATTGTAACATCCCTGATTTTTAAAGACTCGTATTATGATGCCGGAGGCCGATTAATTATTTGTGGGAATAATTGGTCGCGTCTCGGGGATTAATAGTCGAGTAATTCGTCAAGAAAACCTATTCTCCATTGAAAGGTGGCTTATTCATAGAATAATGAGGAATTGGAGCCGAAGGGCAAATCTGTCTTTTCACATCCCTAGTAATTTAAAATATAATCGTAAAGATTATAATTAATTTCGAACCAAAAGAATTGAGGAACTTCGGGTCAGAACTGAATTAATCGAGAAGGTTTTGTACCAAAAAGGATTTTCAACTCCTAAGCTATCACTTTATGGGCCAAGGGCAAAATGGTCTTTACACCATCATTATAAACCCCCCAGCCCATATTCATACTGAACTCACCCTCTCACTTGGACACCTTTCAGCTGAAGTTGAGAAAAGAGAAAAAAAGAGTTGAGAAAAGAGAGAAAGAGGGCGAAGGGAGGAGGAAGAGGAGGAAAGGAGAGCTTCTCAAGTTTTCATTGCATGTAAGTCTTCTAAACCTCTCTCTACTCCATTTTTGATTCTGAGTTCAATGGTACCAAGGACAAGGGCTGATTCTCACTCTTCCTCTATGCGCCATTTTTGAATCTTGAAGCTCCAAGGTTGAAGATAATGGGGTTTTGAGCTGCCACTTCTCTTGCATGTCCAGTGTTGCTATTAAGAGGGGGGGGGGATCTCAAACTTTTATTTCGATTTAGGAGAGATCGTGAAAGATTGGGTTGCTGCTCCAAGCCGTTCAGTCAAGATAGCTGCTGTTCCAGCGTTGTTGGTGATTGTTCGTGCGTTCTAGTGTTCGGCTGTTTCACGTTTTGATCGTGGCTCCTAGCGAAAACGACATCACGGTGAGTTCTACTCACGATAGGGTATTTTGATATTGTGAACATGTTTTCGACATGGAATCCCTTGGTCATATTTTCTGTTTTCAAAAGTCTTAGAATCGAAAAGCGTTTTTAAGTCAAAACGGTGTTTTACGGTTTATTGAGAATTTTAATAAATCGTTGAAACGAAATGAATTGTGTACTACTAGAAATATATATTCTGGGAATTTTCTGAGTTTCAGGTGATTGAAATTAGAAATCGAATCGGACGAGAACGGAGAGCGAAAATGAGGAAAGTGGGAAATTCTGGTAACAGACACAGGTCGCACGGACCGTGCGCCCCTGGGCACGGATCGTGTGCCTGCTTCGGGTTGGAAATATTGGAAACAGAACGGGACGCACGGGTCGTGCGCCCCTGGGCACGGATCGTGCGCTTCCTTCTGGTAGATGGGTCCAGAGTAGTGCACCACACACGGGTCGTGCGCCCCTGGGCACGGGTCGTGCGTGGGGTTCTGTTACCGGCTTCCGTTTTCTCGTTTTGTTGCTCCGTTTGATCCCGAACCTTTTCTAATTTCTTTCTCAACCATTCAAAAAGGGATTGCCTCACTGAAAACCTTATTTTGAACTTGTTCAACTCATGGTTTTTGAAAAAGAGCTTTGAAAGCCTATTTGATCGAAAAACCGAAACCCTAGTATATGTGTGGGTACACCGTCTGATGGATAGAATGTATATATATTTATATATATATATCAACTGTATATGATTATAATGCCGGATGTCTAGAGATTCATCAAAACGGGTTATAAGTCAATAACACATTACAATATGATTATAATGCCGGATGTTTATAAATTCATCAAAACGGGTTATAGATCAATAAGATATAAATTATCTAAAAAGATATTGTGATTGATCCTTTGGTGATCGGAAAGATATATATTATCTAACTCTCGAGAAATCGTTATGTATTGTCATACATAAATCGCGTTGGGTGACGACCCGACAAGTAGCATACTAGGGAGGGTAGTCATGACCCCTTACCTAGGCCCTGAATGTGTTTTGGCGTGGTCAACTCACGGGTTGCCGGGATTAGCAGTGGTGCAGTCGGCTTGTGCTAAGTTACTGATTATAAGTTAACATTGCCGGGATTAGCAGTTGTGCAGTCGGCAGATGTTAAGCTGTAGCTACCGGGATTAGCAGTTGTGCAGTCGGTTGAGCTAAGCTATTAAAAAACATAAAAGAGAACACGATTTGCTTGGCATTTCGATTATGGCTATTGGTAGCTAATCAAACATTGTTAACGGTTTAATAATTGAACCGAGTGTCAGTGAGGGGGCACGGTAGGACTCACTGAGATAATGTTATCTCACCCTATCCATATTTGTTGTTTTTCAGAGAAGCAGGGAAAAAGGAAGACTATAGTGCACGAGTAGTTGATATACTCTTGGAGGTGCTGAAGACTTAGTCATTTTCTCCTTGTTCTTTTGTTGTCCTATTGGTTGTATAAACTTGTATTGATTATGAGTTATATGAACCGCTTATGTTTCTGTTCGGTACTTGGACTTGGATATTGTAATCCACTCGGTATGGAACCGATAAACTTCTATTTTATGAAGTAATGTTATTTCCGATTATGTTTTATTTCGGGAAAAGTTTGTATGTCCAAAACTTAAACAGGAACTGTGTCCTCTGAATTTCCGCAATCTGTGCATCTTTCGGTCTCTCTACATGTTAGAAATACCGGGGTGTTACAAAAATATGCCAAGAAAACACGACCACAAGCCCAACAAGAAACAACCCACACTTCACCAATCACATCACCTATTCAATCACCAATTCACTCACCTACCAAAGAAGTATCTCCCCAACCAAAGTCACCACTACCGTCCCTTACTGATCCACCAATACAGTTGTAGCGACCGAAGAGTCCGGAGGAGGGATCCTTCGTTGTTTTGAACAATGGAGCCGCCATCAATATTTATTTTTAGGAAAACATTGAAAAAACCTTCGTTTTGGGTTCGGGGGTCGATTAAGTGCGGGGAAGGTACTAGCACCCCGCAACATCCTAAAAAGGTTACCTTTTAATTTAATGTGTAGAAAAAGTTAGTTTTAAACGAAAATACTTTGTTTACCCATTTTTGATTGTTTGCGAAGAAGAGAAAAAAAGAAAGGAAGACTTAATAAAAATTTTAGTTTTTTTGCGCTTGACAGGAGTGGGCCCCCGCTCCTACGTATCTCCGGGTGCGATGGAGAAATCAAAGCTACGTAGTTCTCGGGTAGAAAAAATTTGTGTGTTGGTATTTTTTATTTATTGAAAAGTTTTTGCGAAAACTAGAGACCGTTCATGGTGACCAAACAGATAAATCCAGAGTGGTCGTCATTAATGGCTTATTCGAAAAAGAAGGTATCTACAGCGTTTAAACGGGCGGGGCCCAGAGTGACTGTTGTAAATACCCGGTTAGTGATTGAGCGTTGGTTCGTTTGAAAACGTGCTTACCGGGAAGCGTGATAAAAAAGGAGTCGGAATTATGTTTGTATTTTATTAACTAAAAAAAATGAAGTTTAGGCGGATGTTTGCGATGATCAAACGAGTAACCTCAGAGTGATCACCGCTACTAATCCACTGTGAAAAAAAGGAAGGTTAGTCCTAACGGTCAAACAAGCAAGGCTCAGAGTGACCACTAGTAACAACCTATTTTTTACGCGAATTCGATTATTCGAGAGAAAGAAAAAAAACGGTTTGGAAGCATCACGTTGTGAATAAAAGCGGAATAGGTGATAAAAGGGGGTGCAAATAATAGAGGAGTGTTGTACCAAAAATGGGGGTGTGCTTAACATCAGCCCACAATAACATTGTTTGGGTTTTTGGGCCTTTGCGCGAAAATTGGGCTGAAAGCGGGGAGAGCTGTATTACTAAAAGGTGGGGGTGAAAACAGCGTTTTGACGCTAGAACGAGTGCTGGGGGTGCAAATAGCGTTTTGACGCCAAAACGAGTGCTGGGGGTGCAAATAGCGTTTTGACGCCAAAAAACGATTGTTTGATTTTCTTTGACTAATTGGTTTGTTTATTTTTGAAAAAAAAAACGGTTTTGATTGACTTGATTCTCGCCTACGTTAGAAGAAAGCGTTTGGTGAGAAAAGATTTGTAAATTTGTAAGGAAATGTTTTCTTTTTTTTTGAAACATTGTCATGGTTATGTTTTTAAAAAAAAAGGGTGCTTTTGTTTTTTGGAAAATGATTGTTATTTTTATTGTTATTATTTTTTGAAAAGGGTAGTGGTATTAGTATTTATTTTAAAAAAAACATTTTTTTTAGTGTTTTAAAAAAAGGGGCTTTATTTAATCCGAAAATAAGCAATATTTAAATAAAAAAACAACAATTTTTTAATATGTACAAAAACAGCAATTTTTTATAAATAAAAAAAAACAGCAACTATTTTAATTAAAAAACAGCAACAATTAATATCAAAAACAGCAATAAAATATATAAAAAAACAGCAACTATTTTAATAGAAAAACAACAACATTATAATATCTAAAAGAACATGACAACAACAAATTTAAAACAACAAAACAGAAAAACAGCAACAAATAAAATTATCTAAAATGTTACCACAACAAATTTAATTAAAAAAAACAGCAATAATAATATGTAAAAAAAAAGCAATAAAACAAGAATTACAGCAACTACAAAGAAACCTTAAAATGTTACAGCAACAATAATATATGAAACCGAAAATTACATTATAAAAACAAATACAGCAAATAATAAAAAAACTATTACAATGTGAATAACATTACATCATAGTACCTTACAAGAAAAATCCAGAAATTGTTGAAGAAAGGTTTTCCCCTTCGGATTCCCTCAAGACAGTGGAATTTGAAACTAAAAAATATTTGTGAAAAGAAAAAAAAAAGAACGGGAAGGATAATATTGAACAACAACTCTCAAACTCTTCCTAAACTCTCTTTTTGACAATTGTTTTTTTTGAAAAAAAACTATTTTTTAGAAATTTCTTCTTCTTCCCTCTTTTTCTCCAGAACCAAAAAAAAATCCGTCCTTGCTTCATGGTCTTGGCCCCTTATTTATACTTAAAGATCGAATCCCTCCTTCATTTTTTGGACTACTTTGTACAGTAGTTTGTTACTGTGGCTTGACATTTCGTGATGACTGAGAAGGATATGATGACCTAGGGTTTTGTGGAGAGTAGTTGGTGAAGGGGTATGGGCATGGTAGAGGAGATGGTTTTTTTTTATGTGAGAAATGAGAGTGAATCCGTGAGTGAGAGAGAGATGTGAAGGAAAAAAAATGATGGAGAGTGTGAGAGAGATGGGTCGTAGGGATGGGGAGAGAATGAGAGGTTGAGTGTGAGTTGTGTGTGATGGAGAAAGAAAGAGAAAATGAAGGTTGAGTGTGAGAGAAGGAGAGTGAGAGTCGTAGAAGGGAAGAGGAAGTGATGTGAGAGATGAAAGAAAGAGAAAGTGAAGTGAGTGGGTGTGAGAAAGAGAGAGTGAGCCGTAGGAAGAGAAGAGAGAGGGGAAAGGCGTGTATAGGGAAGAGAAATGTGGGGAAGTGGGAGTTGAGAAAAAAGAGGAGAGGTGGAGTGTGGGAAAGGAAAAAGAATGCAATTTCCAAGGAGGAAAAAGGGGGAGTGGGGCGAATTTTTAGGAGGGGAAAGGTGAGTGAATGTGGATGATTTTTTAGGGAAAGGGGGGATTGAATGTGGATGGTTTTTAGGGTAAAGGGGGGGGGGTTAAAATTTTTTTTTTTTTGGTGGTGGCCGAATTTAGGGTTAGGAAGAGGGAAAGTTAGGGTTTGGTGAGTTGGGTCATGGGTTATGGATTGGGTGGATGGGTTAGGGTTTTGGTGAAGGAGTGTTAGGGTCATGAGAATTGGGCTAGGGTTTTGGAATTGGATTGGGTTTTAGATGGCCCAATCCCGATTGCACCTCTAATCTTTTTTTAACAAACCCCCCTATTTCCTCCTTGGCTTATTTTTTGTTTCTTTACTTCTAAATAAAATATTTTTTGATGATTAAAACTCATAGCAATAAAAACAAGAAAATAATACATGACATAAAAAAGATTATTATTTTTAATAAATAAAATCTCTCAATTATGATCGGACAAAATTAGGGTATTACAGCTGCCCCTCTTTATTTATATTTTGCTAGGAAATCGGAGGGGTTCCGAGTTTCTCGAGGAAAATAGAAATAAAGATAACAAGACGCTAATTTTGTCCAGACTGAGACTTTTGTTTTTTGTTTTTTTTTTTTTGAAAATTATGAAAACTGGGTTGACTTGGAGAGAAAGTAAATAAGGATTGCTGGGGATCTGAAGGAGCACTGGGGCTTTGATGGTCTAATTCAGAATCAATGCTTGACGCATCGACTTGAGTTCGACTGAGGGACCGTCGGGGTCTGAAGGGCATGCCTAAGCCTGAGGGACCGATGGGTCCGAAGGAGCGCAACTAGCTTATGGTACTAGTAATACGGTCTGTTTGTGGGTGGCCTTTTTTTCGAGCGGCCGCGAAGGACGTACACCGAGTCTTAGGCTGACACAGCTAGTCTGAAGGACCTGGGGTCGGGCGATCCGTCGCGCTCAGTGTCGACTTAGTGATCTGGTGGTATGGTTCGAAGTCGTTGCTTGGACGTGTTAATTCGAATTGACCTGAAGGACCAGGGGTCGGATGATCCGTCGTGCTCAGTGTCGACGTAGTGATCTGGTGGTATGGTTCGAAGTCGTTGCTTGGACGAGTTAATTCGAATTGACCTGAAGGACCTGGGGTCGGATGATCAGTCGTGCTCAGTGTCGACGTAGTGATCTGAGGGTAGAGTTTGAAGTCGTTGCTTGGACGTGTTGATTCAAACTGAACTGAAGGACCTGGGGTCGGTTGATCGGTCGGTTGCTCGATAACGCGACATGCGATCTGGATTGAAGGACCGCTGTTGGTCTGAGGGATCTCTGCTAGACTTGGTGCTAACATTGTGATTTGGTTTGATGTAGGATCGATGCTCGTTAAAAACTGGAAGGACCGACACTTAAAGTTGAAAAACAGCAGATGCTATGCATATGACATGCATGTAATGTATGCATGTGTGATGATTGGTTTTGAGTGGAATGATGAATGAAATGTAATGGATGACTTTTGTTGTTTTTTTCCTTTTTTTTTGCTTTTGTTTCTTTTTTTTTTTGACTATTTTTGCTCTTTTGCTCTTGCTCTTTTGCTCTTTCTTGTCTCTTTCGCTTTGCTCTTTTGCACTTTTGCTCTTGCTCTTTTGCTCTTGCTCTTTTGCTCTTTCTTGCCCCTTCTTGTTGATCAACTCGCAGGACTTTCGACGTAAGATACGGGAGTTGCCCAAAGTAGTGCTATTGAAGTGCGGCCTATTGTTATCATTCGCCTTTTTGAAGTGATCTTGCATGTATTTATCTTTTTTGCAATTTTATTTATGAGAGATTGCCTCGTTTATGTGACCTTTAGAAATTCCGTAATAAACTGTAATGCTTTTAGTCATGCACATGTTTCACAATTCAATATCGCTTATCATAAAATGTCATTTCAAAACAAGGGAAAATAAAGAAGAAGGGAAAGTGTTTGACATTAAGACTGGAGCCGAGTGTGCGAAAGGGACACTGGCTTGAGAGTATATTAAGAATTTTGAAATAAACGAAAAGGCAAAAATACTAAGCAGATCTTTGGGTAGTTAGTGTCCTTAAAGTAACAACGTTGGCCGCCCATGACCTCGATCAATTCACTATCCGGCTTTTGTTGGTTGCCTAAACATTTACTTAGTCCAGCTTCCTGACCCTAATTTTTGCCTGGATTGCCCCTTTGGGTTTTCAATCCACCGGGTCGCTCTAATTTTTGCCTAGGCCGCCCCTTCGGGTTTTCAGCCTAGCGAGCTTGTTTTTCTTGGCTCATTTTTTTCTTATCTTTATATGCATTTTTAGGCATAGTATTTGACCGCATCAGAATTCATCGGGAGTGGGACGTCTTCGCCCTCTACTTTCATGGGGGTTAGGGGCCCTCCAGAGAATGATTTCTTTACCGCATAAGGTCCTTCGTAATTCAAGGGTCCATCTTCCACGGGGATCCTTTTGGATGGGTATGATTTTCTTGGGCACCAAGTCTCATTGAAATTGTCAGGGATGAACCCTTTTCTGTTAATCTTTCTTTGCTCTTTTCTGACATGACGCATAACAACCATCCTTTTGTTTGATAAGGTTTAATGGAAGTGCTACTTTCATTGCACGGGGTTGCCCCTGTTGAAGTGTGAAACAAGTTCTGATCTCCGTGTAAGGTAAAAAGGAGCGTTTGAAGGTTACTATCGTCTCTGATATTCTTTGTTTGTCGCCGCAACTGCCTCATTCATTTTTGGGTGGTACGAGGATGGTTTATGATGTTCGACTTGGGGTCTCCACACAAACTTTTCCCCACTGTTCGATGATCTTGCTTGGAAGGTTGTAACGACAGACCAAATTCATTAACAATCACTGATTTTCTTACACCGGTGGGTATCTTGTGTTAGACAAAGTGATGCGAGCGAATTTTCTTGATTCGCTGTCCTTTTGGTGTGATGTTCATTCTAACACCTTTTTGCCTTCTCTCGTTCCCAAGTTAATCATCTCACTTGATTCCACGCGAAGCTGGACCACTTCATCTTCCTGCTTCATTATTCTCATTACCTCTAGAGGAGTTTTCCCAGTTATCTTCTACATCTTCCTTAGTTCGGGCTGATCGAAGTTATGATATGGGTCAACGATGTTGTTATTTTCAAGGACAAATTATTTAGATCTGCATTAGTAGAAATTGAAAGAGGATGGAGGAAGAAGCGAATCGAGCGAATGAGCGAAGAAGTTTATGGCAAAATTCAAAATGCTATTTTATTAATATTGATATTGAAAAGAAACATGTGTGCCCTTATTGAAATGTCCTAAGGCCTTGGGCAGAGCCATAGGATTGCATTACAAGAAAATTACTTTGAACTAAAAATCACAAGAAACTCGACGGTCCCCCAATTCATAAGTGCTTCAGATGCAGGATAACGGCGCACAAGGATGATGATGTCCTCTCTAGTATTTCGAACGCCTTCAATAGCATTGACAAATGACTCTTCATGCCCCTAGAAGGGGTTATTGCCTTCATTGAAGTTCAACCATTTGGATTCGATCAGATCCTGAATCACATGTCTCAACGCCTTGCAGTTTTCCACTGAATGTCCAATTGCGCCTGTGTGAAAATCGCATGTGGCATTTGGGTCGTAGCCCCTCGGGAAAGGAGGTTCAATAGGTCTCATCGGGCGGGGGGAGATTAAGTTGTGACTGATGAGGTGGTTGAACATGTCTGAGTAGGATACGGGAATTGGATCAAACGGTACATGTTTCCTTTCTGGATAGTTTGGTTGCCCATGGATTCCATTGGTTTGGGTAGATAAGTGCAGGGCTTGGGGACGGTTTTTGGAGGCGTAAGAGCCTTTCCCTGGTCCTGTTATGGAATTGGTTTCTTCTTCATCGTTTTCGGTTGAACCGTGAGTAATTTTCCCGTTTCTCATTCCGCTTTCTAACCTTTCCCCTATGGTGACCATGTCTAAGAAGTTAGAGGAAACGCTCCCGATCAACCTGTCATAGAAGGGTGACTGCAAAGTGTCCCTGAACATGGATACCATCTCCTTTTCCAGTAAAGGTGGTGCCACCTGCGCTGCTAGTCCTCTCCAACGTTGGGCGTACTCCCTGAATGATTCATGGTTTCCTTTCACCATATTCTGCAACTGTAATCTATCAGGAGCTATATCGATGTTGTATTTATATTGCTTGAGGAAAGCATCGGCCAGATCTTTCCAACATCGAATGTGGTTGCGTTCCAACTGCATGTACCATCTTGAGACTGCCCCAGCTAGACTGTCTTGGAAGTAGTGAATGAGCAGTTTATCATCATGTGCAAAGGCAGCCATTTTTCTACAATACATGGTCAGATGGCTAGCAGGACAGGTTACACCCGTGTATTTATCAAAGTCTGGCACCCTGAATTTGGGGGGAATGACCACATTAGGGACGAGACACGAGCCATAAGCGTCGGTTGCCCCAATATTGGATCCTTCAACTGCTCTCAATCGTTCCTCAAGTATTTGTAGTTTGTCTTTGGCTTGAGGGTTCTCCATAGAGTAGTTGTGAGGACGTCCACTCATACCATAGTAAGGATGAATCATCGGTACCATGGCTGGGTTCACATTTGGGGTATGTGAATGAGTGGGGTTCCTGAGAGTGGGACTCTGAGCTTGAGTGTTATCTACCAGCAGTGGAGGGCAGCTAAGTGGGAGTCCTTGCGGTACGACGACGGGGTTCGGGTTTTGAACTTGTGGTGCCCCCGAATCGTGATCCGTTGGTGTAGGCTGTTGTTGGCCCGCGACTCCTGAGGGACCGTCTTCTGGATTAGCATTGACTGTCGGAGGTGTGTAACCTTGTGGAAGTCCGTAAGGAGGCCATATGTAACATTGGTCATCAGTCCCAGTGGGGTGCACCGTATGCGGGATCCCGAGTCCATTGGGGGGAGGAGGGTCGGTGAACACCCAATTTTAACCGGTACATTTTTTTACTTTTTCAAAAAATCACAAAAATACGTTTTTCGCGTATATTTGATTCCTAATCCCTCGAATAGGTCATTTTGCGCTAATTTACTAATTTTGCGTTATTATTACTTTTTTTAGTGGTTAAACAAAAATTAAAAAAATATATGCTAATTCAAAAAATTACAAAGTAAATTTAATTTATTTTTCTTGTTGCAATATCTTTAATTAAAAAACGAAAATAAAAAAATAAAATAGATATGAAATAATACAAATTACAAAATAAAATAAAAAAAGGGAGGTGCAATAATAAAAATTATTATTACAAAAAAAAGTAGTCGCTTTTTGGGTATTTTCGGAGGTTGTTTTTTCTACTTTTGCGAAGGCAATTTCTCTCTCCTCAGACCTCGTTTCGACGATCCGAACGGTAAAAGTGAAGAGGGATGTCTCACGAACCTGGTGTCCAAAAAACGAAGATGATCCAACGGTTAACGAATCCGGAATCGCACCTTTACGGTGAGAGGTTTGAGAAAAACGGACCAAAAACTGCAGCTATTGCGAAGGCAATTTCTCTCTTCTCAGACCTCGTTTTGACGATCCGAACGGTGAAAGTGAAGATATATGTCTCACGAACCTACTGTCAAAAAACCAAGACGATCCAACGGTTAACGAATCCGGAATCGCGCTTTTACGGTGACAGGTTTGAGAAAAACGGGAATTGTGTTCTCTAAGTGGGAATTGTTTTCTCTATCTTGTTTTAGTCCCACATTGCTTGCAAGAAACAACAACCCTATAGAAATTGACTATAAAAGAGGTTGAGAGGTGAAGGTTTGGAGGAAAGGAGTCATTGGCAGATTAAGTGATCTTTTGGGCTAGCCTTTTGCGGTCCAGACACTAAAAGTCTGTCTTTGATTAGTTTGTAATTTTTTTGTTGAATCGGTTTTTTTCGGTTCTCAAAGCAGTCCGATTCGCAGTTGACTTGGTCAGACTGCTCGGTCCGGTTCGGCGTTCCTCGCGTTCATCAGCTTGAGGTTAGTTTTGTATTTATTTATTTATATCTATTTGTTTATTTATTTATTTATTTATGTACATATTTATTGATTTATTGATTATTTATTTATTTCTTTAGTTTTTTTTTTGTATATCTTTATTTTATGCTTGATATAAACCCTAGGGTAGAAGACTATTATTTTCTGTATATGTGTTTGTTTGTTTTGCAACTAGGGGGTATATTTAACATTTTGCTCCTACACACACTCCACTATCACACTTCTGCACACACGTGAGAATAGTCCTGTACCCGGACTGGAGAATAACCTAAGTTAGAACGAGACTGCGTAGTGATGGCCTACTGGATGTGCGTCCTGTTGGGTGGTCACGAAAGTCTCACCTAGAGTTTGGTCCCTCTTGAGAATGCTGGCACTCCTAATAGCTTGCCTATTGTTGTTGATCAGTGTTCTTAATTGGGGTCGTTGGCTCTAGGAACCTTATTTAGGGCTCTATAGAGCTACCTTTGAGAGGTTCACTTGATAGAAAAAGCCTTAGATCTATTCCCAGAGGGACCCCTCTACGACACAAAGGAGCTTAATACTTTTGCATTCAAGCAAACAATAATACAACTCCCTTTTTGCAAACTGCACCCCATTTTACTATTACACCATCTGTTTTCGTTTTTATTATTTCCTTTTACAAAAAACCTATAAAAATAAATAGATAAATATTTCATTTTCAAAAAAATATAAATAGGGGACTAAATCGACTGTACAGTCGGGTTAGTCAGCTTTTTAGGTTACTAATGAACCGTTACGGATCATGTCCTAAAATCCCTATTTAAAACAAACAATTTCTAAATCAAAATAAACACAAACATATTTCTTTCCATAAATCAAAAACTCCATTTTTAGAAAATAGGGGACTAAGCCGACTGTACAGACGAGTTAGTCAGCATTCTAGGATAAATGAACCGTACGGCTCAAGAGTCCTAAAATCCCTATTCAAATAAAATCAAACCAACACACATAAAATCATTTTCCAAAACTCCAAAAACTCCATTTTTATAAAATAGGGGACTAAGTCGACTGTACAGACGGGTCAGTCAGCGTTCTAGGATGGATGAGCTGTACAGCTCAATAATCCTAAAACCCCTATATTAAAAAATACCAACCAACAAAATTTTTCAGGAAGAACTACGTGACTTTTGAGTTCCTCATTGCACCGGAGGATACGTAGGAGCGGGGTTTCCCCGTCAAGTCAAAATTAAACTTTTCTAAATTAGCCCTTATTATTCTCTACTATTTTATTTTTGGGTAAAACAAATAAATTCGTAATTTATATTTGCACAATCAGATTTAGGGTAACTGTCTTAGGACGGATGTACTAGGGGTGTAGTGGAATTAAGTTTTCGCCCTTCCCTATGCATAACCGACTCCCGAATCCAACCTAGTTTACGCAGACCATTAATTTTAAGGTAGGTTTTTCTCAATTTTCCCTATTTAATAAATTGGGTGGCGACTCCCTGAAATATCGATTTTTGAGCCGTCTACGTCGGGATCACGGTCACGACAGATGGCGACTCCGCTGGGGACACATGAGAGTCAAGCCTTTTTAATTTGTTTGTGCAAAGTAATTATAAGGTACAATTTGGGGTTTTTGTTATTTTTTAGTGTTCCTATGCTCGCTTCACACACCACACATACACTGTGAGCACACACTGAGAGTTGGGCTTACACCTGAGCCTAAAAAAAACATAAGTTAGAACGAGGCTGTGTAGTGGTAGTCATTTTGGATGTACATCCTAGTGGCTACCATGAATTCCTCATCTAGAGTACGATTCTTCTCTGCGGGTATCCACATCTGGGATGTACATCCTGGTGTGTTTACACTTCTAGAAGAGTACTTGACTCTAGAGACCTAAAATTTCCCTAGGTTATAGCTGCTAACCCAGTGACTATTCAGAATAGAAAAACCATAGATCCATAGGGTCCAAAGACCAGTAGCATGGGCCAACCAACTTAGGTTACAAAGGGAGCTACTCTACCTCTTACCTTATTTTCCATAAATAAACAAGAATATCTTTTTCCCATAAAAAACTTTTGGATTTAGAAAATCACTCATTTTTTTCTACAAAATTAAAAATCATATTGCATTTCATGCATAAAAAAAAACATAAAAAAAACACCTCATATTGCATTTCGTGCATGAAAGAGCAAAAAAAATCATGTTGCATTTAGAAGTTCATTTCATGTAAAGACAAAACTAAAATTTAATCGATCTTTTTTTTTCCGCGTGTCATTCATTTGCATTTTGCATTGCATATGTCCTTAGAATAATTGCATGTAGCGCACATTTCCATTTCATTGTCATTCATCATACTCATTTGTAAAAAATAAATATAAAAATCATTCATCATAAAAATTCCTCCATATTTCATTTTTTTTTCTTCGATGTATGTAAAAATCTTTGCATAAGTAAATAAAAAAAATTATCATTGCCATTTGTAAATTTTCATAGCATATTCCCTTCAAAAAGGGCAATTGCATTGCATTTTTTGCATAAAACAATGAAAAAAAATTACAAAACAACACATGTTGCATTTTAGGGTGAATACTTGCATACATACCATGCATTTCATAACATGTTGGTCTCTTTGACTTCTTCTCATAAATTTTTTCTTTAAGAAAATAATTAAAAAGGAGTTTGAAATTTTTGTGCTTGTGTTCCAATCAAGCTTAGACTCGTGGAATTGGATCATTCGCTTAAGACTTGTTGGGAAGATTAATCATTAGAGGTGTAGAGAAATAATGCGAGAGGAAAGATATCATGGGGCACAATACTCGGGCATATTGGAAAAATGGGGACATAAGGTTGGTAATTATGTTTTGCTCAAAAAGAGAAGGAAAAAGATGATTGTCATTAGCACTTCTTTAATCATGTAGTTCGAAACCAAGTTGACTTAGTTGAAGTTTTATGCTAATGAATTTGCATGGATTTAAAAACTCATCTCAATCCTTTCTCCCCGTGTCCCCTTAAAACACCGACCCCTTTTGAGTTCTTGCCTCAAGTGATAGTTCTTTAGGCCCTTTTAGTTGCGTCATTCAGGGATGAACCGGTGAGCGAATATCGGATATCAAATGTCCATTTCCCAAAAAAAAAAGCAAAGAAAAAAAAACAAAAAAGAAATCAAAAGAAATGAAGAGCAAAGAATGTGTAAAAGAGTAGATGTTATTTCAAAATTAAAATTTTGCAAACGTGGAATCATGATTTCAAATGAAGAGTGGTCGTCTTTCTCTATCCCAAACAAAATATATCCCTTACCATCCCCTTTGAGCCTGTAACGTCCCTTCACTAAACCCTGGACAAGGATCGACACTACAATAGAATTTAGTGCATTCAGTTTTCCAAAGTTATAGGGATGGTGGAAAAAGTTCAAAAGAAAAGAAAAAGAGAAAAATGAATAAAGCCCGCAAGACTGAAAGCAAGTATTGTCAGTCTTGGCAAAAATTAGGGCAAAAAAAAAAAAAAAAAAAAGAAAGAGTGATCAAAAAGCAGATGGGGTGAAAAAAAAAGTAATAAAAAAAAGTGAATGATATGAGGTCTGGGGAACACAATAGAAAGCTGAATGCACTAAAGATCCTTGATCCATTCCCATAACCCATAACCTAAAACCTTTCTTTGAGCCCTCTATTCATTTGTCTCCCATAGCATGTAACCCATACTCGCAAAACATTTCTTTGAACCTTCTACTCATTTCCTTTCCATAACCCATAATCCATGCCTGTAAAGCATTCCTTTATGCCTCCCAATCAATCCATCCCGATAACCTGTTACTCATGCCCGTTCTTTCAACCTTCTAACCATCTTTCTTCCATAGCCCATAACTCATGCCCGTAAGACGTTTCCTTGAGCATTCTAATCGTCTTTCTTTCTTAACCCATAACCCATAGTCACATTACAAGCCTCCAAAATCCCACTCTGATTGTTGAATGATCGTTTTCATTTTCTTAATGTTAATTTTGAGATAAATCATTTGCTTCTTTTAAATTATTCTTTGCTCTAATAAAAAAGGAAGTGAAAAAAAAATCCCGCTAGATTGAAAACCCGAAAGGGCGGTCTAGGCAAAAGTTAGGGAGAATAAAAGAAAAATAAAGCCCGCTAGACTGAAAACCTGCAAAGGCAGTCTAGGCAAAAATTAGGGCACAAAAGGGGAATGAGACTTACAATGAGAAGCTTATGTAGTTCACTGGGAAATTTCTTCTACTTGGGCCACACAATAGTGTACATTTGGGCAACTTTGTGAAGGATAAGCTTGAGAGTCTCGAGAAAACCCCACACTGGGGCAAGTTTCGTAAGACCTTTAAGAGTCAAATGTTTCTTGTTACATCAGGTAGTATTCTCTCAGGGCAATGTCTTTCACCAGAATGAGGAAAAATCCTTACCCTACATCCGTCAAGTGCACTCTTGTGAGCAACAACTTTCACCAGTACTGGGGCAAAACCTGTGTAAGACCCGTCATGAGTCAAAAGTTTCTTTTCCACACCTGAGCTGTTTGAAGCAAAATCTTTGCAGGTCCTTTCACGAGTCAACCGTTGTTTGGTACACCTGTGTAGCCTTCTCTTGGGGCAATACCTTCTACTAACACCGGGGCAAAAGTGTTTGCATAACCGTGAGTTAGATTTTGCTTGCTACCTCTGGAAGTCTCCCCTATGGTAAAACTTGTTTTCAATACCCAGCCAATTCCCAGCAAGTCAGGCACCTCAAGTAAATGGAATCCCCAATAAACTCGAGGTTGCCATAATACCTTTTTTCCCTACCATCCTGTGTCGCCTTTGTCTTTCCTATGTTTTCCCTCCAAAATACCCTCCACTTTCAAACCAAAAATCCAAACCCAAAAAGTTCCAGCTCTTAAATACCTGTGAATCCATGCATGCTCATTAAGTAATGCTTCAAAAATAGTCAACTTGGAATCAGTAATGTGATTTAGAGAGCTAATGATAATCAAAAAAAAGAAGAGAGAGAAGGTCAAATTTGAGGGTGATTTGCTTGAAAGGAGAGAAGTGGTCATAAAAAGAGAAAAAGGGCCTAAGCAAGTTAGCTGTGTTGAGGATAAAATTCCATATGAGGACAAGCTTGATTGGTTTCAAATAAAGCCTGCACAAAAAGAAAAAAAATTCTCAGTGAATCCAGCTTTCAAGACAAGTGCATCTTAATTTCAACTCAAGATCATGCATAATTCATGCATATTCATGTCATAGTCTGCATACATTTCATGTCCATCCATGCATTCCACTTCATGATTAGAATCATACATGTGTGTTCAGTACTTTGTAAATAACGTAATAAAAAAGAGTCCTCCAAAGCAAGACGTGCATTGAGACTGCTTTACTTCATGCTAACGGTTCAGCCCTGACATTGTCTTTTAAATTTCGTGCTAACGGTTTAGCCCTGGCACAGCTTTACCTTTCGTGCTAACGGTTCAGCCTTGGCACTGCTTTACTTTTCATGCTAACGGTTCAGCCCTGGCATTGTCTTTTAAATTTCGGGCCAACGGTTTAGCCCTGGCACAACTTTACCTTTCATGCTAACGGTTCAGCCCTGGCATTGTCTTTTAAATTTCGTGCTAACGGTTCAGCCCTGGCACTGCTTTAATTTTCATGCTATCGGTCTCGCCCTGGCATTGTCTTTAATTTTCCTGCTATCGGTCTCGCCCTGGCATTGTCTTTAATTTTCCTGCTATCGGTCTCGCCCTGGCATTGTCTTTAATTTTCCTGCTATCGGTCTCGCCCTGGCATTGTGTTTAAAATTTTGTGCTATCGGTCTCGCCCTGGCATTGTCTTTAATTTTCATGCTATCGGTCTCGCCCTGGCATTGTCTTTAATTTTGTGCTATCGGTCTCGCCCTGGCATTGTCTTTAATTTTCTTGCTATCGGTCTCGCCCTGGCATTGTCTTTAATTTTGTGCTATCGGTCTCGCCCTGGCATTGTCTTTAATTTTCATGCTATCGGTCTCGCCCTGGCATTGTCTTTAATTTTCATGCTATCGGTCTCGCCCTGGCATTGTCTTTAATTTTCATGCTATCGGTCTCGCCCTGGCATTGTCTTTAATTTTCATGCTATCGGTCTCGCCCTGGCATTGTCTTTAATTTGGTGCTATCGGTCCCGCCCTGGCATTGTCTTTAGTTTTCATGCTATCGGTCTCGCCCTGGCATTGTCTTTAATTTTGTGCTATCGGTCTCGCCCTGGCATTGTCTTTAGTTTTCATGCTATCGGTCTCGCCCTGGCATTGTCTTTAATTTGGTGCTATCGGTCTCGCCCTGGCATTGTCTTTAATTTTCATGCTATCGGTCTCACCCTGGCATTGTCTTTAATTTTCATGCTATCGGTCTCGCCCTGGCATTGTCTTTAATTTTGTGCTATCGGTCTCGCCCTGGCATTGTCTTTAATTTTCATGCTATCGGTCTCGCCCTGGCATTGTCTTTAATTTTGTGCTATCGGTCTCGCCCTGGCATTGTCTTTAATTTTGTGCTATCGGTCTCGCCCTGGCATTGTCTTTAATTTTCATGCTATCGGTCTCGCCCTGGCATTGTCTTTAATTTTGTGCTATCGGTCTCGCCCTGGCATTGTCTTTAATTTTGTGCTATCGGTCTCGCCCTGGCATTGTCTTTAATTTTCATGCTATCGGTCTCGCCCTGGCATTGTCTTTAATTTGGTGCTATCGGTCCCGCCCTGGCATTGTCTTTAGTTTTCATGCTATCGGTCTCGCCCTGGCATTGTCTTTAATTTTGTGCTATCGGTCTCGCCCTGGCATTGTCTTTAATTTTCATGCTATCGGTCTCGCCCTAGCATTGTTTTTAGTTTTGTGCTATCGGTCTTGCCCTGGCATTGTCTTTAATTTTGTGCTATCGGTCTCGCCCTGGCATTGTTTTAAATTTGGTGCTATCGGTCTCGCCCTGACACTGTCTTTCATCTTCCTGCTATCGGTCTCGCCCTGGCATTGTCTTTAATTTTCCTGCTATCGGTCTCGCCCTGGCATTGTCTTTAATTTTCCTGCTATCGGTCTCGCCCTGGCATTGTCTTTAATTTTCATGCTATCGGTCTCGCCCTGGCATTGTCTTTAATTTTGTGCTATCGGTCTCGCCCTGGCATTGTCTTTAATTTTCCTGCTATCGGTCTCGCCCTGGCATTGTCTTTAATTTTCCTGCTATCGGTCTCGCCCTGGCATTGTCTTTAATTTTCCTGCTATCGGTCTCGCCCTGGCATTGTGTTTAAAATTTTGTGCTATCGGTCTCGCCCTGGCATTGTCTTTAATTTTCATGCTATCGGTCTCGCCCTGGCATTGTCTTTAATTTTGTGCTATCGGTCTCGCCCTGGCATTGTCTTTAATTTTCTTGCTATCGGTCTCGCCCTGGCATTGTCTTTAATTTTGTGCTATCGGTCTCGCCCTGGCATTGTCTTTAATTTTCATGCTATCGGTCTCGCCCTGGCATTGTCTTTAATTTTCATGCTATCGGTCTCGCCCTGGCATTGTCTTTAATTTTCATGCTATCGGTCTCGCCCTGGCATTGTCTTTAATTTTCATGCTATCGGTCTCGCCCTGGCATTGTCTTTAATTTGGTGCTATCGGTCCCGCCCTGGCATTGTCTTTAGTTTTCATGCTATCGGTCTCGCCCTGGCATTGTCTTTAATTTTGTGCTATCGGTCTCGCCCTGGCATTGTCTTTAGTTTTCATGCTATCGGTCTCGCCCTGGCATTGTCTTTAATTTGGTGCTATCGGTCTCGCCCTGGCATTGTCTTTAATTTTCATGCTATCGGTCTCACCCTGGCATTGTCTTTAATTTTCATGCTATCGGTCTCGCCCTGGCATTGTCTTTAATTTTGTGCTATCGGTCTCGCCCTGGCATTGTCTTTAATTTTCATGCTATCGGTCTCGCCCTGGCATTGTCTTTAATTTTGTGCTATCGGTCTCGCCCTGGCATTGTCTTTAATTTTGTGCTATCGGTCTCGCCCTGGCATTGTCTTTATTTTTCATGCTATCGGTCTCGCCCTGGCATTGTCTTTAATTTTGTGCTATCGGTCTCGCCCTGGCATTGTCTTTAATTTTGTGCTATCGGTCTCGCCCTGGCATTGTCTTTAATTTTCATGCTATCGGTCTCGCCCTGGCATTGTCTTTAATTTGGTGCTATCGGTCCCGCCCTGGCATTGTCTTTAGTTTTCATGCTATCGGTCTCGCCCTGGCATTGTCTTTAATTTTGTGCTATCGGTCTCGCCCTGGCATTGTCTTTAGTTTTCATGCTATCGGTCTCGCCCTGGCATTGTCTTTAATTTTGTGCTATCGGTCTCGCCCTGGCATTGTCTTTAATTTTCATGCTATCGGTCTCGCCCTAGCATTGTTTTTAGTTTTGTGCTATCGGTCTCGCCCTGGCATTGTCTTTAATTTTGTGCTATCGGTCTCGCCCTGGCATTGTTTTAAATTTGGTGCTATCGGTCTCGCCCTGACACTGTCTTTCATCTTCCTGCTATCGGTCTCGCCCTGGCATTGTCTTTAATTTTCCTGCTATCGGTCTCGCCCTGGCATTGTCTTTAATTTTCCTGCTATCGGTCTCGCCCTGGCATTGTCTTTAATTTTCATGCTATCGGTCTCGCCCTGGCATTGTCTTTAATTTTGTGCTATCGGTCTCGCCCTGGCACTGTCTTTAATTTTCCTGCTATCGGTCTCGCCCTGGCATTGTCTTTAATTTTCATGCTATCGGTCTCGCCCTGGCATTGTCTTTAATTTGGTGCTATCGGTCCCGCCCTGGCATTGTCTTTAGTTTTCATGCTATCGGTCTCGCCCTGGCATTGTCTTTAATTTTGTGCTATCGGTCTCGCCCTGGCATTGTCTTTAGTTTTCATGCTATCGGTCTCGCCCTGGCATTGTCTTTAATTTTGTGCTATCGGTCTCGCCCTGGCATTGTCTTTAATTTTCATGCTATCGGTCTCACCCTGGCATTGTCTTTAATTTTCATGCTATCGGTCTCGCCCTGGCATTGTCTTTAATTTTGTGCTATCGGTCTCGCCCTGGCATTGTCTTTAATTTTCATGCTATCGGTCTCGCCCTGGCATTGTCTTTAATTTTGTGCTATCGGTCTCGCCCTGGCATTGTCTTTAATTTTGTGCTATCGGTCTCGTCCTGGCATTGTCTTTAATTTTCATGCTATCGGTCTCGCCCTGGCATTGTCTTTAATTTGGTGCTATCGGTCCCGCCCTGGCATTGTCTTTAGTTTTCATGCTATCGGTCTCGCCCTGACATTGTCTTTAATTTTGTGCTATCGGTCTCGCCTTGGCATTGTCTTTAGTTTTCATGCTATCGGTCTCGCCCTGGCATTGTCTTTAATTTTGTGCTATCGGTCTCGCCCTGGCATTGTCTTTAATTTTCATGCTATCGGTCTCACCCTGGCATTGTCTTTAATTTTCATGCTATCGGTCTCGCCCTGGCATTGTCTTTAATTTTGTGCTATCGGTCTCGCCCTGACATTGTCTTTAATTTTCATGCTATCGGTCTCGCCCTGGCATTGTCTTTAATTTTGTGCTATCGGTCTCGCCCTGGCATTGTCTTTAATTTTGTGCTATCGGTCTCGCCCTGACATTGTCTTTGATTTTCATGCTACTAGTTTCGCCCTGACATTGTTTTGAAACTTCGTGCTATCGATTCAGCTCTGGCACTGTTTGTATTTCTTGTTACCCATTTAACTTTAACAGTCAAAAGACAATTGTGCATATTTCACCGATTAAAATTGAGGTTCATATCTGTACTTATTCCTTACTTTGATAAAACAAGAAAACATAGTTTTATGTATTATCTCGTAAGAAAGTAAGCACAGAGGGGCAACTGTGAACACCCAATTTTAACCGGTACATTTTTTTACTTTTTCAAAAAATCACAAAAATACGTTTTTCGCGTATATTTGATTCCTAATCCCTCGAATAGGTCATTTTGCGCTAATTTACTAATTTTGCGTTATTATTACTTTTTTTAGTGGTTAAACAAAAATTAAAAAAATATATGCTAATTCAAAAAATTACAAAGTAAATTCAATTTATTTTTCTTGTTGCAATATCTTTAATTAAAAAACGAAAATAAAAAAATAAAATAGATATGAAATAATACAAATTACAAAATAAAATAAAAAAAGGGAGGTGCAATAATAAAAATTATTATTACAAAAAAAAGTAGTCGCTTTTTGGGTATTTTCGGAGGTTGTTTTTTCTACTTTTGCGAAGGCAATTTCTCTCTCCTCAGACCTCGTTTCGACGATCCGAACGGTAAAAGTGAAGAGGGATGTCTCACGAACCTGGTGTCCAAAAAACGAAGATGATCCAACGGTTAACGAATCCGGAATCGCACCTTTACGGTGAGAGGTTTGAGAAAAACGGACCAAAAACTGCAGCTATTGCGAAGGCAATTTCTCTCTTCTCAGACCTCGTTTTGACGATCCGAACGGTGAAAGTGAAGATATATGTCTCACGAACCTATTGTCAAAAAACCAAGACGATCCAACGGTTAACGAATCCGGAATCGCGCTTTTACGGTGACAGGTTTGAGAAAAACGGGAATTGTGTTCTCTAAGTGGGAATTGTTTTCTCTATCTTGTTTTAGTCCCACATTGCTTGCAAGAAAAAACAACCCTATAGAAATTGACTATAAAAGAGGTTGAGAGGTGAAGGTTTGGAGGAAAGGAGTCATTGGCAGATTAAGTGATCTTTTGGGCTAGCCTTTTGCGGTCCAGACACTAAAAGTCTGTCTTTGATTAGTTTGTAATTTTTTTGTTGAATCGGTTTTTTTCGGTTCTCAAAGCAGTCCGATTCGCAGTTGACTTGGTTAGACTGCTCGGTCCTGTTCGGCGTTCCTCGCGTTCATCAGCTTGAGGTTAGTTTTGTATTTATTTATTTATATCTATTTGTTTATTTATTTATTTATTTATGTACATATTTATTGATTTATTGATTATTTATTTATTTCTTTAGTTTTTTTTTTGTATATCTTTATTTTATGCTTGATATAAACCCTAGGGTAGAAGACTATTATTTTCTGTATATGTGTTTGTTTGTTTTGCAACTAGGGGGTATATTTAACATTTTGCTCCTACACACACTCCACTATCACACTTCTGCACACACGTGAGAATAGTCCTGTACCCGGACTGGAGAATAACCTAAGTTAGAACGAGACTGCGTAGTGATGGCCTACTGGATGTGCGTCCTGTTGGGTGGTCACGAAAGTCTCACCTAGAGTTTGGTCCCTCTTGAGAATGCTGGCACTCCTAATAGCTTGCCTATTGTTGTTGATCAGTGTTCTTAATTGGGGTCGTTGGCTCTAGGAACCTTATTTAGGGCTCTATAGAGCTACCTTTGAGAGGTTCACTTGATAGAAAAAGCCTTAGATCTATTCCCAGAGGGACCCCTCTACGACACAAAGGAGCTTAATACTTTTGCATTCAAGCAAACAATAATACAACTCCCTTTTTGCAAACTGCACCCCATTTTACTATTACACCCTCTGTTTTCGTTTTTATTATTTCCTTTTACAAAAAACCTATAAAAATAAATAGATAAATATTTCATTTTCAAAAAAATATAAATAGGGGACTAAATCGACTGTACAGTCGGGTTAGTCAGCTTTTTAGGTTACTAATGAACCGTTACGGATCATGTCCTAAAATCCCTATTTAAAACAAACAATTTCTAAATCAAAATAAACACAAACATATTTCTTTCCATAAATCAAAAACTCCATTTTTAGAAAATAGGGGACTAAGCCGACTGTACAGACGGGTTAGTCAGCATTCTAGGATAAATGAACCGTACGGCTCAAGAGTCCTAAAATCCCTATTCAAATAAAATCAAACCAACACACATAAAATCATTTTCCAAAACTCCAAAAACTCCATTTTTATAAAATAGGGGACTAAGTCGACTGTACAGACGGGTCAGTCAGCGTTCTAGGATGGATGAGCTGTACAGCTCAATAATCCTAAAACCCCTATATTAAAAAATACCAACCAACAAAATTTTTCAGGAAGAACTACGTGACTTTTGAGTTCCTCATTGCACCGGAGGATACGTAGGAGCGGGGTTTCCCCGTCAAGTCAAAATTAAACTTTTCTAAATTAGCCCTTATTATTCTCTACTATTTTATTTTTGGGTAAAACAAATAAATTCGTAATTTATATTTGCACAATCAGATTTAGGGTAACTGTCTTAGGACGGATTTACTAGGGGTGTAGTGGAATTAAGTTTTCGCCCTTCCCTATGCATAACCGACTCCCGAATCCAACCTAGTTTACGCAGACCATTAATTTTAAGGTAGGTTTTTCTCAATTTTCCCTATTTAATAAATTGGGTGGCGACTCCCTGAAATATCGATTTTTGAGCCGTCTACGTCGGGATCACGGTCACGACAGGTCGGTAGTTTGATTTTCCGTGTTCCCAGCGGGGACATCTTCACTTGTGTCTTTGCCCCTCAAAGCTTGTAGAACCTTTAAGATTTCAGCTATCTGTTCTTTCATCCCATCTATTTCTGCCCTAAGCTCTTGATTGCCTAGGTTCTGAGGTGGATTGCCTTGATCCGGGTTATCTTGAGGCGGATTGTCCTGATTTGCTTCCATATTTCTAGCTTGAGCACGAGTGCAGTAACGATGTTGATGCACCAGTTTGTCCCTTACTCTGTTGACGGGATACATGATATGAGTATATGAATGAATGAGTAATGCATGGACAAGTGAATGAATGGAAACATGCATGAGTATGGGTTTTATGCTCAATGAAATGAATGCATGTAAGGACCCTTTTTTTTTTGAACTAATGATTTTGTATGATGGATGAAAGAAAAATGATGTTACACGTGTTAAAAATAAAAGAAGATTTTTTTTTTTTTGGGTGATTCAACTTTGAGAAAGCAATAACTATATGTAAAAAAGGAGAAGGAAACAAATGGGTTTGATGATTTGATTTTTTTTTTTTAAAAAAAATATCTACGATGATGCAGCGGGTAGGTGAATTGCCCTTGTGTCCTAAACAGGTTTAGGTCTTACATAAAGGTCACGGTCTAGGGCTACTTGTGTGATCAATCTCTCAAGTCGCTCTAATCACTTCCTCACAAAGGTCTCCAGAGCTGATATCTCCTTCGTGATATGACCCACAACGATAGCAAGCTACCTGGTATGGGATACCACAAAAGAGCGTACTCTGGCTGAGACTTTCATGAGAGTCAGACAGATAAAATCCAGAATGACTGACACTAATCGTCTCCACTCGCCCTAGGTTTTTTTTAGACCCGGGTATAAGGCCCCACTCAGAAGTGTGTGAACAAACAAGTGTAATTGATGTGTGTGATATAAGCAACCTAAACTACCCAAGCTGCAAAAGAAATACAGATAATAGTGCATAGTTCTTCTACCCTAAGGTTCAATAAAGCAAAAAAAGAGATAAATGAAATAGACATGCTAATAGGAGGACTAAGGGTAAACAAAGTACTAAACTAACAATAGTCTACATATTTAATTAAATTAGGCTTGACCCTCTTAAATAAATCCCCAGTGGAGTCGCCAGCTGTAGCGACCGAAGAGTCCGGAGGAGGGATCCTTCGTTGTTTTGAACAATGGAGCCGCCATCAATATTTATTTTTTAGGAAAACATTGAAAAAACCTTCGTTTTGGGTTCGGGGGTCGATTAAGTGCGGGGATGGTACTAGCACCCCGCAACATCCTAAAAAGGTTACCTTTTAATTTAATGTGTAGAAAAAGTTAGTTTTAAACGAAAATACTTTGTTTACCCATTTTTGATTGTTTGCGAAGAAGAGAAAAAAAGAAAGGAAGACTTAATAAAAATTTTAGTTTTTTTGCGCTTGACAGGAGTGGGCCCCCGCTCCTACGTATCTCCGGGTGCGATGGAGAAATCAAAGCTACGTAGTTCTCGGGTAGAAAAAATTTGTGTGTTGGTATTTTTTATTTATTGAAAAGTTTTTGCGAAAACTAGAGACCGTTCATGGTGACCAAACAGATAAATCCAGAGTGGTCGTCATTAATGGCTTATTCGAAAAAGAAGGTATCTACAGCGTTTAAACGGGCGGGGCCCAGAGTGACTGTTGTAAATACCCGGTTAGTGATTGAGCGTTGGTTCGTTTGAAAACGTGCTTACCGGGAAGCGTGATAAAAAAGGAGTCGGAATTATGTTTGTATTTTATTAACTAAAAAAAATGAAGTTTAGGCGGATGTTTGCGATGATCAAACGAGTAACCTCAGAGTGATCACCGCTACTAATCCACTGTGAAAAAAAGGAAGGTTAGTCCTAACGGTCAAACAAGCAAGGCTCAGAGTGACCACTAGTAACAACCTATTTTTTACGCGAATTCGATTATTCGAGAGAAAGAAAAAAAAAACGGTTTGGAAGCATCACGTTGTGAATAAAAGCGGAATAGGTGATAAAAGGGGGTGCAAATAATAGAGGAGTGTTGTACCAAAAATGGGGGTGTGCTTAACATCAGCCCACAATAACATTGTTTGGGTTTTTGGGCCTTTGCGCGAAAATTGGGCTGAAAGCGGGGAGAGCTGTATTACTAAAAGGTGGGGGTGAAAACAGCGTTTTGACGCTAGAACGAGTGCTGGGGGTGCAAATAGCGTTTTGACGCCAAAACGAGTGCTGGGGGTGCAAATAGCGTTTTGACGCCAAAAAACGATTGTTTGATTTTCTTTGACTAATCGGTTTGTTTATTTTTGAAAAAAAACGGTTTTGATTGACTTGATTCTCGCCTACGTTAGAAGAAAGCGTTTGGTGAGAAAAGATTTGTAAATTTGTAAGGAAATGTTTTCTTTTTTTTTGAAACATTGTCATGGTTATGTTTTTAAAAAAAAGGGTGCTTTTGTTTTTTGGAAAATGATTGTTATTTTTATTGTTATTATTTTTTGAAAAGGGTAGTGGTATTAGTATTTATTTTAAAAAAAACATTTTTTTTAGTGTTTTAAAAAAAGGGGCTTTATTTAATCCGAAAATAAGCAATATTTAAATAAAAAAACAACAATTTTTTAATATGTACAAAAACAGCAATTTTTTATAAATAAAAAAAAACAGCAACTATTTTAATTAAAAAACAGCAACAATTAATATCAAAAACAGCAATAAAATATATAAAAAAACAGCAACTATTTTAATAGAAAAACAGCAACATTATAATATCTAAAAGAACATGACAACAACAAATTTAAAACAACAAAACAGAAAAACAGCAACAAATAAAATTATCTAAAATGTTACCACAACAAATTTAATTAAAAAAAACAGCAATAATAATATGTAAAAAAAAAGCAATAAAACAAGAATTACAGCAACTACAAAGAAACCTTAAAATGTTACAGCAACAATAATATATGAAACCGAAAATTACATTATAAAAACAAATACAGCAAATAATAAAAAAACTATTACAATGTGAATAACATTACATCATAGTACCTTACAAGAAAAATCCAGAAATTGTTGAAGAAAGGTTTTCCCCTTCGGATTCCCTCAAGACAGTGGAATTTGAAACTAAAAAATATTTGTGAAAAGAAAAAAAAAAGAACGGGAAGGATAATATTGAACAACAACTCTCAAACTCTTCCTAAACTCTCTTTTTGACAATTGTTTTTTTTGAAAAAAAAATATTTTTTAGAAATTTCTTCTTCTTCCCTCTTTTTCTCCAGAACCAAAAAAAAATCCGTCCTTGCTTCATGGTCTTGGCCCCTTATTTATACTAAAAGATCGAATCCCTCCTTCATTTTTTGGACTACTTTGTACAGTAGTTTGTTACTGTGGCTTGACATTTCGTGATGACTGAGAAGGATACGATGACCTAGGGTTTTGTGGAGAGTAGTTGGTGAAGGGGTATGGGCATGGTAGAGGAGATGGTTTTTTTTTATGTGAGAAATGAGAGTGAATCCGTGAGTGAGAGAGAGATGTGAAGGAAAAAAAATGATGGAGAGTGTGAGAGAGATGGGTCGTAGGGATGGGGAGAGAATGAGAGGTTGAGTGTGAGTTGTGTGTGATGGAGAAAGAAAGAGAAAATGAAGGTTGAGTGTGAGAGAAGGAGAGTGAGAGTCGTAGAAGGGAAGAGGAAGTGATGTGAGAGATGAAAGAAAGAGAAAGTGAAGTGAGTGGGTGTGAGAAAGAGAGAGTGAGCCGTAGGAAGAGAAGAGAGAGGGGAAAGGCGTGTATAGGGAAGAGAAATGTGGGGAAGTGGGAGTTGAGAAAAAAGAGGAGAGGTGGAGTGTGGGAAAGGAAAAAGAATGCAATTTCCAAGGAGGAAAAAGGGGGAGTGGGGCGAATTTTTAGGAGGGGAAAGGTGAGTGAATGTGGATGATTTTTTAGGGAAAGGGGGGGATTGAATGTGGATGGTTTTTAGGGTAAAGGGGGGGGGTTAAAATTTTTTTTTTTTTTTGGTGGTGGCCGAATTTAGGGTTAGGAAGAGGGAAAGTTAGGGTTTGGTGAGTTGGGTCATGGGTTATGGATTGGGTGGATGGGTTAGGGTTTTGGTGAAGGAGTGTTAGGGTCATGAGAATTGGGCTAGGGTTTTGGAATTGGATTGGGTTTTAGATGGCCCAATCCCGATTGCACCTCTAATCTTTTTTTAACAAACCCCCCTATTTCCTCCTTGGCTTATTTTTTGTTTTTTTACTTCTAAATAAAATATTTTTTGATGATTAAAACTCATAGCAATAAAAACAAGAAAATAATACATGACATAAAAAAGATTATTATTTTTAATAAATAAAATCTCTCAATTATGATCGGACAAAATTAGGGTATTACAACAGTCACCACCACAAACAAACCCTCCTGCACCCTCTCCACCAACTGAAACTGAACAACAAACTCACACTGTGCCACAAATCCCAATTCCAACCTCACCTATCACTGAGCCACAACCAGAACAAACAACTCCTACTAGCCCTACTAACATTATAACTAATGTTGTTTCTGCTCTTGAGGATGAAAATGTGCAGGATACTGATGAAGATCCAACTGAAGAGGCAGAACCAGAGGCAGTACAGGAGGCAGAAGCTGAAGTTGTCACAGAAGCAGTTGACATGCAGAGTGATGCATCTGCATCAGATGCTTCTGCATCTCAACAGAAGGCTGCAATGAAACCACAACATGATGAGGCTGCTATGCAACTAGTTCTGGAACAAATAGCTCAAAGAAAGAGAGAGGAACTGGGAAATACACAACAATTCTTCAAACAACCAGCTGTCAAGGCACCAAAGAGAAAAATCTCTGAGGTAATCCCAACTGATGCTACTGCATCAAGTCCTACATCACCACCAGTGGAATCAGGTGCATCTGCACCAATAGAAGTAACTCCAATCTCCAAGCAAAAAGAAAAGAAGCAGAAAGTGAAGAACACTCCTCCTACCAGACAGAGTGCAAGAACAAGGAGTGGAGCCAAGAAATGAGTATCTGTTACATGCCTTCTGCAATTTTACCTACTATATTTTGGATGTTATCTTACTACTATTTTGAACAAATTTTGAACAAATATTTTTGAAGTATTTTGTGAACTTTTCCCCATATTTTGGAGCCAAGAAATGAGTATCTGTTACATGCTTTCCCCATATTTTGAACAAATATTTTTGAAGTATTTTGTGAACTTTTCGCAGTGAGGACACTGCCATCCCTTAAGTTTGGGGGGAGAACTTATCATATTATCATATTAAGTATGTTATGTATGTTATCTATGTGTGTTTTTAGCAAATGTATGCTTTTAAATAAATATTTTTGTATGAATGTATTAGATGTACTTAACAAAGTAGTATCCAAATACATGAAACTAAATTTTCAAAGATACATTTTCATTGGAAAATAGAGACAAGTATGAGGAATACTATAAATTGTTAAGAACATTTTAGTAGATGATCAGTTTGAAAACATTTTACAAAGATATGGTGCACCTATGGATGGATTTTTGAAAAGCAAGAAAAGAAAAAGAAGCCTTATTTCTCACAAAAATAACTAGAATTATTTTTCTTCCAAATACCTCAAAAACTGAGTTTGTGAAAAGAATCTTGCTATTTAAAGAGCAATCTGATGCAAGAGAAAATTTTGGTGAGCTAAGGTCAAAACAAATTTTGATTAAAAAGTTGGAATAGCTTAAAGAATTAAGTTTGGGGGTGTTTTTATGAAAACCAAGGCTGAATTTGAAAAGCAAGAGCAAACAATGCAAAAGAATACAAAAAGAGTGGTAAAAAGATCAAAGATCAAAGCCATATTGACCTGAATCAATTAAGCTATACCTGTGCCTAAGTGCATGATTGCATCTGGAGGTCAAAGACCTGTGCCATGCATGAATAAATGCATCTGGAGGATAGTTCAAAACTGTACCTGTGCCAAAGTGCATGAATGCATCTGGAGGTCAGTGAAAAGCTGCACTTGTGCCATGCAGGAATAAATGCATCTGGAGGACTGTGAGGAAGGCAATATAGGCTACAAAAAAATAACACAGTGCAGAAGCAATGCAACTGCACTGCAGAAAATAAAAATGCAGAAAAACATCAATGCATAAACACTTCAAAGAAGTAATGCATCTGCATCAAAGAAACCACCAACACCAGAAAAATAATGCATTGACTCAAAAAGCTTGGAAAAATTCAATCAAGTCCTTAGTTATGTTTAAAACTCCCCAAATACTTGAGGATTTTGTAAGACTAAACTTTCTTTTGAAAAATATGTTGGTGTGACCAAAGATAAACCAATCTTTTCAAAGGCTAGGAGGAAGTTTTCACTTAGGCTTGGAACCAATCTCAACTCAGTGGGTTCACACACACACAAAGAATGAAAATAATTCTGGAAAGTTTGAAAAGTTTTGAAGGCACAAGAAAAATTGATGAGCAAAGTAGTTCATAAGAAGCACCTCATGAAAATCCAAATATCAAACTGATTTATCTTCTAAAAACTATAGTTAGTTTGTCTTTGTCATTACTTGAGGACAAGCAATGCTTTAAGTTTGCAGTGTGATAACTCTATTTTATATAGAGTTATTCATATGTTTAAACTTAGTAAATTCCTCTCTTTCAAGCAAAGATAAAGAGTTTATATAGTATTTTGTGTAATATGTGATAACTTGAGTATTTGACATGGTTATAGTTGATTATAGGCCATTTTGGATATATTGTGGTATGTTTGATTAGTTTGTTCAGTGCAGTCTAGATGCTCCTGCATTGATTCTGCACTTACAACTGCGCTAGCTCAGCACAATGCTACTGCACTGCAACTGGATTGCCTGAAGGTTGGAGCCATCCACTTGCACATCCACTTGCCATCCACTTGCATTTGATGACCTCATACTTGGTCCCCTAAAGCAAGAACACTTCAGATTTAGTTGCCTACAATTCCCACATAGCTTTGAAGAGTCATCAACGTAGGGACACATGTTGTTATCTCATTTGACCTCCCTATACAATTGATTGAAGACTTCACATGGGAATCAACTGCTGTAAAACAACCATGAATACAGCCATCAGGGTTACTTCAACATGAAGGAAGGAAACACCTCTCTTGAAGACTATATAAAGACCTCACTTCTTCACTTGAAGATAGAACACAATCCATAAGTTAGATTAAAATTTCACTCCACATAGAATAGTTTTATTTTGTATGAAGGAAAGGAAGGAAGTGACAAATCCTCCTTACCTCGTTTTCATAGTTTTATCAAAGTGCTAAGGAGCTAATGCAACTACATTGCTAGGAGAATTCATGCTAAGAGCTACAACTTGTGTAAACTCTATCTTGTTGTTTCTCTTTTGTGATTTCAATTATATAAACATGTTCTATTCTGTTTATATTTGCCTTGCAATGTCTATGTTGAGCTAAACCTCTCTTAGTTGGAATGTTCTAACCATTTAATGAGCTTTTAAGTAAATTTAATACAAGTATATGATGTGTGCACTTTAGTTCTTGCTTGATAATACTTTCAACACTTATTTTGAGATTGATCACTTAGAATAGGTAGATTTGTAAAAGCAGACATGGTTTACAATTAAGAACTCAAGAATTAATATGGGTAAGTGTTTTACATAAAGGAAACTTTGTGAAAACCATACTAAGTCCTAGACATAGGATAGTATAGTCCATAGGGTGATACTGTGGGTACTTTTAAAGACAGGAGTGAACTTATTTAGCAAGCCTATACATAGGAAGCTTGTAATGAAACTCTGAAGAAAAGTGACTGAAAGGCACACAACTAATGCAACAACATTCAGTGCAACTGCATCATAACTGCATTAAACACTTATAAGTAAATTACTTGGGGAAGACATTCCAACTAGCTTTTCTCTATTGCATTACAACTACTTACACCTTGCTTTATTCTAACTTACTTGTGATACTCACCAATATCAACTATCTTGTTAAATTAGTTACTTTCATCTAAATTACATAATATTGACTTTTGAAAGAGTTCATCAATCCCTGTGGGTTCGACCTGTTCTAAACACTGTATTACTTGTTATGGACTGTGTATACTTGCACATGTTTTCCACACACCAAGTTTTTGGCGCCGTTGCCGGGGATTGTAGTTAAATTCTTTTAAAAATCTGATATACTGTAATTTAGTGTATATTATTTCTGGTATTTGCAAGTTTCTGTCATGTAGGAGCACATGGTGCTTTAGCAGATGTACAGGACCAGAAACAGGACACCAGAATACAACTTAGATCCAGAGATAAAAAGAAGATTTAGGAGATTGTTAAGACTCCAAAAGCAAAAGGAACAAGCCTGCAAGATGTCTCACAGTGAAGGACAAAGCTCAAGACCACACTCAGTAAGAGGAGGTCATGGCTCTCATCAAGATACAGAAGAAGATCACAGAGAAAGATTCATTCACATGGATCCCATAGGTATCATTAATGATAGAGATAGACCTATGAGGGATTATGCTCAGTTTGATCATCAAAACATGCAAACTAGCATATCTAGACCTCATATAGATGCTGTGCATTTTGAATTTAAACCTATGATGTTTCAAATGCTTCAAACTATTGGTCAATTTGGAGGAACTCCTCTAGAGGATCCTCACTTGCATTTAAAACAGTTTTTAGAAGTATGTAGTAACTTTATCTTACCTGGTGTTAGTGAAGATGCTTTCAGATTAAGGTTGTTTCCTTATTCTTTGAAATATAGAGCTAAGGCTTGGCTAAACTCTTTAGAGCCTAACTCTATCCATTCATGGAATGAAATGGCTGAAAAAATTTTAGGAAAATATTTCCCACCTATCAAAAATGCCAGGATGAGAACTGATATTACATCTTTTAGACAAAAAGAGTTTGAATCACTATTTGAAGCATGGGAAAGGTGGAAAGAACTTTTAAGAAAATGTCCTCATCATGGTTTACCTGTTATTATTCAAATGGAAACTTTTTATAATGGTTTAAAACCTCAAACCAGAATAATGCTTGATGCATCTTCTGGTGGAGTGTTATTAAATCTGTCATACAATGAAGCATGTGAGTTAATTGATAGAATAGCAGCTAATAGTTCTAGTTGGCCTACTGAGAAGGTGAGTGCCCAAAAGAAACCATCAGGGGTACATGAGGTTAGTGATGTAACAGCCTTATCTGCTCAGGTAGCCACTTTAGCTAATTTGATAAAAAAACTTCACTTCAGTTAATGCAACTGCATCTAATGCAACTGCATCAACAGACAGCACTGCAGCAGCAGTAGAACAAGCACCTCCAGGTACCACCAGTTGTGTATATTGTGGAGGAGGTCACTTGTATGAGGAATGTCCTAGCAACCCCATTTCTGTAAATTATGTAGGTTATAATAGAAATAACAACCCCTATTCTAACACTTACGATCCTGGGTGGAAAAATCATCCCAACTTTAGATGGGGCAATAACAATGCACCTGCATCTAATACTGCACCATCTACACCACCAGGATTCCCACCTCAAAAACAAGCCACCAATGAAAATTCTCTAGAAAATATGCTCAAAGCATTCATAGGAGAAGCAAGAACAGCTAGACAAACTCAAGATGCTTCCATTAAAAATCTAGAGACCCAAGTAGGACAGTTAGCCACATCTTTGTATCAAAGGCCATCAGGTGCCTTACCTTCTAATACAGAAGCTGCTCCTCCCCAGAAACAGGGAAAAGAACAGGTTAAAACTGTTTCCTTAAGAAGTGGCAAAGATTTGATTAAATCAAATGAGAGGGAAAGTGTAGATAAGGGAGAAGAAGAAAAAGAAAAACAAAAAAATAGTAAAGATAGAAATGTGGAAGCATCCAATGCTCCTGCATTAGAGGAAGAAGTTCAAATCCCTACACCTAAGCTAGTACCTGAGTACCCTCCTCCTCCTTACCCACAAAGATTAAAAAAAAGCACATGAGGAGAAACAATTTAGCAAATTCTTAGAGGTACTAAAACAGTTGCACATAAATGTTCCCTTAGTAGAAGCACTTCAACAAATGCCAAACTATGCAAAATTCATGAAAGATGTGCTTACCAAAAGAAAAAGATTAGGGGAATTTGAGACAGTTGCCATGACTAAAGAATGTAGTCAGATCATGCAAAGTAAAATTCCTAGGAAATTGAAGGATCCAGGAAGTTTTACAATTCCATTTTCCATTGAAACCTCTTATACTGGTAAAGCTTTATGTGATTTAGGGGTAAGTATTAACTTAATGCCTAAATCTATTTTTAACCAGTTGGGAATTGGAATTGTAAGACCAACCACTGTGACACTTCAATTAGCATATAGGTCAATAGCCTATCCTGACGGTATAATAGAAGACATCTTAGTTAAAGTAGACAAATTTGTGTTCCCTGCAGATTTTGTCATTCTTGACTTTGAAGCAGATAAGGATGTACCTATTATCCTAGGAAGACCATTTCTAGCAACTGGTAAAACCTTAATAGATGTGCAAGGAGGTGAACTTACAATGAGAGTGAATGATCAAGAGATAAAATTCAATGTAATGAGTGCTATGAAGTATCCCACAGAGGATACAGAAGCATGCTCATCCATTTTTTCTCTAGATTTTTTTTTTTTTTTTTTTTTTTTGTTCATAAAAAGTAAAATAACCCACCAAAACTAATAATGTACTGTCAAAATAACAAAAACAAAATAACTTAATCAAATCCAGAATCAAACTCTTAATACTTCAAGGAAACTGACAAGCCTAAGCATTAACACTAGCATTGATAAAAGCTCTTCCAGGTTGACGGTTTGCCAATGGTCCGTGGCATCCAAGAAGCTTTGCATTAACACCATCCGGCATAATCCTGTTCTCTGATTTGTACCTCAGATAATCAGTTCGGTTGAACTTTGTGAATCCCCACTTCCTGCTAACAATGATCTTTTGGCGACCAGGGAACTTGAACTTAGCACGGCGAAGGGCCTCTTGTGCATGATGGCTGTTGTTGTCCTTGCAGCGAACAGAAAGAAGAACCTGCCCAATAGCAACACGAGCACAAGTTCCCTGCGGCTTTCCGAATGCACCTCTCATACCAGTCTGAAGCCTATCAGCTCCAGCACACGAAAGCATCTTGTTGATCCTGAGAACATGGAATGGATGAACCCTTACTCTCAAGTGGAATGCATCCTTTCCAGCAAACTTAGACATATACTTGTTGCATGCAATACGAGCAGCTTCCAATGCCTCACTTGAAACATTTTCCTTCTCCCAACTAACCAAATGGACACAGAAAGGAAACTCATCAACTCCTTTCTTCTTCATTCCAACATCATAAATTCTGATCTTGGGATCAGGAACACCACGGCAAAATCGTGACTTGGGGTAAGGCTTGTTCTTAATCTGCCTATAACACCTTGCAGGTCTCCTTCCCATGTCGGCAAGTTCTTCCTTTGCAAAAGGGTTAGGTTGTTGCTCTCAGCCATTTTTTCTCTAGATAGATTGGTAGAAAAACAGTTTTACAAACAGTATGATCATTTGGCTAATGCAGATGCACTTGATGCACCTGCATTACTAGATGAGGAATTACTAGAAAAAGAAAACCTGCCAATAGGAAACTCTTGTAAGGAAGTCTGGGCCAGAACTTATGAACCTCTCAATCTCGAGGATCCAACCCTCAAAGAAAATTTACCCTCCATAGAAAAACCTCCCAAGTTAGAATTGAAGGAATTGCCTAAACATCTTAAGTATGTCTTTCTAGGAGAAAATGAGACCTTACCAGTTATTATTGCTTCTGACCTAACATCAGAACAAAAAAATGATCTCATCAATACTCTAAAGAAACATACCAAAGCAATAGGCTGGCAAATGACAGATATCAAGGGAATTAGTCCTTCTGTGTGTATGCATGGAATCATCTTAGAAGAAAATTCTAAGAATAGTATAGAAAGCCAAAGTATGCTATAAGCAATGCAGGAGCATCAAATGCATCTGCACCATGGTATGCTGATATTGTAAATTTCCTTGCAAGTAGAGTGACACCAGTGAATATGACATATCAACAAAGGAGAAGATTCTTCCACATAGTAAAACAATACTATTGGGATGATCCATTCCTTTACAAGTTGTGTCCTGATAAATTAATAAGGAAATGTGTTCCTGAGGAAGAACAACAAGCAGTGCTTCTGCATTGCCATGCTGCACCAAATGGTGGCCACTTTGGAATCACAAGAACAACAGCTAAGGTATTACAGTCTGGTTATTTTTGGCCTACTTTATTTAAAGATGCATATCTTATGATCAAGAATTGTGATAAATGTCAAAGGGCGGGAAATATTTTTGATAAACATAAAATGCCAAGAACCAATATTTTAGAAATTGAATTATTTGATGTATGGGGAATGGACTTCATGGGACCTTTTCCACCCTCTTTTGGCAATTTATATATTTTAGTAGCTATTGATTATGTGTCCAAATGGGTAGAAGCAGTAGCATTACCAAATAACAATGCAAAATCAGTAAGTAGATTTCTTCAAAGGAATATATTTACTAGATTTGGTACTCCTAGAGCTATAATTAATGATGAAGGTTCACACTTCTGTAATAAAATCATTGAAAACCTTCTAGCTAAGTATGGAGTTAAGCATAAAATTGCTACAGCTTACCACTCTCAAACAAGTGGACAAGCAGAAATCTCAAATAGAGAAATTAAAAGAGTGCTAGAAAAATGGTAAGTCCAAATAGGAAAGATTGGTCTTTACATTTGGATGAAGCTTTATGGGCTTATAGAACAGCATTCAAAACACCCTTAGGAATGTCTCCTTATAGAATAGTTTATGGAAAAACATGCCATCTACTTGTGGAGTTAGAAAATGAGTCTTATTGGGCTATCAAGAAGCTCAATTTTAATTTAGACAAAGCAGGTACACAAAGAATGCTAGAGCTTAATGAGTTAGAAGAAATTAGGCAATTCTCTTATGAGAATGCTGAAATCTACAAAACCAAAACAAAGGCATGGCATGACAAAAGAATTCAAAAGAGAGACTTAAAAGAGGGAGGACTAGTTCTGCTATACAATTCTAGATTGAAGCTTTTTCCTAGAAAGCTTAGATCAAGGTGGTCAGGACCATTCAAATTGCTTAAAATTTATCCTCATGGAGCAGTTGACTTGTTAGATGAAAACTCAAACACCATCTTCAAAGTAAATGGTCAAAGAATCAAAATGTACTATGGTGAACATGTGGTGAGAGATAAGGTCACCACTCATTTGAAAAATCTCTAAAAGAAAGAGGTAGTCAGGCTGATAAGACTCTTAAAACAAGCGCTTAATGGGAGGCAACCCATCATTTTTACTTAATTTTGTTCAATTTGATGTTTTAAGTGTTTTGTAGGAAAAACAGGAAACTGATGCAGCTGCATTGCAATGCTACTGCATTACATATGCATTGAAGAAAAAATGTGCCCTGTACCCAAGTTCAAAAGTTTGAAGAAATTGATCAATTGTGAGTGACAACTCATCAGAAGCAGAGTTAGAAATTAAATGAAGTGCTGAGTAACCAAGGAAGACACGTGGCTGCACGCATGTCCACCACGACCTACCTAACGGCTACTACCTCAAATCAAATCAAACTTCTCTTAACTCCTCACCAAGAAAACCCTAAAATCATTTTTGTTATCCCTTCCACTCAATCTGAAACCTCCCACTCTAATCAAACAGTTACACACATTAATTCCATATCCAGCAAACGCAATGGTGAAGAAGTAATCAGCATCAAAGTCTTCAGGCAAACATGCATCATCATCGTTCCAAAAGGGCAAGAAAGACAAGACTAACGCACCAGCATTGATCAGTGAAGAGAAAGCTCATCTATGGAAAATGCAAATGCTACCAGAAAGATGATACGATTTGAAGAAAGCAAGTCCATCCTTCATGGCAACAGTGGCCAATCTTCACTGGGATCACTTTGTGTTGCCACGAGGAGGATACATTGAAGAGCTAGTAAGAGAATTCTATGCTGGACTGTCTGAAGGAGAAAGACCAGAGAAAAGCTACACTTCTAAGGTTAGAGGTAAGATAGTTCATTTCCATCCTAAGAAAATAAATGAACATTATCTATTGAAATACAATGGACTTGAATTTGAGAAGAAAGTAGGGAAGGCTAATAAGAAAGAAATGGAAGAAATTAGGAGTAGAATTGCTACACCAGATTCTGTTTGGGAAAGATTCACACCAAATGAGGTTAAGCTTAGAAGTACTTATTTGATAGATGCTCTAGGAAATTGGCATTTGTTCATTACAACATCAATCTTACCTACTTCACACACATATGCTATGACCAAAGAGAGATTGATCTTACTAGATACAATTCTCTCTGAGGAAAATGTTGATCTAGGTAGATTGATTGCAAGAGAAATATATACATGCACAACAAAAACAAAGGGATTTCTGTTTTTCCCTTGTCTCATAACTGAATTATGCATGAAAGAAGGTGTTCCTATTGCTGCTAATGAACAAAGGAAATTTCCCCCTACTAATTTGAATGATGAGATGAAGGAGAGAACAAGAAAAGTGAAAGAATCAGTGCCTATGCCTGCAATGCAAGAGCATTTCATGCAAAAGCAAGCTGCAGTGTGGAAATTTCAGAATGAACAACATGATTGGCTGCAGCTTGTTTTCCAATATTTGTCTAATGAATTAGGCAATATTGAGGCACCTGTGTTCCCAAGCTGGGTGTTAAGAACTGAAGGACAAGAAAAAGAGGAGAAAGAACAAGCTGATGAGGATAAGGAAGAAGAAAAAGAAGAGGAAGAAAAGGAAGAAGAGAAAGAAGAGGAAGAAAAGGAAGAGCCTAGTAGAAAGAAGAAAGTGACTAGGAAACAAACAAAGGAAAAGAAAAAGGTAGTAGTGGAGCCTAAATTTGAAGACACTTATAATTCAGAAACTGAGGATGAAGATTTAGAAAAAGAAATGGACAAGGAGAGTGAAGATGAAGAAGAAAGTACTGAAGTTGAAAGTGAGGAAGAAGAACATGCTAGAGGTGTCATTCTGGAATAAATTGCCAGACAAAAATATGCCAAGAAAACACGACCACAAGCCCAACAAGAAACAACCCACACTTCACCAATCACATCACCTATTCAATCACCAATTCACTCACCTACCAAAGAAGTATCTCCCCAACCAAAGTCACCACTACCGTCCCTTACTGATCCACCAATACAGTCACCACCACAAACAAACCCTCCTCCACCCTCTCCACCAACTGAAACTGAACAACAAACTCACACTGTGCCACAAATCCCAATTCCAACCTCACCTATCACTGAGCCACAACCAGAACAAACAACCTCTACTAGCCCTACTAACATTATAACTAATGTTGTTTCTGCTCTTGAGGATGAAAATGTGCAGGATACTGATGAAGATCCAACTGAAGAGGCAGAACCAGAGGCAGTACAGGAGGCAGAAGCTGAAGTTGTCACAGAAGCAGTTGACATGCAGAGTGATGCATCTGCATCAGATGCTTCTGCATCTCAACAGAAGGCTGCAATGAAACCACAACATGATGAGGCTGCTATGCAACTAGTTCTGGAACAAATAGCTCAAAGAAAGAGAGAGGAACTGGGAAATACACAACAATTCTTCAAACAACCAGCTGTCAAGGCACCAAAGAGAAAAATCTCTGAGGCAATCCCAACTGATGCTACTGCATCAAGTCCTACATCACCACCAGTGGAATCAGGTGCATCTGCACCAATAGAAGTAACTCCAATCTCCAAGCAAAAAGAAAAGAAGCAGAAAGTGAAGAACACTCCTCCTACCAGACAGAGTGCAAGAACAAGGAGTGGAGCCAAGAAATGAGTATCTGTTACATGCCTTCTGCAATTTTACCTACTATATTTTGGATGTTATCTTACTACTATTTTGAACAAATTTTGAACAAATATTTTTGAAGTATTTTGTGAACTTTTCCCCATATTTTGAACAAATATTTTTGAAGTATTTTGGAGCCAAGAAATGAGTATCTGTTACATGCTTTCCCCATATTTTGAACAAATATTTTTGAAGTATTTTGTGAACTTTTCGCAGTGAGGACACTGCCATCCCTTAAGTTTGGGGGGAGAACTTATCATATTATCATATTAAGTATGTTATGTATGTTATCTATGTGTGTTTTTAGCAAATGTATGCTTTTAAATAAATATTTTTGTATGAATGTATTAGATGTACTTAACAAAGTAGTATCCAAATACATGAAACTAAATTTTCAAAGATACATTTTCATTGGAAAATAGAGACAAGTATGAGGAATACTATAAATTGTTAAGAACATTTTAGTAGATGATCAGTTTGAAAACATTTTACAAAGATATGGTGCACCTATGGATGGATTTTTGAAAAGCAAGAAAAGAAAAAGAAGCCTTATTTCTCACAAAAATAACCAGAATTATTTTTCTTCCAAATACCTCAAAAACTGAGTTTGTGAAAAGAATCTTGCTATTTAAAGAGCAATCTGATGCAAGAGAAAATTTTGGTGAGCTAAGGTCAAAACAAATTTTGATTAAAAAGTTGGAATAGCTTAAAGAATTAAGTTTGGGGGTGTTTTTATGAAAACCAAGGCTGAATTTGAAAAGCAAGAGCAAACAATGCAAAAGAATACAAAAAGAGTGGTAAAAAGATCAAAGATCAAAGCCATATTGACCTGAATCAATTAAGCTATACCTGTGCCTAAGTGCATGATTGCATCTGGAGGTCAAAGACCTGTGCCATGCATGAATAAATGCATCTGGAGGATAGTTCAAAACTGTACCTGTGCCAAAGTGCATGAATGCATCTGGAGGTCAGTGAAAAGCTGCACTTGTGCCATGCAGGAATAAATGCATCTGGAGGACTGTGAGGAAGGCAATATAGGCTACAAAAAAATAACACAGTGCAGAAGCAATGCAACTGCACTGCAGAAAATAAAAATGCAGAAAAACATCAATGCATAAACACTTCAAAGAAGTAATGCATCTGCATCAAAGAAACCACCAACACCAGAAAAATAATGCATTGACTCAAAAAGCTTGGAAAAATTCAATCAAGTCCTTAGTTATGTTTAAAACTCCCCAAATACTTGAGGATTTTGTAAGACTAAACTTTCTTTTGAAAAATATGTTGGTGTGACCAAAGATAAACCAATCTTTTCAAAGGCTAGGAGGAAGTTTTCACTTAGGCTTGGAACCAATCTCAACTCAGTGGGTTCACACACACACAAAGAATGAAAATAATTCTGGAAAGTTTGAAAAGTTTTGAAGGCACAAGAAAAATTGATGAGCAAAGTAGTTCATAAGAAGCACCTCATGAAAATCCAAATATCAAACTGATTTATCTTCTAAAAACTATAGTTAGTTTGTCTTTGTCATTACTTGAGGACAAGCAATGGTTTAAGTTTGCGGTGTGATAACTCTATTTTATATAGAGTTATTCATATGTTTAAACTTAGTAAATTGCTCTCTTTCAAGCAAAGATAAAGAGTTTATATAGTATTTTGTGTAATATGTGATAACTTGAGTATTTGAAATGGTTATAGTTGATTATAGGCCATTTTGGATATATTGTGGTATGTTTGATTAGTTTGTTCAGTGCAGTCTAGATGCTCCTGCATTGATTCTGCACTTACAACTGCGCTAGCTCAGCACAATGCTACTGCACTGCAACTGGATTGCCTGAAGGTTGGAGCCATCCACTTGCACATCCACTTTCCATCCACTTGCATTTGATGACCTCATACTTGGTCCCCTAAAGCAAGAACACTTCAGATTTAGTTGCCTACAATTCCCACATAGCTTTGAAGAGTCATCAACGTAGGGACACATGTTGTTATCTCATTTGACCTCCCTATACAATTGATTGAAGACTTCACATGGGAATCAACTGCTGTAAAACAACCATGAATATAGCCATCAGGGTTACTTCAACATGAAGGAAGGAAGCACCTCTCTTGAAGACTATATAAAGACCTCACTTCTTCACTTGAAGATAGAACACAATTCATAAGTTAGATTAAAATTTCACTCCACATAGAATAGTTTTATTTTGTAAGAAGGAAAGGAAGGAAGTGACAAATCCTCCTTACCTCGTTTTCATAGTTTTATCAAAGTGCTAAGGAGCTAATGCAACTACATTGCTAGGAGAATTCATGCTAAGAGCTACAACTTGTGTAAACTCTATCTTGTTGTTTCTCTTTTGTGATTTCAATTATATAAACATGTTCTATTCTGTTTATATTTGCCTTGCAATGTCTATGTTGAGCTAAACCTCTCTTAGTTGGAATGTTCTAACCATTTAATGAGCTTTTAAGTAAGTTTAATACAAGTATATGATGTGTGCACTTTAGTTCTTGCTTGATAATACTTTCAACACTTATTTTGAGATTGATCACTTAGAATAGGTAGATTTGTAAAAGCAGACATGGTTTACAATTAAGAACTCAAGAACTAATATGGGTAAGTGTTTTACATAAAGGAAACTTTGTGAAAACCATACTAAGTCCTAGACATAGGATAGTATAGTCCATAGGGTGATACTGTGGGTACTTTTAAAGACAGGAGTGAACTTATTTAGCAAGGCTAGACATAGGAAGCTTGTAATGAAACTCTGAAGAAAAGTGGCTGAAAGGCACACAACTAATGCAACAGCATTCAGTGCAACTGCATCATAACTGCATTAAACACTTATAAGTAAATTACTTGGGGAAGACATTCCAACTAGCTTTTCTCTATTGCATTACAACTACTTACACCTTGTTTTATTCTAACTTACTTGTGTTACTCACCAATATCAACTATCTTGTTAAATTAGTTACTTTCATCTAAATTACATAATATTGACTTTTGAAAGAGTTCATCAATCCCTGTGGGTTCGACCTGTTCTAAACACTGTATTACTTGTTATGGACTGTGTATACTTGCACATGTTTTCCACACACCATCAGGCCATTGTAGAAAGTATCCAACTGAATAGCAAAGGGGATGCCATGATGTGGGCATTTTCTGAGCACATCCTTGAATCTCTCCCAGGCCTCATATAATGATTCTTCTTCTTCTTCTTGCCTGAATGATGTGATGTCATTTCTCATTCTTGCATTCTTGACCGGAGGGAAATATTTTATCAAGAACTTCTCAGCCATCTTGTTCCAGCTGTCCACAGAATTGGGCTCCAAGAATTCAGCCAAGCTTTGGCTCTGTCCTTTAACGAGTAAGGGAAGAGCCTTAGCCTGAATGCATCCTCTGTTACCCCGGGCATTTTAAAGTTGTTGCAGACTTCGAGGAACTGCCTTAGATGTAAGTGAGGGTCTTCAGTGGGTCCTCCTGTGAATTGGCCTATTATTTGCAACATTTGAAACATCATAGGTTTGAATTCGAAGGATGCAGCCCCGATGGCTGGTGTCACAATCCCAGTCTCCATGGTGGTGGGATCAAAGACAGCATAATCCCTCATCGGCCTCTCTCTGTCATTGGCCATTTCAATGTTTGTTAATACCACACCGTCGTCGTTCTGTTCTGCCATTGGGGTGGCTTCTGCCTCTGGCGCTGCAAGTCTTTCTCAAACCTGCTTTCTCAATCTCCTTGCTGTTCTTTCAATTTCAGGGTCTATGCGATGCTCTGGCTGATGGGCTCTACGCATACACTTCTCTTAAAACTGAAATTCACGATAAAAAGGATGAGAAAACAAAAGCTCACTAAAACAATTACTACTTAAGACTTAGTGATTAAGTCCGTTAAATCCCCGGCAACGGCGCCAAAAACTTGTTGGTCAAAAAGACTTGTGCAAGTATACACAGTCAACAAGTAATAAAATGATAAGTAAGATCGTTCCCTCGAGGATTAAGGACTAACTTCTAAATCTATGTGATAACGTTTTAGTGAGTATACGTAACCAAATAATTGAGTAAAGAGTATTTGTGCACTTTAACCAATGTAAACAGGAAGAGAGTGATTAGATATAAACGAGTAAAAGATACGTGAGATGGTAATAGTCGAGACTAGGATCAATGGACAACGCTTATAGATGCAATGCTGTGATCAATGCTGTGGTAGCACTCAGTGCGCAGAATGAATGTGGATATTTCTATCCTGTGAAACATGATGTCGTCAAGGTTTCCTTATTTCTAAGCACCCATTGAGGTTCATCACATAGTTTGAAAAGAGTGTTTCCGTTCACACTATAGCCCTAACTTCATGTTTCTATCCTTCGTTAGGAAAGAATAATATTTCTATTATCCTTCAAACTATATTAACTTGTGAAATCGGTGATTTAATCCTTTATCAGTTATTAAAATACGCTACCCTAAACAAAGAGATCAAGTTCGAAAAGAGTTTATAACAATAGAACACACAAGTTAATAAGGTACTACAAATCGACCACTTAAAGCAACTAAAAGAATATATTCATATCACCATTGTCTCAGCTATCAAAAGGTTTAGCTCATAGAGGTGAGCGTAGACATGATAAAACTACACAAAATTACCATAAACAGATTCACCAACATAAGAAAAGCAAGTAAGAGTTGTGTTACACCGACGAGCATGAAGGTGTTACGCAACCAATACTAAAAGGTGCTATCGTGATATGGGAATACTGACTAACAGGGGTTTTGTATAGGAGTATGGATGCAGATGGTTGAGTATGGTGTGAAGTGGAGGTGAGTATCTCGTGCTCTGGACTCGTTCTCTTTGTTTCTCTCAAGGATTTTCGAGTGAGAAAAATTGTCTCCTCGCCTTTTTTCAGTAGGATATGCTGTCTATTTTTATGGAGTAGTGGCACACGGCGCGCGTCTCTTAGGTTTCTCCAACGTAATGCTTGCAACAAACCTTATGGATTCACGCTGACTTTCCTTTCTGATGCGCCAAGTGAGGCGCCTTGCTTGCCGAAATGATATGTTTCCTTTTCTGCAGCGCAAAGTGGGGCGCCTACCTAATTACGCTCCTGCCATATTAGCTCGCTTCTCTGCTGCCATAGCACTTGTCGTAGCACTGCTTTACTATAGAATGCCATGCATACTAGCACACAAATTATATTCCACAAAAATGGCACTTTCGTGCCCAGATTACAATCAATATCCAAAAATCAATTAGTGACTAATATGAAGGGATCTGCTACGTTTATTTGCACATTTTACTCGTGGGTCGAGGCAATTCTTATTTGAATGAGTGCAAATAACTCACCTGTCTATGAGTTATCAGTCGGGCCTTAAAGTGAGTGTAACAAAATCCATGTCTTTGTTCTCTAAAGGAGTGCCCCACAATAAGAGAAACAAAATTGCAACAATCACCAGCATTAGGAAAACCACTTCATTTGAAAAATACCTAGGCTTTCTTATGTTCCAATGGAGAGTTCCTAATAGTGACTTTCAATAGATTATTGAAATAATTCAGTTGAGACTCTCTTCATGAAAGGATAAGTTGTTGAATAAAGAGGGTAGGCTAACCTTGGCCAAATCGGTTCTTAACTCTATTCTAGTGTACTATATGCAAGTTGCCTGGGTACCTCAGCCAGTATGTGATCAAATAGACAGGCTCACTCGTGACTTCCTTTGGAAAGGTTCTCAAGACAATGGCCTCAATCTTGTTGGGTGGGACACAATTACCAAATCAGAGCAACATGGAGGGCTAGGAATAAAAGTGGCCCGTGATATGAATTCAGCTATGCTAGGCAAATTACTCTGGGACTTACATTCTAAGAAAGACAAACTCTGGTCTTAGACTTGGAATTCAATCATGAAGGTCAAGGATATCCTTAAAGATGGTTTTCAATTCAGAATGGGCAATGCAAGCTCCTCCTTTTGGAACTCATCTTGGACTGATTTTGGAGCTGTAGCCAAACTTGTCCTTCTCTATAAATTCATGGCACAGACTTTAAAGTCTTTGATCTCTATGACAATGATGGTTGGAAGCTACAAATCCTCTATACTCGACTCCCTCATCAAGTTCTTGAGCATATAAATGGACTCTCATTCAATATGAACAATGATGTGGACGATGCTTGGATTTGTGATTACAATTTAGCTGGTGACTACAATGCAAAATCTTGGTATAATTGGCTTCATAATAAAAGGCATCACAATCCTATATCTGATGACACTAGAGCTTGGAAGTGGATTTGGTCTCTCTCTGGATCCCAGAATATTAGATTTATGCTTTGGACAACATCTCATAATGCAATCCCTACTACTAGCATGCAACATCACATGGGAATGTTGAACAGCTTCTTGTTAAATATGTGGGAATGGCAATGAAACAGTCTTGCACTGCTTAAGGGACTGTAATCTTCCTAACAATATTTGGAGGTGTGTTGGCTTTGATTCAATCTCGTTCCATAATATGGTTTGATCGTATGGAGTGGTTTATGCTTGGTACCAGAGGCACTAATCCTCCAACTTTCCTATCATATGTGTGGTGGCTTTGGAGATCGCGGAATGCAACTCTCTTAGCAGATGAAACAATTAACAACTACTCTCTCAAGTTAACGATTCACAACTTTGCAGCCACTATGAAGAATTCTTTCTCTGGTATAGTGTCCCTTCCAAACCCATCAACTTTTGTTTACTGGCACTCCTCTAGGGAAAATGAAATCAAAAATGTTGATGGTGGCAGCCTTGGCAACCCTGCGAGGTCTGCTTTTTGGTGGTCTCTTGCGGAATAACAATGGAGGATGGATCAATGATTTTATGGGCAACATTGGCATCTCTAACAACCTCCACCCTGAACTCCTAGCCTTGTACAAAGGTCTCTTTTTTGCATGGGATAGAGGAAATTGTTCGTCTGCTAATTAGTTGTAGAAGCAAAAGTTAATTTTGAAAACATTTATTTTTACCCTTTTATTGTGAATTAAAAAGAAAGAAGAAAATTGATGTTTTATTTGAATTTAAGAAAGGGATTATTTAAGAAAATACTAAAAAAAAGTTTTTTATTAGTGCAATTGACAGAGGTCGGCCGCCCTCTGCTCCTACGTATCTCTTGGTAGAGAATCAAATCACACGTAGTTCTTGGGGTAGAAAATGTTTGTTGGTTGGTGTTTTTTATTTAGGGGTTCTAGGAATTTTGAACTGTGTTGATGGACCATTAGGGGTCTGAAGGAGCGCTGGGGCTCTGAAGGGCCACTGAGGGCTGAAGGAGCGCTGGGGCTCTGAAGGACCACAGTTCACTTATCCTAAAATGATGACTAACCCGGCCGTACGACCGACTTAATCCCCTACTTTGAAAATAAGATTTTCGATTTTTGAAATGAAAGAGATGTGTTTGTATATTTTTTAATTTTAGAAATTGTTTATTTTAAATAGGGATTTTAGGACATGATCCGTAACGCTTCATTAGTGACCTAAAAAGCAGACTAACCCGACTGTACAGTCGACTTAGTCCCCTATCTATATTTTGTGGTTTTTTTGTAAAAAAAGAATTAAGAAAGAAAGGTAATGGAAATTGTTTATTTTTGCGCTTGACAGGGGCGTGGCCCTGCTCCTACGTATCTCCTGGTAGAGAATCAAAGGCCACGTAGTTCTAGAATAGAAAAAGCTTGTTTGTTGGTGTATTTTTATTTTGAATAGAGATTTTAGGACTATTGAGCCGTACGGTTTATCCATCCTAAAACGATGACTATCCCGGCCGTACGGCTGAATTAATCTCTTATTCACTTTTGGAAAAATGTAAGTTTGTGAAATAAATTGTTTGATAGTGGAAAAATTGGAAAAGAATGAAAACCTGGTGTATTTGTAAAAAAGGGGGATGTAGATAGCAGGGGGGCTGTATTTAGAAAAAGGGTGGTGTATTTAAGAGGATCCAAATTAAAGGTGCAAAACCAAATCAGTCAAAAGCAAAAAAAGGTGAGTCCCATAACTTGGAATTAAGGGGCGCAGAATGTAATGGCAGGGGTATACTTAGAAATCAGATACTATTTGTTTACTGATTATTATTGTTTGTTAAAGGAAATGACTAAATAAATAAATAAAATAGTAAGTATATAAGGAAAAGTTGGGTTGTGAGAAACTCTAACTTTGTCACAGCCGCACAAAAGCATCAGGTAAGGAAAAAACACAAAAATGGAGTAAAAGGAAAACAAGAGGAAGAAAGAGAAGTGGAGAGAGAGAGAGAGAGAGAGAGAGAGAGAGATACTAAACCGAGGGGGAGAAAGAAGGGTCGCCGGAGAGAGAGAACCGAAGGGAGAGAGTGGAGGGGGGTGCGACGGTGGAGAGAGAGAGGAGGTGTGGTGGTTGTGGGAGGGAGGGGTGGCGATGGTGAGGAGGAAGAGAGGAGAGAGAGGGACGACGGTGGTGAGTGAGATGCTCGCCGGAGGAGACGACCGGACGACGATGAGCGTTTCACGGCGGTTGTGGCTCGCGAGGTGAGAGAGGTGTGTTCTGTCTCATTTTTTTTTGCAGTTTCGCTTCCCTTCCCTCATCTATTTTTTCATTTCTAATTTTTGTCTTTGATGGTTTTTGGTAGTGGTTCGCGGCCGGGTGCTTACGGGGCGGTGCTGACGGTGGTTATGGTGGAGTTCGTGGCGTTGGTGCGCCACTTAGGAGGAAGGACGACATTTGTGGCTGGGTTCGTGGTGTTTTTTGGGCGGAGGAAGTAAAGGGGACGGTGGTGACGGTGAGGTCGTTGTGGGGAGGTTCACAGTGGTGTTGTGGTGGTTGTGGGTGTACGGTGATGGTGGCTATTTTGGTGGCTGTAGTACGACGATGAGGGAGGAGAAGGACGTTCACCGTGAGAGAGAAAGAGGGAAAACGGAGATTGGGTGTTCGGTGGTGGTTATGGTGGTGGCTGTGGGTGTTCGATGGTGGTTGTTGCGTTTTGGGGGTGGTGAGAGACGCGGCGGTTCACGGTTGTCCGGTGGTGACACGACGGTGAAAGGGGGTTGTGCCGTGGTGGCTGTGGGTGGAGAGAAGGGGGCGGTTGCTAGTTGTTGGGGAGGAGGAGGGGGTGAGTGTTTTTTTTATCCTCCCTTCTCCTCAGTGTGTTTGTTTCCTCCTCTCTTTACATTTTTTCCAAAAATCAAATCTTTTTCCCTGTGTGTGTTGTTGTGTTGTTAAAAAAAATTTTCTTTCTTTTCCAGTGCCCCCTCTTTGTGTGTATTTTCGTCACTGTCTTTCTGTTTTTTATAGAGGATGCAAATCAATGAGACAAAAATTGTGCTGTTATGCTTTTGCAGAGAAGGCAGAGTAATGGAGCAGAGGTGGTGGTACTACTGTTTGCAAGGCCAGCATTGTTGGTGCCAAGAATGGAAAGACAATAAAGAGGATGAAGAAATGGGCTTTGGCATAATGCTCAAAAGATTTTCAGCAAGGACAGCAACTTGTGCTGCCTTGCTTTTTATTTAGTTTTTGCTTTTTAATTAATTTTTTGTACTATTTTGTATTTAATTTTTTGTCTACATGTATGTACTAAAGTTGACTTCTTTATTTGTAAACAAAAAACTGATTATAGTAATAATAATAAAAAAGCAATTATTCAAATCTGATATTTTTTATTACATTTTCTTATTAAACTAATACCTATAACAATAAAATAACGAGTACTAAAATGAGCACTTGTACACGACGACAAGTGACACGCATGCACAATGAGAATGAAACCTGCACATGATCGGGGGAATGACACGCGTAAACGGCAAACACAATATTTTAGATTTTTTTCTAGTAAACTTTAAATTAGCTGGACAAAATTAGGGTATGACAATAACAAATCAGATTCATTTGATCTCACTGAGTTAGAGTCTTTGCTGCTGGTACAAGAGGCTCAGTTCGATAAATTCAGACAGGAATTAGCTACACCTGCAATCTCAGCAAACCTTGTGCACACTGCACAATCAGCACCAACACAAGGAACTGCAGCTCAAAATCACTACACTCCAACAAACTATCGTGGCAGAGGACGCTTTGGGCGCGGTCGTGGACGTGGACGTGGCCCTAATCCTCCTGGCAACAGACCTACATGCCAAGTCTGTGGCAAATATGGTCACAGTGCTGTCTCTTGCTGGTACAGGTATGATGAGTCTTACAACCAGGTGCCAGTTCCTGCATCTGCACCAGATCCTGCTGCTGCTACAACATCTACTACTGCACCAGCTTCCACTTCTGCTCAATCTGTTCTTGAACAGGATCCACAGGCTTTTGCTGCATACACTTCCTATGTGCCCTCAACTGCAGATGATGTGGCTCTTCCTTTCATGGCTGGTTTGCTGATACCCGCGCATCCAACAATTTCACATCACAATCACATATTTTATATCACAGTGATCCCTACAAAGGCACTCAGAAACTGCTAATGGGTAATGGCTATGGAGCTACCATCAAATCTATTGGCTACACTAAATTACACTCCTCACACAACCCTAACTTACACTTTACACTCACTAAACTCATAGTGGTGCCTGAAATCACACGTAACCTTATCTCAGTTGGCCAATTCACCTTAGACAACAATGTGTTTTTTGAATTTCACCCATTTGTGTGTCTTGTCAAATGTCAGGTATCTAAACAGGTAGTCCTTGAGGGTCATCGTGGTGCAGATGGCCTCTATCTCATGCCCAGTCTAAGTGTTGTTCCCAGGGAGCCCTCACCAACAGTCCTTGCTGCTGTGTCAAGTCCTGCTTCCATTAGTTCAATCAATAAAGTTCCATCTACTACCACTACTCATAGTAATGCCAACACTGTTCAAGTGTGGCATCATAAACTAGGTTATAGTAACAGTCGTGCCATACAAACTGTTCTACAACTTTGTAATAAATCCATTGCATCAAATAGTACATTTGAATTGTGTAAATCATGCTCTATTGGCAAATCCCATTGGATTCACGCACCTCACTCCACCACACTTCATCACACACCCTTTGAATTAATTCACACTGACCTTTGGGGTCCCTCACCTTCACCTTCTAGTGGTGGTTATCTATATTACATAGCTTTTGTTGATGCTTGTACAGTACGTTACACCTGGATCTTCTTCCTCAAACACAAATCAGACGATTTCCAAGCCTTCAGCCAATTTTATAAACTAATACAAACAGAATTTAATACTACCATTAAAGCAGTACAGTCAGGTTCAGGGGGAGAATACAAAGCCTTCACCTCACAGCGAGCTAACCTAGGCATTGAACATAGATTCACCTGCCCATACACTTCCCATCAAAATGGGACTGTTGAGTGCAAACACCGACAAATAGTTGAAATGGGACTCACCCTTCTAGCTCATGCCTCCATACCCATCTCCTATTGGGACCACAGCTTCACTACAGCTGTTTGCCTCATTAATAAACTACCAACCACTGCTCTACAAGACTACATTTCCCCTCACCAAGCCCTCTTCAAAATCACACCTGACTACAATTCCATAAGATCATTTGGTTGTACTTGTTTTCCCCTACTCACACTCTACAATAAGAACAAACTAGAATTTCACAAGCAGGAGTGTGTGAACTTAGGTCCTTCCCCACAACATAAGGGCTTTAAGTGTCTAAGTCCTAGTGGTAGGATCTACATCTCCAAGGATGTTGTCTTTCATGAGAACTCTTTCCCCTTTCCAACTCTGTTTTTGTCCAAATCAGATCCTACTCAGGTCTCCCCTGTGGATATGTCTCCACCATTAATCTCACCTTCTTCAACTGCTACTACCACTTAGCATCTGTCAAGTTGAAAGTTTATTGCCTTCTTTACTTTACCACTTACTTGGTTATAAAAAAAACTGTAAGAAAAATGGAGAGAAGAATTTGTGTTTCTTTCTATGATTGCTCTGAGGTGCATTCCTCGTGTCAGTTGCTATTGGAGTCTATTATGATCTTAATTTTCTTTCAAACCTGTAATATGACACAACACAGTTTATTTTATCATGATAAGTTAACAAATGTTTGACACTTCCTTAACAAATGTTTGATACTTGTGTAAAATCTAAAGCTCTATAAAAATAACCCTAGAATTCAAATAAACTACTTCCAAAAATACATTTACTAAACATGTCAAACTGAATGCACATCTAAGCTTATACTTTTCCCCATTCCCATGATTCTTTTGCTAATTACTATTTATTTTCCCAACCAAATTTCAAAACCATCAAAACAAAAGAACATAACATCTGTAACTTAAGAATAAAAGCATGAGAGAATCATGTACACAAGGTTCTAAATAGCGGTTGCGGTCACGGTCGCGGTCGCATTAAGGCTTTCGCGTTTTCGGCCGTTGCGCCTGTTGCGTTACAAGTCGCGGCCGTCGCGGTGTGAATTAATCACAATAATGCATAAATTTTATTAAAATTATTTGTCGCGGCCGTTTTGTCGCGATAAAGATCACTACCGAGACAGTTTTGTCGCGGCCGTTTTCGGTGTAATGGACCGTTTTTTAGAACCTTGCATGTACACTTTTCTTATACATCTCTTCCTTCCCTTAAGTGAGTTATTTTTTTTTATAAATCAAGCCCATTGTTGAAGAATTTTGTTCAAATAAAAATATTATGCACAGAAGCATTTAAACCATGACTCAATTAGCACAATTAACATATTCAATGTTGGCCACTAAGCATATTCATCAAACTAATACAAACAAATCGCACAAAGATGGGAATGGTACCATAAAGATCAAACATATAACATCAACTCAAATAAATGTCGTTAACAGTACCGTCAGAACAAGGACAATTCTCGAACCAATCATTTTGCATATATAATACAAGAAAAGGAAAGGAAATGGTGTTATAACCAAAGGAAATTATCACAAATATGGGAATAATGGCACAAAGACCAAACCTATAACCTCAACTCAAATGTTGTTAACAGTATCATCAGAACAAGTACAATTCTCGAACCAATCATTTTACGCAAAATGATTGGTTCGAGAATTGTCCTTGTTATGATGATACTGTTAACAACATTTGAGTTGAGGTTATAGGTTTGATCTTTGTGGCACCATTCCCATATTTGTGATAATTTCCTTTGGTTATAACACCATTTCCTTTCCTTTTCTTGTATTATATATGCAAAATGATTGGTTCGAGAATTGTCCTTGCTCTGACAGTACTGTTAACAGAATTTGAGTTGAGGGTTATAGGTTTGATCTTTGTGGCACCATTCCCATATTTGTGGCATCATTTCCTTTTGGTATAACAGCATTTCCTTTCTTTTTCTTGTATTATACGAGATTTACACTCTATATACAAGAGAGAGAATCTAATAATTACAAAATCACGAAAAGATACATTTATACTGTCATTTTGAAGATAAACTCTACTGATCAATCAGAAAAAGATACACCCGCTGTCAGCTCTAGTGAATCTCCCTTTAAGTCGTGATCTTCAATCACATTAGAGATTTTGTTACTCTATTTGGATGTATTTTTCCTTTCACTGCACTAAGTTATTTTGAGTCAAGAGTCTTTGCAGGGAGGGAAGCTCTATCCTACGATCCCTGGTGCAATGAAAAACTCAAAATTCACAGTTCTTTTTGGAAAATGTTTAGGTGTCAGTTAATTTTTAATTTTTGAGAGAATTTAAGATCACCAAACCGTACAACTTAAACGTTTTAAACCAAAAAAGACGAGATTTCAAATCTCAAACAATCCCAATATATTTTGTTCTGTTAAGAAAAAAGTTATTTAACTTCAAAAAACTGAAATGTCGATAAAACCTTTATTTTTTCTTTTGAAATAGATGATGAGTGGTAAAAGCCCATTTTTTTTGGTACAGTAAAAGCCCATTTTTATTAAAAGAGGTGAGCAGTTTAAATAAAAAATAATGAGTAAAAATAGCAAAACTCAAAATGGTGACAACTACACCCAAAAACCCTTAACATGGAACTAGGGGGTGCATGATACAAAAAATGAGTTGTAAATAATGTGTGGTGTTGAAAGCTAATAAAAAAGAAAAGAGAAAGTAAAATTAAAATTAAAATAAAACAATAAAAAGATTAAAATTCCTAAATCCCGAAGAGAGAGAGAGAGAGATGGTTACAAAGAGAAAGCCGAGAGGATGATAGGTGGTGTGCCAAGGAGAGAGAGATGACGTCTAGAAAGAAGGAGGGGTTTGCGGTGGGGCACCGTCGTTAGTTGACTGCGAAGGAGCTAGACCGACATTCTCAGTTATGGATGAGGTATCCTTTCTATTCTATTTTTTTCTTTTTCTTTTTGTTATTTTCAACAAGGACAATGATTAAAGGTTTTGTTGGGTGACTTTCGTGATGAATAGGTTGGAGAAGATGATAATGGCTATTGAAAGAGAAAACGATAATAGCTTTGGTCTACTGTTTTGTGTCTTAGTATCGTTCCCTCTCTTTTGTGTTTGCTGGTTACAAACTGGTTGTTTTGCTTTTGCAGGGAGGTACTGGCTATTCAGCTTTTGAAGGACGTGTAGGTAAGTGGAGCAGAGGGTAGTTGAGATGGAAGAGAAAATTGGCAGAGGCGCAGAGGGTGGTTAACCAAATTGAATAAAAAAACAAAGGAACAAGATGAAAGAGGCTTGTTTTGAAGCTAAAATTGCACCACAGTAAACAGCAACCTACTCATGCCTGTTTTTTGGAATTTTTGTAATAAACTGGATAACTTAAATTCACTATATTTTTTTTGTTTCATTTTTTTTCTTGCAATAAGAAAGTTCTACTAATAAATAGAAATGACACAAAAATCGCTAACAAGCACCAAATGAAATAATAAGAATCTGGAAATGTACAACAAATAATGTTTTTAGATTTTTTTGAAAATAAGGAAAAATACTAATTGAAATTAGATGTTGAGATATGTAATCTTTTTTTAGATAAGCAATAGTTTCATAGCACAAGGGGTGTCCAACCCTTACAATGAAGATATAGGAAAAGGGGGAGAGTCTCCTTAAAACCTCTATGAGCCAAAACCCAATGGAAAAAAGACTCAAGAAGGAAAAAGAGTACCTCGTACAACCTGCACTACAGTGGAAAAAAAACAACCTAGTCCACTGTTTCTCCCCCTACTAGATTACAAATTGTTAAGGAAGGTAAGTGAATTAAACCACCATAAAGATACGGACAAAAAGACAAAGAAGAATTACAAATTGTTGATATATGTAATCTATATAGCATTTGGAATAATAGTAATATAAGTTGATTCTTGAGTTCAAAATGATAGATTTTAGCCACCACACTTTACTTTATTAAAATGATAATAGAAACCTCAATTTTAAGAATTACATATATTTGTGATATTAATCTATATATTCGTAAAATAATATTACTTACAAATCCTGAAATTAAGGTTGATTTAGGTCATTTGTATCCTCATTCTCCCATTTTTATTTTTTCACCTCTCTCTCTCTCTCTCTCTCTCTCTCTCTCTCTCTCTCTCTCTCTCTCTCTCTCTCTCTCTCTCTCTCTCAATAGTACCATTTTCCATTTTTATGTTTTAAGCTTTGACCATAGCATTTCCAAAAAGTTTTAAAGTGGGTTCATTTTTCACAAATATAATAATAACTGTTGCAAGCATGCTTCAAAACATTTTATATTGGTGTTGGATTTTATATATATATATATATATATATATATATATATATATATATATATATATATATATATATATATATATATATATGTGTGTGTTTGTGCGCGGGCGCGTGTGTGATCTACTTCAAAAAAATTTACACAACCAAATAATTTTTTTTTTCCATTTTTCATGAAAGTTGTAAAATCCTTTTTTTTTTATCAATTTTCAAGTTATTAAAAAATTGAAAAAAATGGGTGCAAATACATATTATAATTTTTATACTATAATTTTAATATTTCGTAAACGAGTGCTTATGAAAAACTAACATTAGAAAATTATAAATAACTGTTGTGTACACGTAGGTCCTACTTAAGAAAAAAATGAGGATTGTTCCACTAGAGATGCTCTATATCGTACACTCCAAGCTTGAGAGGCTATTGAAGTCTGTTATATTTTTGTTATACGTGTTTGTAACTACGTTATTAGCTAGTTCAATAATTTGTTAGGTTAGTTTAATTTTCTAGGCAAATTTTAGTGGGGTGGGGAATGTTAGTTTCCAACCTCCTTTTGGTCCATTAACTCGACAACTAAGCTACTTTCTTAAGACAATTTGTTAGGTTAGTTAGCATTCTCTCTAATTCTACATAGCATTTTAATAGTTCCCAGGCGTAGTTAGCATTTTAATCAATTCTGGTTAGTTATATAAAACCCTCATTATAACTCTTTCTCAATTGCTGTAAAAAAAAGCTCTTTCTCAATTAATTAATAATCAATTGATGCTCCCGGGTTCGATTCCCGCCCACGTTAAAAAGACATGTTGGCCAGCGAAATCCTTGCCGCCAGTAGCGAGCGGAGATTAGTCTTTCGTTGAAAGCGTTGGGATACTCCGTGGGTAGCCAGCAATGGTCCTAAATCAAAAAAAATATAGGGAAAAAGAAAGAAAATTTAATTAGTTGATCCATATAAGTGAGTGTGCACATTATATTTCATATTATATTTCACCACGAGAAAGAATAAGTTATATATATTGTGTCTTGGTTTAGTCCACTGTGGAGACTATACGCAGCCAACCTATTTCTTCTTTATTAACTAAAAAAGTGTAGCAGTAAGTGTGCTCATTCTTAACAGAAAATGACATTAAAGAAAGTGGAAACGTTCGCTACTTGTTTAAATACATTCAAATACATCAACACACATAGTGTTAGCTAAATTAAAGGCAAATTAAAGGCAAATTCAACGGCAATCTTCTCACGGTCACATAAAGTTAGGTAAATTTAAAATTTAAAGTTAGGCTAATTAGTGAGGGATTCAAATTTCCCTTGTTAATCCCATTAGCGATAAACAATTTAGCGAGGGAATCAGTCCCTCACTAATGGGCATTAGGACGGATTTGGGGCATTTAGCGAGGGAAAAATCCCTCGCTAATAAGCAATTTTTTTGTAGTACAAGTCCAGTTACCACTTGAACCACCACTTCTTGGACATGGGGTATTTAATATCAAAATAACATTAGATTCAGTAAAATAATAAATAAAAATTTAGTTTTTGGACTAAGTCATATAAAATAAATAATTTTACTTACAAATCCTGAAATTAAGGTTGATTTAGGTCATTTATATCCTCACTCTCCCATTTTAATTTTTTTCACCTATCCACATAATACTCTCTCTATCCCCCCCCCCCCTCTCTCTCTCTCTCTCTCTCTCTCTCTCTCTCTCTCTCTCTAGCTAATAAGTGTTTGTAACAACCTTTTTTTATAAACAGGCTACATGCCTTAAATTTATTAAAAAAACGAAAAAAGAAAGATAACAGAGAAGAGCACAAGGGGGACTAGACCAAAACCCTTGGCAAAAGAGACAATAAAGTCAAAACAATAATAGGGAGCTCATTGCAAAACCCCCTAAAACATTTCAGCCCAGAGACTAAAAATTAAGAGCTAACTTACGATAGTTAGATGAAAGATACAAAGACAGAAGATGTCTTGAACGATATTTATAGCCAAAAACTTTCTGGCTATAATGCAATTTTCTGAAAAATCTAGGATTAGCTAACAATAATCAAATCAAAAGGAGACAGAGACAAAATTTGTCTTTGAGCGGGTATTATAGCCTACCGTTTTCTGGACCAAATTCTTTTTTTGTCGAATTTTCTTCTTTTGAGCCTTGGGCCCCATCGGTTCGGACATTCCTTGGGTCATAGGATCATCAACCTCATCTGACGCATCACCCCAAAGCTTCCCTGAAATTCTCATGTCGGATGCTACCACTAGATTAGAAGTAGCATCAGACCCTGAGACATTTTGCGAATCTAGTCTGGTAGTGGGAGGTTGAGTCAATAGAATCCCTACTGTAACATCCCCTAATTAGCTAATTTAATTTAATTAAATTAGTGAAGATATCAATATAATTTATTGGCTAAATCGAGTATTTAGCACAAGAGGTTTGGTCCTGTTGGGTGGTCACGAAAGTCTCACCTAGAGTTTGGTCCCTCTTGAGAATACTGGCACTCCTAATAGCTTGCCTATTGTTGTTGATCAGTGTTCTTAATTGGGGTCGTTGGCTCTAGGAACCTTATTAAGGACTCTATAGAGCTGCCTTTGAGAGGTTCACTTGATAGAAAAAGCCTTAGATCTATTCCCAAAGGGACCCCTCTAGGACACAAAGGAGCTTAATACTTTTGCATTCAAGCAAACAATAATACAACTCCCTTTTTGCAAACTGCACCCCATTTTACTATCGCACCCTCTCTTCTCGTTTTTATTAATTTCTTTTACAAAAAAACCTATGAAATACATGAATAATTCACTTAATTCCCAAAAAATATAAATAGGGGACTAAGTCGACTGTACAGTCGGGTTAGTCTGCTTTTTAGGTCACTAATGAACCGTTACAGATCATGTCCTAAAATCCCTATTTAAAATGAACAATTTTTAAATTAAAATTAACACCAACACATTTCTTCCCACAAACCAAATTCTCAAAATAGGGGACTAAGCCGACTGTACAGACGAGTTAGTCACCGTTCTAGGATGAATGATCCGTACGGCTCAGGAATCCTAGAACCCCGATTCCGATAAAATCAAACCAACACACTTCAAATCATTTTCCAAACTCCAAAAACTCTATTTTCCGAAAATAGGGGACTAAGCCGACTGTACAGACGGGTTAGTCAGCGTTCTAGGACGGATGAGCTGTACAGCTCAATAATCCTAAAACCCCTATATTAAAAAACATCAACCGACAAAATTTTTCGGAAAGAACTACGTGAATTTTGAATTCCTCATTGCACTTGAGGATACGTAGGAGCGGGGCTTCCCCGTCAAGTCAAAATTAAACTTTTCTAAATTAGCCCTTATTATTCTCTACTATTTTATTTTTGGTTAAAACAAATAAATTCGTAATTTATATTTGCACAATCAGATTTAGGGTAACTGTCTTAGGACGGATGTACTAGGGGTGTAGTGGAATTAAGTTTTCGCCATTCCCTATGCATAACCGACTCCCGAATCCAACCTAGTTTACGCAGACCATTCATTTTAAGGTAGGTTTTTCTGAATTTTCCCTATTTAATAAATTGGGTGGCGACTCCCTGAAATATCGATTTTTGGGCCATCTACGTCGGGATCCCGGTCACGACAGATGGCGACTCCGCTGGGGACGGTGAGAGTCAAGCCTATTTAGTTTCTTTGTGCAAAATGATTATAAGGTTCGCTTTGTTTACCCCCTTAATTTAGGTCACAAAGGGAGCCACTCCACCTCTTACCTTATTTTTCATACAAAAAAAAAACAAAAAAAAAAAAAATTTCCCCATAAACAAACTTTTGGTTTCAGAAAATCACTCATTTCATGCATAAACAACATAAAAATTGCATTACATTTCATGCATAAAAAGCAGAAGAAAAAAACATGTTGCATTGTAAAATACAAGTGCATTTCATGTAAAAAAAATAGATTTTGCTTTTTTCTTTGCATAAGTCCTTAGGAAAATTTGTTTTTTCCTGCGGGTAGTGCATATTTTCATAGTCAATCATCATTCTCATTTGTCAAAAATCATTCATCATAAAATTTCTCCATATTTCGTTTTTTTTCTCTTTGCATGTATATAAAAATCTTTGCTTGTTATGCATACTTTCGTGAGTGAATAAAACAAAGCACATTATCATTTGTCAATCCTCATAGCATTTCCCTTCAAATGGGGAAAAAAAATTGCATTTCATTTCTTGCATGAAAAGGATTACAAAAAAAGCCATTACAAAACAACACATGTTGCATTTTAGGGTGAATGCTTGCATACATACCATGCATTTCATAACATATTGGTCTCTTTGACTCCTTCTCATAAATTTTTCTTTAAGAAAATAAAAAAAAAAGGAGTTTGAAATTTTTGTGCTTGTGTTCCAATCAAGCTTAGACTCGTGGAATTGGATCATTCGCTTGAGAGTTGTTGGGAAGATTAATCATTAGAGGTGTAGAGAAATAATGTGAGAGGAAAGATATCATGGGGCACAATACTTGGCCATATTGAAAAAAAAGAGGGACATAAGGTTGGTAATTATGTTTTGCTCAAAAAGAGAAGGAAAAAGATGATTGTCATTAGCACTTATTTAATCATGTAGTTCGAAACCAAGTTGACTTAGTTGAAGTTTTATGCTAATGAATTTGCATGGATTTAAAAACCCATTTCCATCCTTTCTCACCCCATGGTCCCTTAGGACACCCTTTCTGAGTTTTTGCCTCAAACAATATTTCCCAAAGCCTTTTTGTTGCGTCATTCAAGGATGAACCAGTGAACAAATATCAGATTTTGAAGGTCCATTTCCCAAAAAAAAAAAGATAAAAAAACCAAAAAAAAAGGCAAAAGAAAGAGAGAGCAAAGAATTTGTCAAAAAAGTGAATGTTTTTTTTCGAAATTAAAATTTTGAAAATGACGAACTACGATTCGAAATGAAGAGTGGACAATTTTCTCTATCCCGAACAAAGTTGAATTATTGTATCCCTTGATGTCCCCTTTGAGCCTATAATTTCCTTTCACTAACCCCTGGACAAGGATCCACACTACAATGGAATTTAGTGCATTTTGACTTTCATGTAGTTTCCAAAGGTAGAAAATTGATGAAATACAAATCAGGGGAAATGGAGGAAAAGAAAAAAGAAAAAAAAACAAATGATGGTGAAGGGTGAAAAAAAAAAGAATCAATCATATATGAAGTAGAGGCGAAAGCTGAAATGAGATAAAGCAAAATCGGAGGAGAAGGAAAGAATGAGGAAAAAAAAGAGAAATGAAGGGAAACAAAATCAAAATCACGTGAATGGATGGGTTTTACAAGAAAAATGTGATGTCTTGGAAGCCGAATGCACTAAAGATCATTGGTCCATATAACCCGTAAAACATTTCTTTGAGCCTTCTAATCATTTTTCTTCCATAACCGATACCCGTAAAACATTTCTTTGAGCCCTCTAATCATTTTTTTCCATAACCCATAACCCATTGCCACATTACAAGCCTTTAAAAGTCCACTCTGATTGATGAATGATTGTTTTCATTTTCATAATATTAATTTCGAAATAAATCATTTGCTTTCTTTTAAACTTTTCTTTGCTCTAAGAAAAAATGAAAAAAGAATGAGGCCCGCTAGACTGAAAACCTGTAAAGGTAGTTTAGGCAAAAATTAGGGTTTTTAAAATAATAATAATAATAATAATAATAATAATAATAATAATAAATAAATAAATAAAAAAGACAAAGCCCGCTAGACTGAAAACCTGCAAAAGCAGTCTAGGCAAAAATTAGGGTACAAAAGGGGAATGAGACTTACAATGTTAATTTGTGTAGTTCACTGGAGTTCTCCTACTTATGCCGAACAGGAGTGCACATTGGGGCAATTTTGTCGAATGTAAGCTTGAGAGTGTCAAGAAATCCCACACTGGGGCAAAATTTTGTAAGACCCTCTATGAGTCAAATATTTCTTTCTACACCAGTGTAGTATTCTCTCGGGGGAATGTCTTTCACTAGAATGAGAAAGAAATCTTACAAGATCCTACATTGGCCTCACCTTTTACCCATCCTAGGAAAGAAACTTTTGCAAAGACCCTTCATGAGCCAAACTAGTTTTGTACACTAATGCATCCTTTTCCTGGGGCAATGCTTTCGACCAATACTGGGGGGGGGGGGGGGGGGGGGAATTTGCAAGACCCATCATGAGTGTATAGTACACCAGTGCATCCTACTCTTGGGGGTTCCTTTTACCAATACTGGGGCATAAATATTTGCATGATCCTTGATGAGTCAGATTTTGCTTGCTACACCTAGTATTCTTCCCTCTATGGTAAAGCTTTTTTCCAATACCTGACCAATTTTCAGTAAGCCAGCAACCACAAATAAAAGAAATCCTCAATAGCTGGAGGTTACCACTAACCTTTTTCCCTACCATCTTGTGTCGTTTTGTCTTCCCTACGCCTTCGCGTTCCAAAAACCCTCCACTTCCAAACCTTCAAAACCCAAAACAGGAAAACCAAGAAACACAGAAAAGTCTAGCTTGTCAATACCCACAAATCCATGCATGCTCATTAAGTAATGCTTCAAAAATAGTCAACTTGGAATCAATGATATGATTTAGAGGGCTAATGACGATATATCTGTGAAAAAATATAGGCTTAATTACAGTTTTGATCCCCCTATTATGACCAATTCTCGATTTTGGTCCCTGAAGTTTTAATTTGACGATTTTGGTCCCCTTATTTTCCCAATTTGTAAAATCAAGGTCCCCCACCCCACTTTTGACTGAATTATCCTACGTGGCAGCCCACGTTGACTGCCACGTAGGCGCACCCCCCACCCCCACCTTCTTCTTCCTCTTGACCCTCTTCCCCTCCCCCCTCCACTGTTCCTCTTCACCCTCCCCCCTCCCACCCCCACCACCGTGAACCCCCCTCCCCCTCCACTGTTCCTCTTCCCCTCCCCCCTCCCACCCCCCCACACAACCACACCCTCTCGCTCTCGCTCTCGCTCTCGCTCTCGCTCGTCGCTCTCGCCGTTCTCTCGCTCTCGCTCTCACAGTCGCAGTCGCAGTCCGACTCATCCCTCGAATCCACTCCCTCCTTCCTCTCACGCTTCTCCCAACTGAAATCCTCAATCGACTCTCACGCTTCCCTCAAAACCGTCTCCGATCTGAAACGAAGCCTCGAAAATCTCAGCTCCGTCCCTCTCCATAGCCACGGCCACCGTCGCCCCTCCGGCCAGCGCATCCCTCTTCGCGTCCTTTCCTTCTTTCCCTTTCCCTCTCACAGTAGTCTCTCTCTCTCTCCACCGCGTTCTGTCTTTCTCTCATTTTCGCGTTCTGTCCTTCGCGTTCTGTCTTTCACGGAGGTGGGGGTGGGAGGGGGGAGGGGAAGAGGAACAGTGGAGGGGGGGATTCGGTGGGGAAGAGGAACAGTGGGGGTGGGGTGGAGTGTGTGGGGGGTGGGGTGGGTGGGGCGGTGGGGGGTGCGCCTATGTGGCAGTCCACGTGGGCTGCCACGTAGGATAAGTCAGTCAAAATTGAGAGGGGGACTATGATTTTTCAAATTGGGAAAATAGGGGGACCAAAATCGTCAAATTAAAACTTCAGGGACCAAAATCGAGAATTGGTCATAATAGGGGGACCAAAACTGTAATTAAGCCAAAAATATATATAGAGAGAGGGTCAAACTTGAAAGTGTTTTGTTTGAAGAATGAGAAGTGATCATAAAAGGAAGGAGATCTTAAAAAGCTAGCGAGGATGAGGATCACCTTCCATTTGAGAATCAGTTTGATTGGGTTCAAATGAAGCATGCACAAAAAAGAAAATGTTTTCGGCGAATCTAACTTTCATGACATGTGCATCTCAATTTTAACTCAAAGATCATGCATATTTCATACATTCCATGTCATATCATGCATACATTTCATGTCCAACCATGCATCCCCTACATGAATAGAAGCATGTGTTTTTTTAGTCGCTTTGTGAAAATAAAATAATAATAATAATTAGTCAAAGCAAGACATCCACTGCATTTTATGGTCAATTCAGTGCTATGGTCTAGCCCTGGCCTTTGACAGTGCGTTTCCATGCTACGGTTCAACCCTGGAAATGGTATTTTTTCGTACTACAGTTCACCCCAGGTACTGTCTTTAGTTTTGTGCTATCGGTCTTGCCCTAGCATTGTCTTTAATTTTGTGCTATCAGTCTCGCCCTGGCATTGTTTTAAATTTGGTGCTATCGGTCTCGCCCTGGCACTGTCTTTCATCTTCTTGCTATCGGTCTCTCCCTGGCATTTGTTTTTAAATTTCATGCTATCGGTCTCGCCCTGGCATTGTCTTTAATTTTCCTGCTATCGGTCTCGCCCTGGCATTGTCTTTAATTTTGTGCTATCGGTCTTGCCCTGGCACTGTCTTTAATTTTGTGCTATCGGTCTCACCCTGGTATTCTCTTTAATTTTCATGCTATCGGTCTTGCCCTGGCATTGTCTTTAGTTTTCATGCTATCAGTCTCGCCCTGGCATTGTCTTTAATTTTGTGCTATCGGTCTCGCCCTGGCAATGTCTTTAATTTTCATGCTATCGGTCTCTCCCTGGCATTGTCTTTAATTTTCATGCTATCGGTCTCGCCCTGGCATTGTCTTTAATTTTGTGCTATCGGTCTCGCCTTGGCATTGTCTTTAATTTTCATGCTATCGGTCTCGCTCTGGCATTGTCTTTAATTTTCATGCTATCGGTCTCGCCCTGGCATTGTTTTTAGTTTTGTGCTATCGGTCTCGCCCTGGCATTGTCTTTAATTTTGTGCTATCGGTCTCGCCCTGGCATTGTTTTAAATTTTGTGCTATCGGTCTCGCCCTGGCACTGTCTTTCATCTTCATGCCATCGGTCTCGCCCTGTCATTGTCTTTAATTTTCATGCTATCGGTCTCGCCCTGGATTTGTCTTTAATTTTCCTGCTATCGGTCTCGCCCTGGCATTGTCTTTAATTTTCCTGCTATCGGTCTCGCCCTGACATTGTCTTTAATTTTCCTGCTATCGGTCTCGCCCTGGCATTGTCTTTAATTTTGTGCTATCGGTCTCGCCCTGGCATTGTCTTTAATTTTGTGCTATCGGTCTCGCCCTGGCATTGTTTTAAATTTGGTGCTATCGGTCTCGCCCTGGCAATTGTTTTGTGCTAATTTTGTGCTATCCGTTCAGCTCTAGCATGGTTACCCATTTAACTTTAACAGTCAAAAGACAATTGTGCATATTTCACCGATTAAAATTGGGGTTCATATCTGTACTTATTCCTTACTTTGATAAAAAAAGAAAACACAGTTTTATGTATTATCTCGTAAGAAAGTAAGCACATAGGGGCAACTGTGAACACCCAATTTTAACCGGTACATTTTTACTTTTTCAAAAAAAATCACAAAAATATGTTTCTAGCGTATATTTGTTTCCTAATCCCTCGAATATGTCATTTTGCGCTAATTTACTAGTTTTGCGTTATTATTACTTTTTTTAGTGGTTAAACAAAAATTAAAAAATATGCTAATTCAAAAAATTACAAAGTAGATTTAATTTATTTTTCTTGTTACAATATCTTTAATTAAAAAAACGAAAATAAAAAAATAAAATAGATAAGAAATAATACAAATTACAAAAGAAAATAAAAAGGGGAGGTGCAATAAAAAAATTATTATTACAAAAAAGGAGTGTCCACTTACATGCATTTACATGACTTGGCCCAAGAATGCCAAAGTTACCAAAATACAAAAATAAACCAAAATACCCAAAACTGCAGCTACTTTACGAAGGTGATTTCTCTCTCTCTTTAGACCTCATTTCGACGATCCGAATGGTGAAAATGGAGATGAATGTCTCAAGAACCTTCTGGCAAAAAATGAAAACGATCCAACGGTTAACGAATCCAGAATCGCACTTGTACGGTGGCAGGTTTGAGAAAAATGGGGGTTGTTTTTCTACTTTTGCGAAGGCAATTTCTCTATCCTCAGATCTCATTTCGACGATCCGAACGGTAAAAGTGGAGAGGGGTGTCTCACGAACCTGGTGTCAAAAGAACGACGATGATCCAACGGTTAACGAATCCGGAATCACACTGTTACAGTGGCTGGTTTGAGAAAAACGGGAATGACTTTCTCTATCTTGTTTTAGTCCCACATTGTTTGGGAGAAACAAGAACCACCTAACATTTGACTATAAAAGAGGCTAAGAGGCAAAGACTTGAGGGAGGAGTCATTGGCAGATTAAGTGATCTTTTGGGCTAGCCTTTGCGGTCCAGACACTAAAAGTTTGTCTATGATTATTTTGTAATTTTTTTGAATCGGTTTTTCGGTTCTCAAAGCAGTCCGGTTCGCAGTTGACCTGGTCAGACTGCTCGGTCCGGTTCGGCGTTCATCGCGTTCATCAGCTTGAGGTTAGTTTTGTATTTATTTATTTATATCTATTTGTTTATTTATTTATTTATTTATTAATGTACATATTTATTGATTATTTATTTATTTCTTTAGTTTCTTTTTGTATATCTTTATTTTATGCTTGATATAAACCCTAGGGTAGAAGACTATTATTTTCTGTATATGTGTTTGTTTGTTTTGCAGCTAGGGGGTATATTTAACATTTTGCTCCTACACACACTCCACTATCACACTTCTGCACACATGTGAGAATAGTCCTACACCCGAACTAGAGAATAACCTAAGTTAGAACGAGACTGCGTAGTGATGGCCTACTGGATGTGCGTCCTGTTGGGTGGTCACGAAAGTCTTACCTAGAGTTTGGTCCCTCTTGATCAATGCTGGCACTCCTAATAGCTTGCATATTGTTGTTGATCAGTGTTCTTAATTGGGGTCGTTGCCTCTAGGAACCTTAGGACTCTATAGAGCTTCCTTTGAGAGGTTCACTTGATAGAAAAAGCCTTAGATCTATACCCAAAGGGACCTCTCTAGGACACAAAGGAGCTTAATACTTTTGCATTCAAGCAAACAATAATACAACTCCCTTTTTGCAAACTACACCCCATTTTACTATCGCACCCTCTCTTCTCGTTTTTATTAATTTCTTTTACAAAAAAACCTATGAAATACATGAATAATTCACTTAATTCCCAAAAAATATAAATAGGGGACTAAGTCGACTGTACAGTCGGGTTAGTCTGCTTTTTAGGTCACTAATGAACCGTTACAGATCATGTCCTAAAATCCCTATTTAAAATGAACAATTTTTAAATTAAAATTAACACCAACACATTTCTTCCCACAAATCAAATTCTCAAAATAGGGGACTAGGCCGACTGTACAGACGGGTTAGTCAGCGTTCTAGGATGAATGAGTCGTACGGCTCAGGAATCCTAGAACCCCGATTCCGATAAAATCAAACCAACACACTTCAAATCATTTTCCAAACTCCAAAAACTCTATTTTCCAAAAATAGGGGACTAAGCCGACTGTACAGACGGGTTAGTCAGCGTTCTAGGACGGATGAGCTGTACAGCTCAATAATCCTAACACCCCTATATTAAAAACATCAACCAACAAAAATTTTCGGAAAGAACTACGTGACTTTTGAAGTCCTCATTGCACCTGAGGATACGTAGGAGCGGGGCTTCCCCGTCAAGTCAAAATTAAACTTTTCTAAATTAGCCCTTATTATTCTCTACTATTTTATTTTTGGGTAAAACAAATAAATTTGTAATTTATATTTGCACAATCAGATTTAGGGTAACTGTCTTAGGACGCATGTACTAGGGGTGTAGTGGAATTAAGTTTTCGCCCTTCCCTATGCATAACCGACTCCCGAATCCAACCTAGTTTACGCAGACCATTAATTTTAAGGTAGGTTTTTCTCAATTTTCCCTATTTAATAAATTGGGTGGCGACTCCCTGAAATATCGATTTAAGGTAGGTTTTTCTCAATTTTCCCTATGCATAACCGATTTTTGTTGCTTGTAATTCACATTATTCGTGGCCCGAAGCTTAGGGACATATTTAGGAACATGTTTTGCCCGAGCGACATATTCTGGGATCTTTAGCTCCTTATTATTTTCTCCACTAGAGAGCGTCGTTCTTCTGCAAACACTAGTGGTGCGACCGATAGTCTTGCATTTTATATAGAAGGAAGGCAGATTTTCATACTCAATACCCACAAAGAAAGTATAACCTAACCTTTCAACTAGGATTTGATTCCTAAGCTCTGATTTCAGGTCAATATCAACCAGAATGCGGGCAAAATGACCAAAAGATCTGTCAAATGAGCTTTTACTTGTTGTATCATCCAAACTAATTGGTATTCCAACACTGCTAGCAATAGCAAAAACAATTTTGGGACGCCAATATTCTTGAGCAAGACTTGTAAGCCTAATCCAACATTGCACATTTGTGTGTTTTATATGTGAAGGACTAAAGTCAGGCTGCCAGGCAAACACCCAAACACTACAAGAAAAACAGGATTTTGCGGCGGGCAAAATCCGCCGAAAAAGCCATATTTCCGCCGCAAAATTGGACTTTCCGGCGGATTTTTGCCGCCGGTAGCCAGGTCGCAGCAAACGCTTTCCGGCGGAAACTTGCGGCAGATTTCGTGGCGCCGATAAATCCGCCGCAAGTTTCCGACGGATAATCCACCGGAAATGCCAAATTATCCGCCGCAAATTATCCGCCGCAAAGACCATAAATCCGCCGGAAAATTATCTGTCGCAAAGACCATATATCCGCCGCAAAGACCGTTTTTTTTAAAAAAATAAATAATAATTCCGCCGAAAAATACACAAATCCGCCGCAAAATCCTTTTTTTAAAAAAAAAATAAATATTATTTTTTAAAAAAAATAGTTTTATTTAAAAAATTTATTTTTTTATTAAAATTTTTAATTATTGATAAAAAAATAAAATTCAATAATTAATTAATTTACTATTTAAAAAATTAAAAATTGGAAAGAGCAGTAAAATATCATCACAAAAAATATAATATCCATACAAAAAAATAAAATAATCTAAAGCTACTGGGGTGGCTGCTGGCCAATGTCATCAAAATTATAATATGTATCATCTTGAAGAATAGCTGAAAGCGGTGCAATACTAATATTAAGATCAATGTCCTCGTGGGGTGACTGCTGCTGCAGGGGAGCAGGTTTAGCTGGCGGGGTGACTGGCGCTGGGGCTGTTGGTGTGGCTGGACTGGCGCGTGGGGGTGCCGCTGGTTTGGTTGGCGGGGTGACTGATGCTGCTCCTGCTGCAGGTATCACTACAACATTTTGGCCCTAAGGCAACAGTCGAAAAACGTTGCATAAAGCCATAAAACCGTTGCCAAAAGCTACGGCAACGGTTATCAAACCGTTGTACCTGTGGGCGTTGTCTTAGGTTTAAGCAACGGTTATTTGTCCCCAAAGGCAACAGAAGCTGAAAACCGTTGCCTCTGCCAGTTGGAACGCAACGGTTTTGGTTTCCACTCTATGGCAACGGGTGAAAACCGTTGTCAGTTATGGCAACACTTTTAAACCGTTGCCAGGTATTGCAACACGTGGAAACCGTTGCCATAAAGTGGAAATCAAAACCGTTGCCATGTATGGCAACATGTAGAAACCAAAACCGTTGCCACACTATGACAACACTTTAGAACCGTTGCCATGTATGGCAACACATAGAAACCGTTGCCATGAAGTGGAAACCAAAATCGTTGCCATGTATGGCAACACGTAGAAACCGTTGCCATTTGTCTCAAACCGTCTCCAGCTATGGCAACACTTTTAGAACCGTTGTTATGTATGGCAACACGTACAAACCGTTGCCATAAATCCAAATAATACAATCACATACCAAACATTGACCATTCCCTGTTTATAATAACAACAACAGTTTAAAAAACATTGCTATTGATCATCCAAGCTTCTTAATCACATCACAAACTTCTTAATCTAATCAAGGGAAAAATTAAAGTTGTACCTAAAATGTGACAATTTAACAAACAAAATGTATCATTATATTGCTACTTCAAAGACATAATTAATGTATCTTAAACAGCATAATTTGTTGCTTCAATAAGTACAAAAAAACATTGCAAAAGTTATATTACAAAAAACATGTTCCATTTCTAAAATAAAACTTGTCAAGTCTTCAACACATGTCTTCAAACTCTTCATCATCCAAGCCATCAAGACCAAGATTTATACCTTCATTATTTTCCTACAAAAGTAACAAAATTCGGTTAATGCCATAAAATCACCAAAACAAGTGTTGAAGGAAAAGAATATGGATCATCAATTAGTGAACTGGATGATGAAACTGAATGAGTTCATAAATCAAGTATAAAAAGGAACTGAATGAGTATAAAAATTGAATGAGTTCATAAATCAATTAGTGAACTGGATGATGAAACTGAATGAGTTCATAAATCAAGTATAAAAAGGAACTGAATGTTTACTTGCATTGCAGAAATTGCTTGCAGAATCACTTCCCTCATTTTTAATCAAATAAAATGCATAGGATTGTTTCCCACTTTTCTCTCCTAAGAAATACAACTCCTCCTAGTTTCGTATATTCTACTTTGCTGTAATTTGATAGCAGAAGTTTACAATTATACTATAACATGTCATGAAAAATGTCACTAGAATATATATAGTAAATATAATTAAAGTTTAATATTTTGAAGTTTTCATTATTGGTAAAGACAACCTTTCCTTTCCTGAAAAAAAAATATTGGTAAAGACACAACTTATTCAACAATAATTGATGTATTGACAAATGGCATTTTTCAATCAACATTTATAGCAAATTTGTCAAAGAATAGAAATGGGAACTCAAGCTTTAGAAAACGAGAGGGAAAAAGCAGTCTTTCCCTTTGGATTTTCATATACTATAAACCAGTATTCAAAAGTCATTTTAAATCTGAATAATGATTTCAGATATATAATTTGGTTTCCTTCCTATTTCTCTTGTCAACCAAAAAATGGATACAATAAAAATAAGCATGACTTGTTGTCTAGAATCTTATCCAAAATTTAGAGATGAAAGTTAGTTCACCTCTTTAGTATCTATAGGAGCAAAGTGCTCCACTGATTATGATTTCTTCTCACAACAAATTCAAAAGAGGGCAGACAAAATCCATGTGGAGTAAATGTTTTCATTGGCTACTCAAATTAATGAAAAATAGTGCCAAGCCAACAACCACTAACTAGAACAAAACATATGTGTGCCTTAGAGAAACTAAAGCAAATATTCAGATTCATGAACCCCAAAATCCTTCAGCTATATTCAATTATGTTATTATCAATTAAAAACAATCTACTTTATAATATAACCAAGTGACATACTTTTAAACCCAAGTTGAAAGGGACAATTTTGTCAATTCCTGAACAAGTAAACATCTTTCAGTTGCAATGCAATGCAAGCAATTTCTCATCATCAAAACAAGTTCATTTCGATATCAATGAGTATTTTTGCATCAACAAGAGCAGATTCAAGTGAAGAGTGGTGTAGGAACAAAAGAACAAGAGATCAATCCCCATAAACTGTGACAGTGTATCAATTAACAGAAATGAAATTCAGTTGAAGTTAGTTAGATTAGATCAGATTACAACTTCTAACAAACACCAAAACCATCCCTATATCTTCTAAGTCTCTAACTAACACTAACTTCTCCTTATCTTCTATTCTAACAGAAGACTTACTTATCAATCCCACATACAATTGGACATAACATATGCAATCACCAAGAGAAGTTTACCAGCAAGCAGAATAGTTTACCAGCAAGCAGAATAGTTTACCAGCAAGAGAAGTTTACCAGCAAGCAGAATAGTTAAAAAACAGAATGGCATGGCACAAACAGAAGTTTATCAATCCCACATACAATTGGACATAACATATTCTGACTCACAATAGTTAAAAAACAGAATGCCTTGGCACAAACAGCTGGTGTTAGATACTTACTCTATGAGCTTCCGGGGCATGTGTTGATGTCGAAGAACGTGGAGCACGAGTAGCATCCGGCGGAGTTGAAAACATAGCTGCCAAAGCCTCCACATTCAACCGAGTTATTTTGATCTAATACGGTCTTTACTAGAAGCTGAAACTTTTTCTCCATGTCTTTCTGATTCTCTTGTAGTTTCTCTTGTAGTTTCTCTTCAAATTCATTCATCTTATTGGCATGTTCTTTTCTTAGTAGTTCCATCTCATTTGCATGTGCTCTCTTCATTTCTACAACTTCTTCATTTCTCTTGAACATAGTAGGTGTTACCGCTCTTCCATGGGTACGTACTCTCCCATGTTTTTCTTTACCAACCACCTTTTAAAAAGCTTCCGAAGGAGAATGACCAGAACTCACGAAGTCTTGAAGTTTTATCTACCATATTTAAAAAACAATCACACTTAATTAAAGATATACATTATTATATTTGAAATGAATCAAATGATAAATTCATTTGATAAAACTTACAATTGTATCATTTGTTTCTTCGTTCAATTGCTTTCCTTTCTTACTTTGGCGTGTTTCGATGAACAACTCAAGTTGAGAAGGAGGCTCTCCATCTTCACTACTTGCACACTACCAAGATAATAAGCTCATTAACACAATAGCAAAATCTGAATTATTGATTTACTAGGAGGAAACATGAAATAAGCTAATTTACCATTGTCTCCCTTATGCGAGCAAAGCTTACACGACCAGCTTGATGTCTGCATTTTTGTTGAGCTATATTTTGAGCATTTTGCTGACTGGTTTCCTGAGTTGATTAATGGACATTGCAATTTATTAAATTTGAGAAATGAATGTAAGACAAAACACAAATATCACTATTTCTTACTTCAACGGGTTTAAGGCTCCAATATTCCATCAATGCTTTAAAGTGTTCCTTTGGTATGTCATCGGGACGATTCTTCAACCGCTCGCGCAAGGTTTTATATTGCCTAAAATGTTTCTTTTTAATATCCCACTTATGACGCCTCCATGCTTCATCTATAATAGTATACACGACCCTCTTTCCTTTCTCAGGTACATTGTATTTTTCCTACAAAAAAGAAGCTTAATTAGAAAGCTCTAATTTATTAAAGTCAACTAAACACACAAATTGAACAAGATAAGTTATTACATTGACGTAAGCCCATATATTCTTATCTTTATCTGGTACAGACTTCCAATTGGTGTAAATAAGAGGGCAAAAATCTGAACTCCTTGCTATAGTTCCCAAAAAGTTACTGAATTGGGAAACTATCCTTGCATTTGGCCCAATGGGTTGTCCTACTTCATTCAAGATAATCTCTTCTCGATCATTAGCTGAACGTGTATGAATTTTCGCACATAATGTTTTCCCTCGACTTCTTTTAGATGCTTCCTCTAATTAAAACACAAATGAGTCAATACACAAATTAGTATGAGCAAGAATAAGTAAGAAGAATAAGTATGATATACCTTTACTTGTATTTTCATTAAGCTCCCCAACTTCCTCACTTCCGTTGATATCCCCCTCAATTTCTCTTTCTTGATCACTTTCTTCTTCTGATTCCTCCACTTGGTGTGGTTGCTGATTTTTTTCATTAAATTCACCAAGTGACATTGATGGACACTTTGGGATGTACTCTTTCTTTTTCAATGATTGTTCTTCAATCATTTCTTTTTGACTTTGATTTCCATCTGTGGTAGACCTTAGCTGCCTCTTAATAGGGAGTTCAATCTTTTCTTTTTGACTTTGATTTCCATTAGTGGCAGCTCTATTGGTCGATGGTTGGGCCCTACTTGTGGATTTAGCAAGGTCTTTTTGGTGAGAAACTTGAGTGGTCTTTCTTGTTTGGGTTGCCGCTTTAATGTTCAAGGAAGATTTCATTTGCTCTTGCCTTTTGTTTTGAGCTTCTATTGACCCTGTTGATCCTCTTACTGGGATTGGAACTCCTCCAATAGTCAATGACTGGGTCCTATTTGTGGATTTACCAAGGCCCTTTTGGATCCTTCCTTCATCAGTGCCTATTGTTTGGGACTAGAAAATAGGATAGATCTAATCATGCTTTATCAGAATATATATTATTAATTCTGTATATACTAGTAATTCTGCTTTATCAATAATGCTTTATCAGAATATTGTTTATTAGAATATTCTGATAATGCTTTATCAGAATATAGTAAATAGGCAGTATTGAATGCAATTAATATGCAATTCTGTAATATGCAATTGAATGCAATTAATATGCAATTCTGTAATATGCAATCCTGTGTAATACTGTATATTACGAATTCTGTATATATACAGTATATATTAAGATGCAATTCTGTAATATGAAATCCTGTGTAATCCTGAATGTTGAAGTAATATACAGTATATATTAACTATGCAATGCACTGCCTATTTACTAATACTGTCTATGTTGAAGTAGTTTACTCTCTCTGATTCTGATTATGCAATGAAGTAGTTTACTCTCTCTGATTATACCTTCACTGATTCTGGATGAGTAAAGCACTATATATTAACTATGCAATGCAGCGGGAAAAGAAAACTCTGTTATTAGAAAACTCTGAATTGATTTGGTCAGTGGGAATTAACTATAATATTAACTATAATATTAACTATGCTTCCAATAGATTTAGAAAGCTTGGAAATAACTTCTTACGATGCAAATAGGCTGCTGTTGAGTGCTTCCAATATGTTGTTGATTTGTTCCTTGATTTGAATCGCTTCCCTTTCTTCTTTTTGAAGCTTTGTCATTTTCCACCTTGATTTTATACTTTTGAATCAAGTCCACACTTGATTTAGCTTTAAGTTGTTCAAGAGCAAAATCATTGTCCTTGTCCATTTTCCTACACTACCTGCATCATTGAAACACACAATCTATATTAATATCTAAACACATGTGTGAGTGATAAAAATTTATGAGAAATTATAATAATCAGTGCATAGATTCCAATATCACCTTATATTAACAATAATAAATTATTTAATGAAAAGTAAACTAATCCATGTAGTCAAACAAAGTGTCATCAAAATCAGAATCATCTCCAACATCCATTTCATTTGACACAAGCAGAGACTTTTCAATAATGGTTGGTGGTATGTCACTCCTAGCCAATTCAACTTCACAGTTGTCATCACTCGTAGCTAGATTTAACGCATGATCTGACAACTCTCTTTGATACAAATGTTGGGCATTTGAATAAGACTCATCTTTCATATTAAAAAAGTCTCTCGGAAAAGTCTTCATAACATAGCTCCTATTCACATCAATAGGATCTTGAATGTAGAAGCATTGATGGACTTGTGAAGCTAACACAAAAGGGTCATCCATAGAACATCTCTTGTTGAAGTGAACACAAGTCAACCCGTACTTGTCGTCTTCAATTTCAAACCAATCGCATCTAAATAACACAGACTTGAAATGACCATAATAGTCTACTTCAATTATTTCAATGATTGATCCATAGTAATTTATTGAATTTGTTGTAGGATTTTTATCTTTAGTCTACTTCAATTATTTCAATGATTGCGCGGCGTTTTTCTGGCTATGTCATTAATGGTTATAGTCTACTTCAATTATTTCAATTTACCTAAATATCTTTCTGGAAAATACATCCACCTAAATTGAACCGGGCCTCCCAATCTTACCTCATTCACTAGATGTATAGGCAAATGAACCATAACATCAAAGAAACAAGGGGGAAAAATCGTCTCCAATTGGCAAAGTGTTTCTGCAATCTCTGATTCCAAGATATCTAGATCCCCCACCTCAATAACTTTTTGACACAAACAACGAAAGAATGAAGAGAAGCGAATTAAAGGGTGGGCGACTTGGTCGGACATTGTGCTTCTTACAGCTACTTGAAGCAAGTAATGCAAGATGAAATGTGCATCATGACTCTCGTAGCCAATAATTTTTCTTTCAGCCAGTTGAACACATCTTGAAATGTTTGATACACAACCATCAGGCATTTTTGCTTTCTTTAAGACACCACAAAAAGTAGACTTCTCATTCGGTGTCATGGAGAAACATGCTTTTGCAAACATAAGTTTTTTACCTTGATTTGTCTCTTTAGGGTGAAGTTTCTTCCTAATGCCCATTTCTTGCAAGTCAAAACGAGCTTTTTCATGATCTCTCGTCTTACCCGGAATATCCAGCAAAGTGCCAATGATGTTATCAAATATATTCTTCTCTATGTGCATCACATCAAGGTTATGTCGTAACAAATTGTGCTTCCAATATGGTAATTCAAAAAAAAATGGATCTTTTCTTCCATGGACCATCATTTTGCCTTTTTTGAGTCTTACCAAAGACATTTTTAAAGTTTACCAACAACTCTAAGATATCTTCTCCTTCTAACAAAGCTGGTGGAGATCCATATTCTGTAGTCCCATTAAAATCCCTTGTATTCGATCTATATTTATGATCCATAGGCAAAAATACACGGTGACCCATGTAACACACCTTTCGACTATGCTTCAAATACGTCGAATTAGTATTATAATTACAACATGGACATGCTAATTTCCCTTTAGTACTCCACCCACTCAACATAGCGAGCCCAGGAAAGTCGCTAATAGTCCACAACATGGACATGCTCATTTGAAAAGATTGATTTAGTGAGGCATCATATGTTTCTACTCCTACCTCCCACAACACCTTCAACTCTTCAATCAGTGGTTGGAGGTACACATCAATGTTATTCCCTGGTGAAAATGGTCCAGGAATTAGTAAAGACAACATAGAATACTCAGCCTTCATGCACCACCAAGGTGGGAAATTATATGGTATCAATACGACAGGCCAAGTACTATGAGACAGATTCATGGATTTAAAAGGATTAAATCCATCACTAGCTAGCCCAAGTCTTATGTTGCGTGAATCAGCAGCAAAGTCAGAATGATGCTTATCAAAGTCTTTCCATGCCTCTCCATCAGCTGGATGCCTCAACTTCCCATCTTTAGAACGCTCTTCTTCATGCCACCTTAATGAGTCAGCTGTCTTTGAGCACATGAATAACCATTGAAGTCGAGGAATCAAGGGAAAGTGTCTCAAAACTTTATTAGGAACTTTATGAGCTTTATTGTTTTCCTCAACTTGATAATCTCCTTCGGCATTAACAACCCACCGTGGAAAACCGCAAACAGAGCAAGAAGTGTCGTTCTCATGATCTTTCCAATATAACATGCAATCATTAGGACAAGCATCGATCTTTTTATAATCAAGACCTAGGTCCCTTATCATGCCTCTGGTTTTATTGAATGTTTTAGGAATGTTCAACTGAGGTGTAGCTTCTCTCAAAAGCTCTAAGAGGGTATTGAATGATGCATTGCTCCAACCATAAAGACACTTTAACAAATATAGTCGAATGGTGAACGATAATTTAGAGAAGTTTTTGCAACCCGGGTACAACTCTTGTTTTGCTTCTTCTAAAAGACCATAGAACTTTTTAGCACCTTCACTGAGGCCTTCATTAACTCCACATTCTCTGTGTGCGACATCTCTGAATCTTTCATATAGTAGTCCACCAACATCATCAATTTCGTCATCTTCATTTGTGCCACCATCGAGACGATTGAGGTCTTTACGCTTTTCACCATGACGAATCCAGACATCATATCCTCTTTCAAATCCGAAATATACCAAATGATTAAATACAACTGCCCTTGTTTTCCAAAAAGCATTGTGACAATCAATACAAGGGCATAGAATCTCTTTCCCTTGGGGTTTTCCTATGGTGTATGCATAATTTAGGAAAAACTCAACACCAAGAATGTACTCTGGGCTATCTCTTGCTGATTTCATCCACTCTTTGTCCATCGAGTTTACTAGAATATATAGTAACAAATGAGAAGGTTGAAGAATATCTAATTGTTAACAAATACATAATGAAAAGAACTATCAACACTACAATTATAACTATAATATAACACATTCAAAACAACTTTCAGTATACATCCACGATACATAAGTCAGTAGCATCGAAATGCACATCACAACAACAATAAGCTGGAGTAGAAAAACAAACTTGTTTCCTTTAGAAGCATAACTTCAATGCGGATTGCAAATGTAAAGCACGTAAGATACAAGCATGGCCAAGATATAGTAAAATCACAAAGTGTAGAAAGTCCCACAGATATAGTAAAATAACACAGGTGAACATCACAGAAGGGAACGGGCATTGTGTGAAATTGAAATTATTAAAGAAACTACAAATCAAATGGAAGAGAATTTGTAACAACATTCTCATTTCATATTTAATTAACATGACATAAATTAACTCTACATTTGTTTCACCAAGATACAGATTAGATTTACAAATAATAGAGAAGATGGCAGTGAAAGCGAACAGCAGTACACAAATAGAGTAACAACTAACAGCAGATTAATCATAAGATATATCTAACAGAAATCCATAAATCAGCATCAGAATTATAAAATATAAATCTTAGATTATATACACCAAGAAGCACAACACAAACAGAAAAAGAAATCATATTAATGGGACAACTGTATGACTTCAAAATTATCCCAATAAAACCTCAAAGAGATACAAACCTTGTACTAACTCGAGACTCCACCAATTTTGAGAGCTGTGTCAATGCTTCCCTTGAGACCTTAGCTTTCTGAAGTTCACTTCGCCTATACCCTTCTTCCCCAATCACCAATGCACGTCCTGATTTTATGTCTGTACAAACAAACCCCAAATAAATAATAACTATTATTAAACTGAAACTAAAAATCCATGCTTTCAGCTAGAGAGACATATTAAGGTACTAAAGTTAAACAATATCATCAAAACCAGAAAAAACTAATAGTAATTTCAGCAACCCAAAAGGGGAAAACAAAGAACTTTGAAAAGATAAAAAAGAAACTATGTTATGACTTTGAACTATGTTATTGGTTTTGTTCCAAATAGTTCACAAGTTTTACGAAATCTGAACCTAACTTCGCTCATTGCATTTAACTGGGTTTGCCACTTCAAGACATCAAAATTTTTCAAATGTATGAAAAAAACTGTTCAGACATTAAGCAAATTTCATTCATATTGAAATCCAGTAGAAGAGAACCTAACTAGGGTTTATTCAAATTTCATTCATATTTGCACCCCTATTCCAATAGATGATGTGAAATTGAAATCTGAACCTAACTAGGGATTATTCAAATTGAAATCCAGTAGAAGAGAACTCACCAGCAAATGAAGAAAAATGGTGTTGTCGGAGCGGTGTGATATGCAGAGAAGAAGAAGAAGGTTCGGACGTGAAGAAAAACGCCCTTGCAATGATGAAATCGATCTTTGTCTTCACGCGAATATGCTGGGTTTTCGGGTTTTCAGATCTTCACGCTGGGTTTTCTGATGCTCACGATCTTTGTCTTCTCCGACGATGCATCCTGGTTCGTTTCGGTGTAGTCTTCACAAGAACGGTGGTTCAATATGCGTAGATCTGCGATGAAGAACTCGCTGGTTAGAATCAGTGGAGTTGAAGGTGAACGGTGCTTCTTCGCATCAATGCTGGGTTTCCATTTCACGCTGGGTGAAACGTGCTTCTTCGCATCAGGGTGAGTTGAAGGTGAACGGGTTTTCCGATGGGTGAAACGCTGAATGGGTTGAAGGCGAATGGGTGAAACGCTGAATAAGGTTGAAGGCGAATGGGTTGAAGGTGAATACGGTGAATGGGTGAATACGGTGAGTTGAAGGAATACGGTGAATAGGTTGAAGGCAAATAAGGTTTGTGTTTTTTTTTTTAAAAAAAAAAGAAAGGTTAAGTTAGTGGGGCGAAATGTACGCGACATATTTTAGCGCCTATTTTTTTACTTTTTTTTAATAATGGATATATGGGAACGGTTCTAAACCGTTGGATATAGATGAAACAAAACCGTTGCCCTTGCCTTTCAGCAACGGTTTTAAACCGTTGGCTGATGATAAAACAATAAACCGTTGCTATTGACCTTTAAGCAACGGTTTTAAACCGTTGGCTGAAGATAAAACAAAAAACTGTTGCTATTGAGCTTTAAGCAACGGTTTCTAGCCGTTGCCGAAAAAAATTAAAAAAGAAATTAAAACACCAACGGTTTCATAAAACCGTTGCCATTTCTACCTAAGGCAACGGTTTTTTAAGAGTAGCAATTTTAACCGTTGCCTTAGGGCCAAAATGTTGTAGTGTATGACTGGAATGGCGCCAGGGCCTGCTGATGGTATGGCTGGGAATACTGAGGTGCACCATACTGCTGGGGATACTGGGGTGCATACTGCTGAAATGCACCGCTATAATGCTGCTGTGGCGGCTGCAGGTAGGATGCTGATGATGAGGATGGCCTCCAGTGCTGAGACATCAGCTGATCCTGCAAACCCTTAAAGCGCTCCTCCATGCGCTCCGCAGATACCCTAGCCTGCTCCGTAGCTACCCTAGCCTGCTCCGCAACTACCCTAGCCTGCTCCCGAAGCGTCTGCACTTCCCGATCACTTTGCTCCTTTTGCTCGACAAACTGACGCTGAGTCTCGCCCAGTTGCTGCGTCAATTGCCTAACAGCATCCATCTCACCAGCATTGGCAACATAATTGCGACCAGTCGAGGACCCAGAATGTGAAGCTGATAGACTCGGAATACTGCTTGTTCGAAAAGGAGCCGGTCCAATACCACCTGATCCTACCAGACGATTAGATTTTTGGGGACCAACTGCTCTCTCCCAAATATCCCGAGCTACTTTAGCCTCCTCCACAGGATCGATATCTGCCCCACTGCTCTGCTGTGACATATGGTACTCAGCCAGCCCACCCTGAAAGCTTTCCTGAAAAAAATAACCCAACAAATAAATAACTAATTATATATTAATAATAATATATAATATAATTGTAAAAGTACGTAGTTTTACCTGAATACGCCTCGCCCGATCTGTAGCGTACTCACCAGTCTCCTCCACCATATGCATGTGGTAATGCAACTCAGGCAAAGTGATTGGCCTTTGTTCCCTCTCCACCTATATATGTACAAATATATTATTAATTAAATTAATACACATATTGAAAATGACTAGTTAATTATTATAAATAATTAATTAATCAAGTAATAAAGTAAAAAATTTACCATATGCATATGATGCATTGCAGTATTCACACTCCCCCCTGTGTGTGTGCAGCCACCTTTTTCAGAAGCACGGTTCTTCTTGGCTTTCTCACAATACTCCTTAAATTCTGGTGTCTGCCAATACAGCTTAAACTCAGCCCAAGTTGAGTCTCCAATATAAGATGGCTTTCTATAAACATCGCGCACTCTCCGCAGCACTTCAGAATAGCGATGAGAACATCTCTTATGGAACACTCTCTCAACTTGAGCTTGCTCCCCTGGTAACCATGTACATTTTTCCTATTTAAGAAATTTACAATAATGTTGTTAATTATAAGACAAATATCAAGTCAGTAAGATCATATTACCAAATTAATTATTTCGTAGAATAACTTACCAAAAATGATCTTAACATCTTCTTACTTGCCTCATCATCTTTTCTAACTTCCGACCACTTCTTCCAGCTCTTGGTAAAATTCTCCTTGATTGTTTTTGTGATGGCGGTAGCTGAAGCCTTCGAAGGAAGAAAACTGCATTAAAAAAAGATGAATTTGGTTACACCAAATATATATAAGTTATATAAAAGGCAACAAAAATAAATTAATAAAATAATAATATAATATATATATATATATATATATATATATATATATATATATATATATATATATATATATATACTTACGAATCGCCAACAATCTGCAATATGATACGCCCATCAGGTGTACACCTCACCACATCAGTCCCATCAACGAATGTGCGTATCCCATCCGCATCAACATGTGTCGGGGCTAAGCCCTCAGGAATCGATGAGTCCCCAGCAGTACTAGTACTAGCACCATCCTCAGACACAGGTGGTGGCAAATATCCGCCAGCAGTAACAACAACACGCGCAGGCCGAACACGGCGCCCTAGGCGAGTAGATCTCTTCCGCCTGCTAGTGCTAGCGGCATCGACAGGTGGAGGAACATATGCGCCGTCATCGCGATCGGATCCTGAGTCATCAGATGCCATATCTGTATCTAGACATATACATTTAAACAAACAAACATATACTAAACAAGGTTAACATAAACATTTAAAACTCATTAATATATATATATATATATATATATATATATATATAAACATTCTAATTAAACAAACAACATTCTTCATTAAAAATAGAATTGTTGAAACATAAATTACATCCTTGATATTGAAACATAAATAACTAATTTGAATCCCATTCATTCTCAAAATCATAATCATCGGAGGAGTGAGTTTTTGATACACCAATGTGGTCTGCTGCATCTTCATCAGCATCTTCTTCGTCATCAACTTCATCGTCGGTGTTTGGCTCAACACATAAAAGACCAATGAGTTCAAATTCAATCACTTCATTTACATTAGACATCTCTTCCATTTGATATGGCACATCCGTGTCATCATTTGTCTCAATGCGACCTCTTGGTTTTGTTTTAATTGCGACACACCAACCACGCCTATCAGTCCGCATTGATGGATAAGGGACATAATAGACTTGTCTCACATTTTGTGCAATGACAAATGGATCATACAGTCGATATCTACTACTCATTTTATTGTCCACTGTATTTGACTTTGGATTCACCTTTGTTCCTCGAGCAGACGGATCAAACCAATTACAATAAAAAACCACTACCTTTGGACTAAAATCTAGATGGGGGTACTCAAGTTCATATATGTGTTGAACCACACCATAAAAATCATCTTCACCTCCTCCAGTGACCCCGGCCTTCATGCACACTCCACTATTGACTGTCTCTCTGCCCTGTGTCTATTCATTGGTATGAAATTTGTATCCATTGACAAAGTATGTGTGCCATTCTTTAACACATCTTTGAGGACCGTCTGATATGTTCCTCAAGTGTTGGTTGGTAGGATTTGGCAGGAGGGAATACACACATTGACTAAACCACATTAGAAAATGAGCATGAATATGAGCAGAAGATTGGTCTTCACGTACTGCCTCTAATTACAAGAACTCCCTAAAAAGAAATAATTTAATTGTTACACTTGTCTATTTTATATTAACTAATTAAGATCGATAGTTAATGTTGAGTAACCTCTCAATAAATGGTTGCACCTCAGTACAGTTTATCAACACATGAACATGTGCTGAACTTAACTCTTCATCTGTTAGCCAGTGAATTGACTCCTTCCCAGATCGACGACCGGGTAGACAAATGACAGACAAAGCCAAAGGATGTCTAGGCCATTTAGTATCCATTTCATTTCGACTGCTTCCAGGAGCAAACTTATCATTCTTGAAATAATGAGAACAAAAATGTGTTGTTTCACGGTGTAAGTAAGAAGAACATATTGATCCTTCAACTCTAGCTTTGTTTTTCACACTAATGGAAAAAAGGCTTTTTATATCGGTTAAAATTGACATTTCATATCGGTTCCCGAACCGATGCCGAAAAAGGAGATATAAAAAGTAGGGACATTTCATATCGGTTCCTGAACCGTTATGAAAAGTTGTTTTTATATCGGTTGCCCCTAGAACCGATATGAAAAGTCTATTTTTTTAAAAAAAAAAGAGACTTTTCATATCGGTTCCCATAGAAAACCGATATGAAAAGTCTCTTTTTTTTTAAAAAAAAGAGACTTTTCATATCGGTTCCCATAGAAAACCGATATGAAAAGTCTCTTTTTTTTAAAAAAAAAAGACTTTTCATATCGGTTCCCATAAAAAACCGATATGAAAAGTCTATTTTTTAAAAAAAAAAATGAATTCTAACAAATAGTTACTGAACAGCCTCATCATTAGTATCTATATATCTAGCATAATCCCAAATACTCAAAAGATGCAACCACAATCTCAAATACATAGTACCAAATCTATATATCTAGCATAATCCCAAATACTCAAAACAAGATCATATAATTGGGATATATTCCAAAAACTTGATAACAACAAAATACAACTTAGTAGTTTTCCATAATACATCCATTGCTTGATACTGCCCTAATAAGGAAGAACCAAAGGCAGCAGCATCTTTCCTTATAATGATAAATCACTCCCTAATGATAAAAAAGGAATGCTTAGTTCTTTGAGGGCTCAGATTCAAAAAATATACCTCTGTTGCAAATCCTTCCGCTATTTCACTAAAAGTACCTTTGAAATTAGCTTTTCTTGCAGCTTCAAGTAGAGCTGAAATCCAACAACAGAAACTTGATTATTGACAATGCTAAGTATCTTTTACAACAACGGACGATGGATCAAACTCAAACTGGAACCAAGAAAGAAGCAAGGTACAAAGGGTTGCCATATAAGCTAAAAAAGCTAGCAACAATTCATAAAAAATTGGCATTCAAAATCATCTAACCTAGACTGTAATGGGTTCAACAATAACCCACTGTAAATGCCGAAAGGTAGAACTCAATTACTGAAATGAGGCAGAATCCAGATGTCAATATGTACCAGTGCCCTCAATGTGGCATCTACATTCCAAGACATCAGATTTAATGCAAAAATCATTTTAAGACCATCTAACAAAGAAAGACCATTATTTCAAGTGGTACATTCATATTTGTTTGGTAGCAGAAAATGATCCCATCAACTTTATGATTTCAGATCACTTTTATTAGCGTCGAGCAGTTCTGGTTTTTGGCCGTGGATTTTTCTGCAATAACACCATAGTAAAGAAGTCTTAGAAGATGCAATCATACAAGCTATAAAAGATATCACAAAGCTACCATGCTTAATAGTTTATTAATAAGCCAGAGATGCTACAGTTTACTTACAGATCCAGGCCCAAAGCTTGCTCCCGCTCCCGATCCTGTAGCAGCACATGAATAAGAAAAAATGGTTAATGTCATCTGAAGATACAATCAAGAAAGATGAATAAAATCCAAACCCCTCCTTTTTTTCTTGCCGTAAAAAATAAAGGGGGGAGGAAAATCATTGAAATCAATAATGCCTTAAACTGTGGATTCCCATGTTTAACTATTACAGTATATATGTGATATAAACTACACCCTATTGAGTAAAATAGATAACAAATGAAGAGATTACTTGAACGTGTGATATGTCTTCCTCTTATAGACGTAATGCATAAGTTAATTTCTTCTTATATAATTCCAATTTCCCTTACAACTGTCAAGATTCCATTTGCTTAGCAAGAAGCATTGAACATCCACCTTATCAAATTCCTAATACTTCCCTGCCTGACTATTCCTAAAATTTCACAAAGTCTCAAATCCTAATCTTGAAGGTTAACTTTTTATTCTTTTCGCTTGGAAAGCATCCTTTCCCCCCAAATATCCTGTATGAACCTTCAATTCCCCTAACTTCCCTTAGTTATCCAAACAAACCATAACTTTGATATTTTAAATCCTATATCTTCTGTTCGGCTGCATTAGCCATTTCCAAATCAATTTCCATCTAAAGCAATTACATAGTTTGTTAACACTTTGAACATGAGATAACTAAGAAAAAGTATAACCCGAGAAAGTACCTGAAGCAAATGGAGTCGAAAAGAGTGAACCTGCAGCCGGAGTTGCCGGAGTTGAACTAAACATTGGAGTAGAATTACTAAACAGAGAGGGAGTTGATGTGGGAGCAGGTAAGGATGATGATGCAGAACCAAAAAGTGATGTTTGAGGTGTGGCACCAAACCATGATCCTGGAGCTGGAGTTGTTGGTGTTGCAAACAAAGATGACATAGAAGATGATGGAGCAGAAGTTGGTGTGCTAAAAAGAGAGAAACCACTTCCTGATGAAGAAGATGAAGTTGCTGCAGAAGACTGTGGGGCAGTCAATGTTGCTTGAGTTCCTGAACTGGAAAAAAGCCCAGCAACTTGAGTTGAGGGCTGTGAATTTGCAGGTAAATGCAATGTTGGATGTACTCTTTTTGAGGCTGCTTCTTGCCTAGCAGTCTCTCGCCGATCAGCCTCTAGAAATGGATCATTCACCTCCCCCCGGCGGCGCTGATCAGCTAGGTATGCTGATTTCATAGACTCAATGTATTGGTGAATGCTCTCCACCTGAATACGCATTATTCAATAACCAGTTATTATTACTGTTTACGGAAACTGGTAAATATTATGAAGCACAGTACAAAAATGTTTTAAGAAATTAAATTAAAAATTTGACAAAAACAAAGGAAAGAGACGAGTTATTAAAGGACCAACAGTTCTACAATCATAAATTTTCCATGTTATTTTCTGAAAATAACTATGAATAGATAGAGTTTGATTCATAAGATCTATCACAAAGTGGATATAAATTATAATCATATCTGTATGGTGTGGTGTCAGTTTGAAAAAGTTATATGTGCTTCTCTTTACCTTTGCAGCCACGTGAACAAAAAAGTCATGCACATTTGTCATGACTTTGGGAAGGGATTGCAATAATGAGGATCCATTACTGGAAGTATTTCTCTCAGAGTCTAGGAGAAGCAGCTGCTTCAACTCTTGAATTAACTGATGGCATTCACAAATATACTTCTCAAATCTTAAGACTGTTTGCTGTAAAAAGGGTGATGGTTTCTTTGGAAGTCCACTGTAGAAATCAAAAACCGGCACCATAGATGTGGCTGAGGGTTGGCTACTCAAATTAGGTGTCGTTACTCCAGGGGTCAGGGATGGGGCAGTGGCACTTGATGCTCCCCCACCGGGATGATGGAACCTTGGACGTAGCATCATAAAGGACCAAACAGCAACTTCTGTGTTGCGTAACATAACCTTAACAACAGACATCAGTTCCTGCAGCAAAGTTTTCTGTCGTTCCATAGCAGTGCCAATTCCACCAAGTTCCTGTTGAACATCAGAAGATAGCTGTTATAGAAGTCATATGCCCTGCCTAAATGAACTAATTATATTTGATATGTTTCCTTCATATGAAACATAGAAAGAAAACCACACAAGTCAAGTACAAACTATCAACTAATCTTGCTATACTTTCCCACTTTATGTTATATAAAAAAATAGAAATTTAAGTTTTGTACGGATGTCAACTACGGATAGTAATATTTACTCCATTGACAGAGCAATAACAGAAACGGGCAACATTTAGGCTCTTGTTTAGCTGCATGCAAAACTCTAGTAACTCACTATTTGCTGATAAATACTTTTTCTTTTAGATTTACCTTCAATAGCTATAGAGCCAAGCTTGGTAGCAGGAATAGAAGCTAGAGCACCATGAAATCCACCCATGGGAGTGCGTGCAACACCAACAATGCACACATCTGTTGCAGAAGAAAAGATAAGAATCAATAATAGTCTAATATGGTAACAGAATAAAAAAAAAAGACCACAACACAAGTTCATAAATCTGAAAAAGTATGTTTATATCTAAGAAAACAAGTTAGATGAATGACCTCTAGGTTTAACAGTATCTGAAATTGCAGCTGCTAGGGCCATTGATGGATGAAAATGGAATCTGTTAATCAAAAAGTCAAATATGGATGTAATAATAATTAGAATAAATTAACAAGCCAACATCTTAACATGATGTATATATGATCTTATAAACTCCACATACATCAGATGATTTACATATATTCTGTATTAACTTAGTTATCACTAGCATAATATATCATCATATTTCATAAACAATACTAGGAGTGAAGAGGCTAACCTTGTTCCTTATTATCTCCATTGCCATTTTGCGAAACAGATTAGCAGGACCACAAGACCACAAGACCACCTTTAAGAAAAGAAAATAGAACCTTTGCAGCTATAGCCCGAAGATAGCCAGCACGAACGACGACGAACCAGAAGGAAAGCGACGAACCAGAGGGAAATAGAGGACTCGAACCAGAAGGAAAGCGACAAAGTAGCGGTGAACCGGCAACGAACGACGACGAAGCCGTGAACGGCAACGACGAAGCCGTGAACGGCAACGACGAAGCCGTGAACGGCAACGACGAAGCGGCGAATGGATGAACTGTGAAGGCTGAAGGCGAGGGTTGAAGGAGAGGGAAACGGCTCGAGGATCTAACAGCGATTGAAGGGTTTTTTCAAGCCATCGCCTCCTTCGTTCTTTCAAGCCATCGCCGGAGGATCCTTCGCCTCCTTCGCCTCCTTCGTTCTTTCAAGCCATCGCCTCCTTCGCCTCCATCGCCTCCTTCGCCTCCATCGCCTCCTTCGTTTTTTCAAGTGATACTGAGAGTGAGGACGGTGGGGGAGAGTGATACTGAGGGTGAGGAAAGACACGCGAGAGTGAGAGAGAGAGCCAACGTGAAAGAGATGCGTAAAAGCCTAATTTTTTTGGTTTCTATAACGGGTGGTTTTGTGACCCGTTATGGAAGCCAAAAATTTTAGACTTTCTATAACGGTTATGCAAGGGAACCGATATGAAAAATGGTTTTTCCACTTTCTATATCGGTTCCAGTGGCAACCGATATAAAAATTGTAATTTTAATTACAAAACTGCCACCGCGTCACTTTTAATATCAGGCCGTTTTTAACCGATATAAATGACCGTTATAAAAGGCATTTTTTCCACTAGTGTCACCGATCTTTTTGAATCACCCATGAACCTAGAGAAAATGATATTAATATATAATAGTCATATATTTTAAACTTGTTTCTTATATTATAAAAATTAGCTGACCTTTCAAACGGATACATCCATCTGTATTGAACAGGTCCGCCAAGTTTAGCTTCATATGCGAGATGCACCGGTAGATGCTCCATAGAATCAAAGAAACTAGGCGGAAATACTCTCTCCAACTTGCATAAGATAAGTGGGATGTCTTGTTCCATTTTTGAAAGATCATCAGCTTTTAGCGTTGCAGAACACAAATTCTTAAAGTATTGACTTATTTCAATGAGCGGATTCAAAACGTGTGTTGGCAACGAACTAAAAGCGATAGGAATTAAGAACTCCATGAATACATGACAATCATGGCTCTTCATCCCATGCAACCTCCCATTATCCACATCCGCACATCTAGATAAATTGGAAGAATAACCGTCTGGCATTTTCAACTCTTTTATCCACTGATAAACTGCTTTCGCTTGTTCAGTAGATAAAGTAAAATTGGCTTTGGGTTTCAAAGTCCTAGTACCTTGCTCAACCAACAACAAATCCTTTCGTCTACAATAATGAGCTATATCCTTCCTAGCTTTCTCATTGTCTTTCATTTTGCCTTTCACGTTCATGACAGTGTTAAATACGTTGTCAAAAAAATTCTTCTCTATATGCATGACATCGAGATTGTGTCTCAATAGATTATCTTTCCAATAGGGAAGTTCCCAAAAAATACTTTTTTTTGTCCAATTGTGCCATTGTCCAGAGCCATCTGGACGAGAAACAACACCCGCTACGACTTCCACAGGAGGGATATCCCTAACACTATTCCAAACTTCCTCCGGTGTCAACTTACGAGGAGGTCCAGCTGTTTCAACATTTCCCTTGATGAACGCATATTTCTGCTTTCTAAATGGGTGATCCATAGGTAAGAACCTACGGTGCGAGTCAAACCATGAAATTTTTCCTCCGTATTTAAGACTAAAAGCCTTTGTGTCAACCATGCAAATCGGACACGCCATCTTACCATGTGTCCCCCATCCAGACAACATTCCATAGGCAGGAAAGTCATTAATGGTCCACATCAAAGCCGCCCTCATCACAAAATTTTGTTTGCGTGCCGCATCATAAGTTAAAACACCATTCCACAACCTTTTTAGGTCATCAATCAAAGGTTGCAAATATATGTCAATACCAGCTGTTGGATTACTTGGCCCTGGAATAATAGAATTTAAAAACATGTATGGTTTGGACATACACATTTCTGGAGGAAGGTTGTATGGGGTAACAATAACTGGCCAACATGAATACGGTGTTGCCGAGGCTTGAACATATGGTGTGAAACCATCAGAGCACAAACCAAGCCGAACATTGCGTGGATCACTGGCAAAATCTGGATGAACACGATCAAAATGCTTCCAAGCTTCACCATCAGATGGGTGACGTAATTCACCAGAATTATTTCTATTTTGATGGTGCCACGTCATTTTACCCGCGGTCTCCATTGAAGTAAACATCCTCTGTAGCCTTGGAATAAGAGGCAGATAGAACATTGCTTTTCGTGGAACCGTTTTGCCTCTGCTCATCCCTCTTCTACTGACACGATAGCGTGGCTGTCCACAGAACTTGCATTCCGACAACTCACCATCATTTATGCCAAACTCATTGTTATAATAGAGCATGCAACCAGACAAGCAACAATCAATCCTTTTAGAGTTTAAGCCAAGCTTCGATACCACTCTTTTAGCTTCATAATAACTTTGCGGTAAACTCCATCTAATGGGGGTTGCATCCAACATCATTTTGGTCATATATTCCATGCACAACTCAGCAACATTAAATTGAGACTTAAGACGCAACAATCGAACACACATTGATAATTTTGAGTCTTTCGATCCTTCAAATATGGGTTTATTTGTCTCACTCAAATACATGTAAAACCTTTGAGCTTCCTCATTTGGAACTTCGTCAGCATCTGGTTCTTCAAAATCCAAATTTACTCCAACATCGTCAGATATCATTCCCTGATACTCATCTAACGGATGTGTTCCCCATCCTTCAGATGTCGTAGTCGCTGGATAACTACTTGATGTGTGATCTACTACTTCAACCAGAACATTAACCGCAGGAACTGCAGCTACCCCTGGTGCTACTTCCCCGTGACGACTCGATGTCCAATAATTTAGCCTAAACCCATTATTGTACAAATCAAGTCTAACTTCATGTTCATTTTTTATAGCTCCAAATGAACATTTCAAGCACGGACATCTAATACCGCATTGTCTCCCAAATTCTTCATGATCAATGTACTTAGCACAAAAAATAAACTCTTCTACTCCTTCTACAAAACGTCTCTTTACACCAGATCTTCCAGGAAATAATCGATCATACATCCAGCTACGATCCATAATTTCAAAAACTATGTACTACACTACAATTTTAAATAAAATAAACTATCAATTACTTCATATTTTGATATTTCAATAAACTATCAATTACAAGCAACACAATTAATTTTTTGATAATGTTATATATTAATAATTTAAACATTATAAATAATATTTGCAAATTTAATTTTAAATTTCAATTTTTATAAGACAATATATGTTAATAAAATTTATAAGTGAACTTAATAAATAAGTTTTTTCAGTATAAATTATTTTTTCGGTCACCAAGGACTAAATGAAAAAATCTAAATTTGACGGTGAGCAAAAGTTGGTAAAAAAATTTTAGACACTAAAAAAACCTCCATGTATATATTGATATATTAACTAATTTATCTTGATAACTAACCGTAGTGAAGAGAAGGCTCTGACTTGAAGCGTATCCCTAACTCAAGGAAAGAGGAAAAAACAGGAACCAAAGCTCAAACAATACCTAAACAAACAAAAACACAATTAGTAACAAACTCATATTATTATAAAATAATTTTAAAACTAAAACTATTAACTCATATCACATATCAGAAACATACCTTGGATCGAATAAATTTGTCAATGAGGAGAAGACAATTCGTAGGGAGGAAGTGAGAAGTTTCAAGAAGAGATTTAGTAGGGAAGGAGAGAATTTGGAGAGAGTAAGAGAGAAATTTTAAAAAGAGAATGAGAGAATTGGTAGAAGTGTGAAGAATAAGAAATGGGGAAGGGATATATATAGGAAAACGGAGTCAAACGGTCAAATGGGGATTTGCAGCGGTTTTGGGGATTTGCGGCGGTTTTGGGGACTTGCGGCGGAATTTCGAAATTCAAACGTCGCGCTTATTTTTTTCAAGGCCGCCGGTAACGGGGATTTGCGGCGGTTTTGGGGATTTGCGGCGGACATTTGAAAATTAAAAATGGCGCTTATTTTTTAAAAGCCGCCAGAAATGGAGATTTGCGGCAGATTAGGGGGGATTTGCGGCGGATTAGGGGGATTTGCGGCAGATTAGGGGGATTGACCGTTTGACTTCGTTTCTCCTATATAAACCCCTTCTCCCCTTCTTCGTCTTCACACCTCTACCAAGAAACAGAGACATACGCCACTCTCTTGATACGACACTCTCTTGGGCATTGTCGGCAGCGGCTCCAAGAGAGTGGCGTATGTCTCCATTTCTTTGTAAAGAAACTTCCACCTTTAATTTAATATTCACTATTCACTATTTACTGTTGGGAAGATCTTGACTGTTAATTTACTGTCGGCAATATCTTGACCGTTAATTAGTGTCGACACTAATCACCATTGACTATTCAATAATCACGCTGCACTATTCACTATTTAATGTCCGATTCATCTTTTTCGTTAAAAGTAACCCCTTTATAAGCAAAAAAACTCCTCCTCGTTATTTCCACCACAAGAGACATCTACACTCATCAAACACTCGGTATCATCCTCCAACTTAACAACCCGTCCTTGCAGTTCCTCAAACTTTCTATTTAGAGATTCAACCATTTTTTCATCCTCCGAAACTTCACTCTCTAATTGGAGGATGAGAAGTGCAAGTATGAAAAGATGGTTGAATCTCTAAATAGAAAGTTTGAGGAACTGCAATGACGGGTTGTTAATTTGGAGGATGATACCGAGCGTTGATGAGTGTAGATGTCTCTTGTGGTGGAAATAACGAAGAGGAGTTTTTTGCTTATAAAGGGGTTACTTTTAACGAAAAAGATGAACCGGACATTAAATAGTGAATAGTGCAGCGTGATTATTGAATAGTCAATGGTGATTAGTCTCGACACTAATTAACGGTCAAGATATTGCCGACAGTAAATTAACGGTCAAGATCTTCCCGACAGTAAATAGTGAATAGTGAATATTAAATTAAAGGTGGAAGTTTCTTTACAAAGAAATGGAGACATACGCCACTCGCTTGAAGCCGCTGCCGACAATGCCCAAGAGAGTGTCGTATCAAGAGAGTGGCGTATGTCTCTGTTTCTTGGTAGAGGTGTGAAGACGAAGAAGGGGAGAATGGGTTTATATAGGAGAAACGAAGTCAAACAATCAAAATGCGGCTTCAGCCGGAAACAGTGGTTACCGGCGGATTTATGGCCGTTGTGGCGGACTTAGGGGATTTGCGGCGGAATCCTCGTAAAAAAAATATTTTTGTAATCTCCAATCCGCCGCAAAATCCACGGAATCCGCCGCAAAATCCACGGCGAAAACAGATCCGTCGCAAAATCCACGGAATCCGCTGGAAAGTTTGAGGCGGATAAAATCCGCCGGTAATCCCTCTAATCCGCCGCAAAGTTTGCGGCGGCTCAGAATCCGCCAGAAATTCCTGGCCGGAAATTCAACATTTTCTTGTAGTGAAAGTACCCCTGGCTTGCAATGCCAATAAGGCCGCGACTGAGTTCTCTGTAAATCCTCAACAGAGGAAAAAGAAAATTCAAAAAATCCTTTCCCTAATGAGATTAGACCCACTTACTTGTTGGTTGCCACAGATCTTGAAGTTTGGATTTCAAAGCACTTGTCTTGATAGGAGTGTCTCCCTTTGAAAGTAAAATTCTTCCATGAAGATGTGTCTTGTATCCCTCCAAACCTGCCACTTACTCTTCCTCTCGAATTGAAATAGCCAAATCACCTCCTTTTATGCACGGACAAAGAAGTTGACTAGGAGGGATGTCACCGATCTTTTGCGTTGATCCTGATAAAGCTTGTGCAAAAGATTTAGTTGAATAACCAACAAAAGATTGGTTTCCCTGAATTACCGGGAAGGCATCTAGTATCACCTGCTGGTACGCTAGTGGAGGTAGTCCGGTCATCTGCACTAAATCTGTTGAAGGAGGCCGATAGAAAGCCATTATTGGCTCAATATTTTATTTTCTCTTGTAACCGTTGGTATTGCCATGGTGAGCATTAATTGGTTCATGGAGAGAATCTTTTTCATTGGCAACTTTGCATATTCCACCGCCCGCCTAGAATTTGTACCCGCAAACGCATGTAACAACCTTATTAGCTAGTTCAATAGTTTGTTAGGTTAGGTTTTTTTGATAGGCAAATTTTAGTTGGGGTGGGAGAATGTTTTAGTTTTCAACCTCATTCTTACAAATCATTCTCGTCCCTTAACTCGTCAACTAAGCTACATTCTTGAGACAATTTGTTAGGTTAGTTAGCATTCTAACTAATTCTGCTTAGCATTTTAATAGTTCCCAGGCTAGTTAGCATTTTAATAAATTCTGGTTAGTTATATAAAACCCTCATTATAACTCTTTCTCAATTGCTGTAAAAAAAAAAACTCTTTCTCAATTAATTAATAATCAATTGATGCATTTCAGCATATCAAATATAGGGAAAAAGAAAGAAAATTTAATTAGTTGATCCAAATAATATTTCATATTATATTTCACCACGAGAAAGAATAAGTTATACTGTGTCTTGGTTTAGTCCACTGGAGACTATACGCAGCCAACCTATTTCTTCTTTATTAACTAAAAATGTAGCAGTAAGTGTGCTCATTCTTAACAGAAAATGACATTAAAGAAAGTGGAAACGTTCGCTATTTGTTTAAATACATTCAAAATTAAAGGCAAATTCAACAGCAACCTTCTCAAGGTCACAAAAAATTAGGTAAATTAAAAATGAAAGTCAAGCTTAAACTAGCATCAAAAGAGTGGTCTCAAAACATGTAGGCATGAAGTCCAGTACCTCAAAGGATTAGTCTCCGCAGTCGTCGGGGAGGATACATTGGTTTACCCAAAAACATGTAGACATGAAGACATGAATTTGAATTACAACCTTGGAGTGCTTTGATTCGAGCATGTGTTAAGAGTATGATAAAAGGTCTAGAACAGATGTTGAAAGACAAATCATTATCATAGGTAGGTTCTTACCGAAAAAATCATTATCATAGACAACAAAATTCTGCGTCACATGTAGTATTGAATTCTTTTACATTGATTCCTCAATGTGAAGAACTTTTTTAGGGACCACAACTTGATTTTTGTCTCCTAAGTGGTGTTACCCAAGGTTTCAAATTGCTGTGATTGCGGCTATTTTGCGGTCGCTGCGATGCGTATTGCGGTAGATCATTAGTTGTTATAGTTTTTTTTATAAACTTTTATTCATTTTTAAGACATTAGATCATTAGTTGTAGTGAAACGAATGTGATCTAAATAATAAACTTTTTAAAATCTATTATTTAAGCAAATATAAGCATGACATAAAGAAGTAAAAACTTCATAGTATATAAGATATAACATATAATACAAACCAAGTCACAAATGGTTTTAATTTAAAAGAAACTAGAGTCAAATTGAGATTACACTAAATACAATTTGATTGTAAAAAGCAACGTAATTAGGGATGTATTTTCACTGCAAAACAATGATAAAAGCCCTAATTAATATCTTAAAGTTTAAATAATATAAAATACTCATTGTTTTTTTGACCAAATTAGTACTCATTGATAAAAAAAATAAATTGTGCAAAAAACTGATGCTAGCCAACGACCACTACAACCCACGCATGATCCACAACTTGTGGTAGAAAAAAGACTAAACGAAAGTCACAAACCCACCCACTGGCCACTACCATAAACCCACACACAAGTCAAAATCAAATTGGAAGAAAAAGAATAGTAAAGGTAAGAGAATCTCCTTACCATAAATCCACACACACAAGTCAAAACCAAAGTGGAAGAAAAGGAAAAGTAAAGGTAAGAGAATATCCTTTTGAGTCTGGGAAATTTTATTCTTTGATTGTACTGACTACTAAGTACAATAGACCAAAGTTGAGCTTAACATCAATGCCTCGACCTCAGCATTGATCATCTTCTGGATGTGGATCTCTAGAAACCCGTGCGACGGGTTGGTCTTCATAGGGCGCCCTAGCGCCGCGGCGGTGGCCGCCATGGCTGGATCCCCCACCGATCTGCTCCAGATGGTTGCGAGGCAGCCCGCGGTTCACGACTGGGACGTGGCTCGCGACGCGATGCTGTTCCCGGAGGCGGCGGTGTTCGACGCTTCGTTGGTGGATCCGGCTCGCGTCGAGTGGCTTTTCCCCGAGATGGCTGTCGTCGCCCCTGCGAAGGTGGATCCGGCTCGGTCAGTTGCGTCCCCGGCGTTTGCTCCTTCGCGAGTGGTGGTCGTCTCTGCGAAGATCGTGGGTTGGGTGGTTCTGTTAGCCGTGGCTGGTGAAGCTACCTGGTTCGGATCTGTTTCCTATCTGAGTCGGATCTATTGGGTGCTGTGGATCTCTCCCCCTGCGGTGGTTGCTCCTGTCCCACCACCGCCTGAGCCTCCTCCCTGCGCCCGTCTGTTGCGAATCTGGCGCTGAAACTGGGTTTCGTTCGGGTTCGGGTTGCTGGTTGCGTTCGGGTCCTGGGTTGCTGGATTGGGCTTGGTTGCTGTTCAGATTGCTTATTGCTGACTGTTTCTGATTGCTTAATTGGTTGCTGTTCAGATTGCTTCTTGCTGACTGGTTATGGTTTGCCTCGTTCGTGGATGCTGACTGTTCCTGGTTTGGCATCGGTGGCGGTCGTCATGAAATTTGGACCCGCAGTCTCGCCTCCCCCCTTATCGGTGTGGGCCCTTTTCCCTGTCGCTCGCGGTTCTGCTTGATTGTGCCTCGGTGTTGGCTGAGGGCGCAATACCGCGGTGGTGGTTGGTGGCTCGACCTCCTCGATCAAGCTAGGTGCTGTCTCGGTGTTGGCCGGTGGCACGACTTCGCGATGTTGGCTAGGGTCCTGCCGCCGGTGGTCTGGAGTGTGGTGACTCGATTGTGGTCTAAGTTTGTTTAGTTTAGAGGTCTTTGTTAGACTCTCTTTATTGTCCTTATTTCCAAGGGTTTTGGCATAGTCCCCCCTTGTGCTTTTTGTACTGTTTTTATTTTTTATTAAATTCGGGCCTAATGCCTGGTGCTTAAAAAAAAAAAAGTACAATAGAGTACTGTTTGAAGCTGATGTGGTTAAAAGGAGGTCGTTGCGGTACTGTTGCGGTTACAATGCGGTTACATTGCGGAAAAACGGGATTTGAAGATCACAACGCAATTGCGGTGGGATGCCATTGCGGCGAATCCCGCTAATATTGCGACCGCAACACCTATTGCGGTCCGCAATTTGAAACCCTGGTTTCACTACAATAAATTCGCGGATTTCCGGCGGATTTTTGGCCATTACCGGCGGATTTTTTCCGCCGGAAATTCATCCGCATGGAAATGTGCGTTTCCGGCGGATTTAAAAAAAAAATTTTAAAAAAATCCGTCGGTAATTCAAAAAAATCCGCCGGAAATGTCGCCGGAAGTTTACCGGCAGATTTTTTGAATTACTGGTGGATTTTAAAAAAAAAACAATTTTTTTTAATTTTTTTAAAATTTTTTTCGAATTTTGTATTTTAATGAAATAAGAAGTAATAAAAAATGAATTAGAATGTGAGAAAAAAGTTAAATAGAATAGAATGAGTGTATGTGAATGAAGAAATAATAAGAAGTGAGAAGGAAGAAGAAGTGGAAAATATAGAAAAGAGATATGTAGAGAAATTTAATTAAGTTTGAAGAGTATATGAGAAAGAGGAAGTAAGAATGAATAAGTGAGAATGAATGAGAAGGAAGAAGAAAAGAAATATAGAAGAGTGTAGGAGAAAGTGAGAAGGAAATAAAGAGTGAAATGAGTGAATGAGAAAAGTGTAGGAGAAAGTGAGAGGGAAATAAAGAGTGAAATGAGAGAATGAGAAGAGTGTAGGAGAAAGTTGTATTTATAGAAGAATTTTTTTTTTTGGAGATCCGGCGTAAATTCAAAAAAAATCTGTCGGAATTGTCGCCGGAAATTTACCAGCGGATTTTTTTGAATTTCCGGCGGATTTTCAGAAAAAAAAAATTTTTTTAAAAAAATCTGCCGGAAATTTACCAGCGGATTTTTTTGAATTTCCGGCGGTTTTTTATAAAAAAAAAAGTTTTTTAAAAAATCCGCCGATAATGCAAAACTCCGCCGGAAATACCATTTTTTCCGCCGGAAAATATTTCGGCGGAAAAAATTCGCCGGAAATGTAAAAAATCGGCCGGAAAAATACCGGCGGAAAAAGTCCGCCGGTAATGCACGATTTTCTTGTAGTGTTTTACCATAAGAAAGATCTTTAGGAACCAACTTAATTAATAACACAATAAATTATTGAATCAAGCCGAGGAAGTGGAAGTTATTCAGTATAAAAGGAACCAAAATGTTGGGGAATTCAATTACAATTTCCAATAATTAATAGTGGGAAAAATTGAAGAGACACCTTTGAAGAGTTTGAAAGGTGTATCTAGAATGTTGAAGAATTGATACTTTCCTTGCTCAGCTTTGTTTCAAAAGGTGTGAAGTAGAACATGGAGTTTATGTAATGTTGAAGGAGAATGATAAGTTTTTGCTAGTATGCTTGTATGTTGATGATTTACTAGTGACTGGTAATCATGCAACAGAGATTGAGAAGTTTACTGCACTCATGATGAGTGAATTTTAGATGACTAATTTGGGAAAACTGTCATATTTCCTCAGACTAGAGTTCCTGTGGACTGAACAAGGAATTGTTATGCACCAAAAGAAGTATGCTGGGGAGATTTTGAAGAGGTTTGAGATGGAGGAATGCAATGTCGCAGTCACAGCAGCCGAGACAAACCAGAAACTTGAAGATAGACCTGAGGAATAGGCTGTTGACCCAATTGGTTACAAACAATTGGTAGAATCACTGAGATACCTCTACAATACCAGACCAAATATCTATTATGCAGTAGGTGTGCTCAGTAGGGTCATGAACAAGCCCAAGAAGTCACATTTCCTAGCTGCTAAACGGGTTCTAAGGTATGTGAAGGGAACTATGCAGTATGGTGTGATGTTTCCAAGCATTGATGATGGTGTTGTGATGGAATTAATTGGGTTTGCTGATGCGGATTGGTGTGGGGATAGGTCAGATAGGAGGAGCACATATGGTTATCTATTCAAATTTGGTGGAGTTGTTGTGTCTTGGAGCTCAAAGAAACAATCAGTGACTGCTCTGTCAAGCTGTGAGGCAGAGTATATAGCTGGATCTTTTGCTGTTTGTCAAGCAATTTGGCTGAAATCTTTGCTTGATGAATTGAAGTGTGAAATATAAATGCCACTGTCATTGTTGATAGATAATAAATCAGCAACAAGTCTTGCTAAAAATCCAGTTTCACATTTGCGTAGCAAGCATGTAACGCCCCAAAATAATTCAAGTATTTATTTAATTAATTTATCTAGGTGTTATGTTGGTCGGTTATAATAAAAGGAATGAATGGTGTTTTAATTTAAATAAGGGGTGGTGTGTAGTAAATGAGGGAGTGGTAATTTAATTAAAAGAGGAGAAGTGTTAGTAATTAACTAAGTGGCAAAAAGAGCCCAAGACACTAGGACCCATAATATTTATGCTCTAGGGGTTAGTGTCTTAGACACTTGGAGAGAAAGAAAAGAAAAGAAGCGCGAGAAGTGAGAAGAGAGGAAGGGGCAGTGGCTAGGAGAGGAAAAGAAAGAAGAGGAAAGCGTGAGTTCCAACCAAGAACAAGAGAGAGAGAAGGAAAAAGCTAGGGCTCCAAAGTTCTAAGGCTAAAGGATTTCATCTTCTTCCATTAACAAAAGGTTAGGGGGCTCTCTTTTCATCCTTAATAACTTATAGGATTAGAATCACATGAGTTAGGTTTTAGGGGGGTTTGATTGATTGAATTGAATTGTTGTTTTTGGATGTTTTTGTTACGATGATGTAAATTGTTAAATCCATGTTGTTGATGATGAACTTATGTTATTTTTGGTAGAATCCATAATTGATTAGTATTGAGATGTACATGATATTAGTCATGCAAGTTAGGTGTATGTTGTAATGACTAAATTATGTGTTGACTGAAAAATTGGGTAGAGGTTCAGTATTTCGGTAACTGGGAACGTTGTGTTGACTGAAAAATTATGTGGTTTACTGTTCTGGAAAATAGACTTAATGCTTGTTAATTTGGCGTTGATTTGGTTGTATTTGGAGTTGTAAAACTTAAGTTATAGGTGAAACAAGTTAGGTTAAAATTCTGGAAACGATTTGGGTAGAGGTTCAGTATTTCGGTAACTGGGAACGTTGTGTTGACTGAAAAATTATGTGGTTTACTGTTCTGGAAAATAGACTTAATGCTTGTTAATTTGGCACTGGTTTGGTTGCGTTTAGAGTTGTGTAGCTCGAGATATGAATTTCACAAGTTAGGATAGGATTCTGGAAACAATCTGGACATAGGGTCAGTGTTTTGGTCACTGCGTTTTCAAAAGAACTCATTTTCGAACGAATCCAATTTCTTTGAAAACTAGACAGAATGATCCCCAGTTTATGCACAAGTTTCATGCAATTTGATTGAGTTTTGGTCATTTTAGAACTGCTTGAATTTGAAGGACAGAAACTGCCCTCTTTTGAAACTAGTATGTGTGTTTTTGAAAGCTGTATCTGTTAGACTCTCTTTTTCAAAAACTGAACTTAGGAATAAGGAGTAGACCCATAGGGCTTTCCAACAAGTATTTATTTGTCGAAATCCGGTGTGGGTTACTATTTTAATCAATTCGCCAAAATTAAGCGCATGGTTACGGAATTTCTGCACCTTGTTTGTTTTCGCGATATCTTTTGATCCGGGAACCCGATTGAGGCGTTCTAAGATGCGTTGAAGAGCTCATTCAGAGGCCTAACCGATTATTTTATTTTTAAGGCAAAATGAACTGTTTATGTATTGCTGTTGCTGTTTTATGCTGCTGTTTATATTGCTGCTGCTACTCTATATGCTGTCTTGGTCCCTATGGGTGTTGTTTAGTCCTTTGGTGACAATGTAGTCGCGTAATTAATTGTGCTTGGTGTGATTGGTGTGCTATCCTTAGAGCTGAAATTTTGGAGATGTATAATGGTGATGTATATAAAATGGTGAGATAAAGTATTGGTGAGTTTATTGGTGAGTGCCCTCAAGGCAATGGTCTATGACCTTTCTTTTGGTGTTGGTGAGTTAATAAAACTATTGGTGAGTTAAATAAATTATTGGTGCGCATGTTATTGCATTGTTGTGGTGATTTTGGTGTGTATGGTGCATTGTTCATGGCGTCGCATAATCATGTGCATTTTTTGGTGAGCAGAAGGCTTCGGCCTTATTTTGGTGTATGCCCTCAAGGCTAATTTTTGGTGATGGATCCACATGCATGTGCCCGTGGAGTTTTGGGTTGCATATCATACATTGGACATGCATTCGGTACTTTTCCTGGTGATTATAAATTGATGGTGTATGTGGAGATAATTGTAATTGGTGTATTTAGTTATATTTGGTGTTGTTCTCGGTGATTGAAAATATTCGGTGCTGTTTCTTGGTGAATGAAAATTAATGGGGTATGTTGTTATTGTGGGGAATTGGTGTGCTTAGTTGCCTTCTCTAAATGATGCTTATCTTATTTGTTATTACTTATGAAATGAGACTCACCCTACTGCTTTTGTGTTGCTTCTTATGTCGGCAACGTGCAGGTGATAGCGAGTGAAGGTGATCTAGTACCTTCTCCTAGTCAGTTGAGTCTGCTCTGATACGTAGCACCGGGGGGCGTTTAGTTTACGTATTATTTTATTTGATGTTTTGAACTTTATTTGGTGATGTAATTTGGCATTTTCAGATTTGGTGATTATTCCGCTGCGATGACTATTATGATTTACTTTAGTGTAGACTAACAGATTATTTGCGGTGCTATGTATCGTACCTTATGACTTTATGAATTAAATTTTGGAGACTATTATGCGTGGTTGTTTTGAAATGTGGCACCCTCTTGTGGATGCATTAAAATGGTTTTTGGAAACTCTGATTTTTAATGAATTAAATAGTAGCTTATTAGAAGAGGTGTTACAAAGCATATAGAAACAAGGTTTCATTTCATTAGGGAGCATGTGAATAATGGAGTGCTGAAGGTGATTTATTTCCCAACTGAAGATCAGTTGGCAGATTTGTTGACTAAGGCAGTCAAGGCTGACAGGTTCATAAGATTAAGAGAAGAGATTGGCGTGATTTGCTTTAAAGATTTGAATTAAGGGGAAGTGTTATTTTGGGTAATTCAAATAAAGCATATTATAGTGCTGTAGCATCAGGTGCTCTGATGCTACAGCACCAGTGGTAGCACCTGATGAGTGTTAAGTGTTAGCAGCTGTAGTGCATTTATTGTTTCTGTTATGTTTAGTTAGTGAACTGTAACAGAATTGCTCTTTCAGTTTGTTAGTATAAATACTCTCTGAAAATGAGATTGTAACAGAATTCATTCTTCATCTAATAACATTTCAGCTCTTCTCAATTCTTTATCGTTTCTCTGAATGTGAGTGAGTGTCTATGGATTCTGTAACACCCCGATAATTTCTAACTTGTAGAAATACCGAAATACACCACTTGGCATATATCAGAGTAACTTCCTATTTCAGATCGATATTGAACACAGACTAAAAACTTCGATGAAATAGTCATCAAACGCGCTTACGTAACATAGCATAACATAATTAAACACTTGAACTTCGTTCCTTACAACATCTCAGGCTTAGTGTTCAATACCAAAGTAGAAAGTCGCGGAAGCGATTTACAACTTTAACGAGTAAGTCATACAATCGAGCATACTATGACAATGAAACAAACAAAATACAAGACATAACGAAATAAACAACGGCGTCTCCGCTAAGTAGCTCCATAACCATGCCTCATCACCTTCAACCTTTCCTGCATCTCTGAAACAAAACAACAACAATGATTGGGTGAGACAACTTGTCTCAGTCAGTTCTATTGAGACCCCTTACTAACTCTCTCGGTTCATTATGCTTGATTCATTAATCGTAGTCCTTAAAGTTGACTACGTGGAGAACTCTAACATTATCCCTCGTAGCCCTTAAGCCAACTACAAGAGACAATCCTTAATATGACCCGTAGCCCTTAAGCCGACTACGAGAAATATATCTGAAACAATGATTGTTAGCATATCACCGTAGCCGCCGACTGCCGGTAAACCCATTCCCTGAGCACAACAGGGACAAACATGACGGGGCCTAGGTTCACGGGGCTCATGACTTCCCCTCCCCTAGTACGCTAACCTGAAAATAGGGTCGTCACCCTAGACTGAACTGATATGTATATAAATATATACCTAACATAAACATAGCATGACATAAATCTAACATGATCTGATTATTAACCTTAGGGATATTCAGTTCGTCTTATCTTTTCGTAACGTGATGTCACTCGTGGTTTCTAAGTTCTTTACATAACTTATAGGTATTTACAATTCAGTTCAATCAATTTCATGATACTAATATGTTTCCATCCATGGGAAAACCTTGGGGAGTGAATTAGAAGGGACTTGGGACCAATCGGAATAGCTTAGGACGTAATTCAAATTAGGGTATCAGAAGTGGACGCACGGTCCGTGCGCAATAGCGCATGACCCGTGCGCATTTTTAAAATGGCACTTTGAGGACCCGAACCCCACGCACGACCCGTGCCCAGGGGCGCACGGTCCGTGCGTGGCTATCAGTATTTCAGAAATAATGTTTTCGCGCTTTCCTTGTCCATTCCGATCGTTTCCATGTCCATTCTGATTCACATCCGAGCTTAATAATACAATGGAATAGTCATGGCAACATTATAATCATTCCATAATCCACACATTCAATCAATCAATCACAATCAAACAATCATACAACTTAACGACCAAGCGACATTTTCACCAAAACGGTTTTCAACACACATTTTCATAATTTGATGGACAGAACTAACATGCATGACCATTGTTCAGAAATTAATTCCCTAGTGAGTATAGAACTCACCAATTGCGATGAAAATCGCACAACCAACGAATCCGCGAGATGAAACGATGAAGTAACCTCACGAACGGTCCCCGTAACGGTTATACGCTATCCCCAAACGCTCTAAAACTGACCCAATCGAACTTGGCTCCCACAACTTCGAATTCAGCTACCAAATCTTCACCCTAATGCTTGAACAAGGTTCTAGTACTGAGTATCTAGCTTCAATTACAACATGCAAGACTTGTGGACACCCTTTTCTCACGCTTTGAGCTTGGGGTTCTTTAATGGTGATTTGAATTGGGGAAGGGTAATGGTGGAGATGTTTGTACCAGCAGGTAGAGGATGAAAAATGGTGAAGAAGGGTGTGGGAATCACTTACATGCACTAAGGTTCCAGAATTCTCCTCCTCTCCTTCTCCCCTTCTCTCTCGCGGCTCCCTTCCCCCTTCTCTCTACTTTTTTTTTTCTGTTTTGTTTCCAATGAAGATGTGTTTGGTTGTTTGGGTTTAGCTGGGTTACAATAGCTATGGATTTGACCAATATGCCCTTCAGTTACTCACTCCCTAATCCTAACTAACACATGGCCTAATGTAATAAAATTAACTTAACAATCAGCACACAATTACTAACAAGTAATTAAATCAATGATTCACATTATAAGCATAATATATTCGTTTATGTTAATCAATAACTTGACCTCTTACTAATCGATTATTTAATTACTTAATCCATGACCATTACTCTAATATCAATCGACGAAACTTCTAAAAATTTGGGGATGTTACAGATTCCAAGTGAAATCCAACAGGACCAACCCTTGTTGGTAAAAGAAAAAATTCATATTTATGCATTGAGTAAATAGTAATAATTATTTACTGCAATGTCTTATGGAGTTTGATTTGATTCTAAAACAATATGACCACTCAACAATTTTTTGTTTCCTAAATTTTTATCATCAAAAACTAATAATTAGATAGCATGTGTGAAATTTTTTTGCACATTAAACTCAAATGTTCATAAATTACAAGAGTGGCACTAGTGGAAAAAAGACATTTAGCGTCGGTTAAATTGGACATTTAGCGTCGGTTATCGCCCGACGCTAAATCGACCGATGCTAAATGTCATACATTTAGCATCGGTTATTTAACCGACGCTATATGTCACTTTTAGCATCGGGTTCTCAGATAACCGATGCTAAATGTCACATTAAAAACCATTTCAAAGGTCTAAAAATGACATTTAGCGTCGGGTGTTTCAAACAACCGATGCTAAATGTCCATCAGTGAGACATTTAGCGTCGGTTGTTTGAAACAACCGATGCTAAAAGTCCATCAGTGAGACATTTAGCGTCGGTTGTTTGAAACAACCGATGCTAAATGTCCATCAGTGAGACATTTAGCGTCGGTTGTTTCAAACAACCGACGCTGAATGTCTCAAAGGGGACTTTTAGCATCGGTTGTTTCAAACAACCGACGCTAAATGTCTCACTGATGGACATTTAGCATCGGTTGTTTCAAACAACCGACGCTAAATGTCTCACTGATGGACTTTTAGCATCGATTGTTTCAAACAACCGACGCTAAATGTCTCACTGATGGACATTTAGCATCGGTTGTTCAAACAACCGATGCTAAATGTCTCTAAACGTCATTAAAAATGACATTTAGCATCGGTTATTCAAACAACCGATGCTAAATGTCATTTTACACATTTTAGTTTCCTTCGTTTTTGATCATACCGTTACTATTCACGTTAAAAGAAAACCTGCAGATTACACAAAACCAGCTTCACATTTCTAATACCTCAATGCAGTTCTAAACCTGGAGATTGCATCACAGACATACACAAAACCAGCTTCACATTTCTAATACCTCATTTTACACAAAACCAGCTCACATACAGTTCTAATACAATATGCAGTCACAATTCTAATACATTACACAAAACCAGCTTCACATTTCATCTAGTACAATTCTAATACCTCAGTGTTTACATTAACAGAAAACCAGACCATATAAAAAATTTGTTCACATTTCATCTAAACTAGAAATAGAAATAGAAAACCAGACCAAATAAAAAATTTGTTCACAATTCTAATACTATCAATTCACAAAGACTAGAAATAGAGAATAAATTGAACAAGTTTAAACAATGCTAAACAATGTATCTTTTTGCTCCGTACGAATCTTCATATAGAATTCTGCCCAAAGCTGACGAACCTTAAGAAGCTCCTCTTCGGTGTATGCCTTTGAGTCATCAAATACCTACAAGTTTAAAAATTACTCAAACAAATTATATTCAATCATTCTATAATTCTAAATAGATGTGTAAAGTATAATTTTAACCAAAAATTTATACCTGCTCCCAATTATCAACAACACTAGCATTCACAATGGTCAGCATAAAGTTCATCACATAATATCCACAATGAAAACCATTCCGTTGTGTTGGCATCTACACACAAATGAATTAACAAAGTTAACCAAATATATATATATATATATATATATATATATATATATATATATATCATATATGAATTCACTCCATATTTTAAATTACTTACTGTAGGGTACAACCACGTGGGGGCAGATGTAGAATAACCTTTGACAGCTCTAATAACATAATATAAAAGTATTTATAAAATTTCAACCCAACTTAAGTTCAAATACTATAATCTAAACCAAGATAAAAAATACAAACTTACTTGCTAAACATTTCTTTGATTGTTTTGTTTGGTTTGCGGCATAAGGAACACATCCAAACCACAGTATTTTGAGATGGGATTAAGACAACTAGTTGCCAATGTCCGCTGCAACATCGATAAACTTAAAATTAAGCAACACACAAAGAAATGCATGTTACACACAATAAACTCAGAATGACACAAGAAAATCAGAATCAGAAGACTAACATGCATTTCACCATTCACCAACAAAACAACTAGTAATCAAAACAAGGAACTATGTTGCTGTTACCTATGGCAAAATGGAGCAATATATACTCCCTTATTGGTGGTCATCAATTTGTCTTGAAGGTTTTGAAGGACAACATTCATGGGTATATCCTTCACGTTAAGCTTGTAAGGACACACAAATCCATATAAGTCATCAATACCTCTTTCAACACATTGACGATGCAAATATCTAGTGGCAAGTAAGAAAAACTATCAAATCGATTAATATATGTAAAATGTGAGAAATTTATATAATGGAATAGACTTTACTACTTACGTGCACCATATGGCCAAATGGCTCAATTCAAGCCACTCTTCACCAGAAATCATGTCCGTGATCTCTTTGAAGGAGACAAAGCACTCATGATCTTCATGCTGCAACCATATCCTAGCATGTCTCTTATCAGCATACCCTGTCACAAGCATCTCTTTCATCCAATCGATATTGGCCTCCTCCTCCACATGAGATGGTGAGTAGCTAGCCTTAGATCCAACAGTTGTCATGGGAGAGGGAACCTGAACCCCCGCATTTTGAATTCCTCCACATGAGATGGTGTGCTGAATAATTAAAACATACATATAAATTAAGTTAGTATTTATGAATTGATTCAAATAATAAAACAAATCTAGTAATATAAACATATACCTCTGCCAACGCTTTGCGAACTCGGTCTTGCACCATCACTTCCACATCCTCCATAATTTCTTTCATCAACTCCGCTTTGTCAACTTGTGAGCTACTCGAGGCAAAACGTGCCACACCTCCAAAGTATCTCTTTATCCCGACACCTTTTCCAGCTCCCCGAACACGACCGGGATGCCCAGGTGTTCCAATGGCAACAGTCAAAATATCATTCTTTCCTTGAGGAACGAAAGATCCTTGGCTACTCATAACCGCAAGTTCATCCTGCAACAAAAGCATGTTCACATGTTACAATTTAACAAATTAAACAAAACATACTAAGTTCCACAGCTTCCACACAACATTTTACTTACAATCTTAGATCCAACTGATGCTGACGACTCGGATACATAAGATCCAGACTTGCTTTTGCGGCCAGCCTTCCACAGCTCATGACGCTCTGGAGATGTAGGCTTCACCTCCAAATCAGGATCACCAGACTCCTCCTGGATTTTTTTGATTTGTTCTTCTTTCAAAGCCTTCTTCAACTTTTTATAACCACCTGGCCCCATTGTGTGGTTATATTTATTATTTTTTTGAATATTCTTGGCAGCTTCTCTCTTAGCCTGTTACAAAGGACAAACACCACCATATTTACAACATATCGTTAATGTTTAAGAAACTAAAATAGTTATAGTTAAAACAATACCACAAACTCCTCAGTAATGCGACTGTTATAAAATGCAGCCCATGTCTCGAGAGATATGTTGCTGTACTTGTGACATGGATTTTTTTGACCATCTGTATCCCCACTACCAAAGACATATATTCTGGTGAGAGTTGTCTTGAACTGTCTCCAACAAAGATTTATATGAGACATCCAAGTCTTCTTGAATTCATTACTCTCGGGAACATCAAATGTTAGCAGTACATCATCCCAAGCAATCTTTTTTGTCTCGTCATCAACATCACTCCACTTCATTGGCAATATGCTTATCTTTGTTCGTGCAACCACCCCTAAATAGGTCTTGAATTTGTTAGCATACGGACCAATAAGATCTCCTTTACTTCCATTGCAAAGAATCAGCCGGATGGCGAAGCTGCCCATCACATTTCCTCTCATCTGCATGCCATCTAATGCTCTTCGCGTCATTTGCATTAGCAAACAAGCGTTTGAACCTGGGTATTATTGGAAGATACCATAAAACCTTCGCAGGGGAACCCTTTGTGTTGTTGTCGTCACAATTAGATTCACCCGACTTCACTTTGTAGCGCGACCAACCACACGTAGGACAGTTATGCAACTTCTCAAAGTCTTTCTGATACAATATGCAGTCATTGGGACATGCATGTATTTTCTGATACCCCACACCCATCGGACACAATATCTTCTTTGCATCGTACGTTCGTTTTGGCAATGTGTTACCTATGGGAAGCATGTCTTCCAACAGCTCAAGCAATTCGGTGAATCCTTTATCAGTTCACCCATTTATCGCCTTCAGATTGATCAATTTTAACGACGCAGACAACCGGGTGTATTTTGTGCAACCCAAATACAAAGGTTGATCTTTGTCTTTGCACAAATTATCATATTCATGCGCTCGCTTAAAAGATTCAGGACCAATGTCACGTATCATATCCTCCATTCGATCATCCATATCTTCATCGACTTTCTCACTTTTCGACACACTTGGGTTGCCGGTTGATTCACCATGCCATATCCATGTGGTATAACTCGGACAGATCCCATAAACAAAGAGATGGTCCCGTATTACACTTGGTCGTTGTGGGGCCCGATTCACACAATTACAACAAGGGCAGGAATAAGTTACATCAGTTTCAGGAACATCAGTTTTGCGAAGATTTGCTTGAGCAAAGTTGATAAACTCTTCGACTCCTTTCGCATACTCATCACTCAGACGATTACTTTGTATCCAACTACGATCCATGGCTACGCTCCAAATAATCAACCAAGTATTAATTGTTAAAACAAAATCAAACTATCACATCAAACCAAGATAGTAAAAATAAATTCATAAATCAATAAAGAGAAGTAAATTTATGTATCAAAGTAAAACAATAAAGAGAAGTAAATTTATAGAACTCATCATTCATTGATGATTAATCAAAATCACAAATTATTGTCAATAAAATCCCATCTCACATAACTTGAATGTTCCCCAGGAATCCTTTTAATGAAGGGGAATGAAATGAACAAAAGTAGTTTACAAAGAAATCAATTTGTTAACTCTTACACATCTGTGTGTATCTAAGAATCAATGTATTATATTTATGTAATTATAAAAAAAGTTACCATTTTGGGGAAATCATAAAATCACATTAGTTAGAAATAAAGAATATTGCTGAAAGAGTTTAGATGAAGACTTACTGTAATGTCGAGACTAGGACTCCAAATCTGTTATTATGTATCAAAGAAATCAACTTTAAAGCAAGGAGACCAATATGTGCACCTGAAATAGTATTCATTCATCTTAGTAAAAAACTCTAACAGTCATAGACCAATAGGGCACACAGCAACCAACAGAGAGAGAGAGAGAAAACCATTCAGAACTACAAGTATCCACATTAGCAGACATACCAATTTACAAGTATATAAAGAATTAGTTTGACTTACTGCTTCAATCTAATGCAAGAGTGCAAGTTTTCTCGAGCTTTACCATCTTGAACTGATAAAGCAAGATTCTGTTCAGAGAGAAAGAAAGGATTTAGCCAGATGGTCAATTACTATATGGTTTCCAAATACAGATATCAAGAACCAATGACCATTACAAATACAGAACATAGAATGCAACATGACTGCATAGTTTCCACACCCTAAGACAAACAAGTGACAAGCCAATATATATAACAAAACCTGTAATGAATTGAATCAAGTCAAATTTAGTTGAATTTTTTTTTAGAAAATCAAGGTTCGGGAGAGAGTTAACTATCATAAAGGAATACTTAAAAGGGATTATTTAAGAAACACAAAACATCAACCCAAATCATACAGCATCACAGAAGGACCCCTTTAACTCCAATGAAATATATTCCCTCCTTCCAATCTTATTCAATAAAGATCATCAGCAAAGCTAATGCACCACCAACCAGAGGAAGAACCTAAAAAACTAGTGCAAGTTGAAGGCACAAAAGACCCACATAATTCAAAAATATTGTCAGTGCTAACCAAAACGCGACTAATAAAGTCTATGGCTGCAGTACAAGAAAGCTGAATCATAAAAAACAATTATTTAAAGTGCCTGGACTCCAAATTTTGGTCTACGAAGATCTTGAAAATGTTATTTATAGTAAAACAGACAACTCTGTAGAATGTATGTGTGTGCGCAAGTAGAAAGTACAGACCCACCCACACACTTATAACTAAGATTGTCAATTCCAACCAAATAATGACTACTAAAGTGAATGGCTGCAGTACAAGAAAGCTGAATAAAAAAACAGCTATTCAGATTAACACTGGACTCCGAATTTTGCTCTACATGGATCCTCTAAAAGGTTATCTTTTGTGAAACAGACATTACTCTACAGTTTATGTGAGTGCAGACGGGTGTGTGTGTAACCAAAACCTTCAAGTTTAAACATGAAATAGTAAAGAACGACAATGTCTTCATAAGCTCTGTTAAGTAACAAAAAAGTCAGAATGAGAACACCAGTCATACCTTCACTCTCAGCTTCTTAGCATGTTTAGATACATGGCGTTGAGAAAGCTCCCTACTTTGTTGATCCTAATAACATTTCAATAAACACATCAGCAATAAATATGGGGTAAGGAATTGAGTAGAAAACGATTATACACAGCGAACATGCACATAAGATTAAGCCATGAATATAGCCTATACTGATAAAAGAGGGGAGAAACAAATGTTAGTCCAAATTGCAGAATAGTTTATGATAGTCCAAATTGCAGAATAGTTTATGGAATCATCATCAGAAAAGCAACACGGAGAAGGACCAAGTCTATTTCATCATAAATCTTTGATACTGAAAGGATTTCATCATAAAGCGAAAGCGAAAGAAAGCGAAAGGAAAGGTACATACCTAGTACCCAAAAACCCAAGTAGGGCCACCGGTGACGGAGGGAGGGAAAGAGAGCGTTGAGTGCGTTGAGGTCCGGCAACGCCCTTCTCCTTCTTTCGTTCACTTCTGTTCAGAGAGAAAGAGAGCGTTGAGTGCGTTGAGGTTCGCGAATGAGAGGACCAGCGAACCGGAGACGGAGGGAGGGACAAGAAGAGAGCGTTTACAGTGCGTTAAGGTTCGCGAAGGAGGGGGGAGGGAGAAGAAGAGAGCGACAGAGGGAGGAGGCAGCGACGTTTACGGGGAGGCAGCGAGAATGTTTACAGGGAGGCAGCGTTTAGGGTGCGTTTAGGGTATTCAGAGAGGGCGAGAGAGTATTCAGAGAGGGTGCGAAGGAATGGGAAAAAAGTAAGAGGATTCAGACTTTTAGCGTCGGTTGTTTTAAACAACCGATGCTAAAGGTCTCACGCAAATACACTTTTAGCATCGGTTGTTTAAACAACCGATGCTAAAAGAATATTTGCGTGAGACTTTTAGCATCGGTTGTTTAAACAACCGACGCTAAATGTCCGGCGCATATACTTTTAGCATCAGTTGTTTAAACACCCGATGCTAAATGTTGGCGCGAAAACTAAAAACTTCAATTTAATTACAAATTTGCCACCGCGTCTACATTTAGCATCAGTTGTTCAAACAACCGATGCTAAATGATGCTTTTTAATGTCTATTTTGCACTAGTGTGGTTATAAAAAGTTGTTTACAAGAGTGCTTATAAAAAGTTGTAATATCTCATGTGCAATTAATGTAGACCTAATTGTATAAGAGGAAAACAACCAAAAAAGCTCATAAAATCTATAGGTTTTATTAAAAGTAAGTTCCACTTATATATTTGTTTTGATAGGCCAGAGTTAGTACTATTTGTTAGTAATGTTAGTGGGTGGGAGTTGAACCCCTTCCCACCTTATCACTCAATTTCCCCTACTCCTTAACCCAACCACTATCACCATCAGACCACCCTTATTAAAAGTAAGTTCCACTTATATGTAACACATACTAAAAGATGTGTGGGTTAATCATAAACCGAAGAGGCAACTTTGTATTTTAATAAGAAGTTAATTTGGTAAACAAATTGTTTATTAGTCAAATCAATGTTAGGTCCCACTAATTGTACAAAATTGGTGTAGGATTCTCTCCCTTCACTAGCTAGGCCATCCTACTAGAAAGAAACAAATATCAAATTCATTGCATTTACATCATGAACTCTCTAATATGCAATCATCTAAGTTCAAGATACCAAATAGATACCACTACATTGAGAAATAATGAGATCCAAAATCTTAGCTTATTTTCAAATACTGTCAATATAGCCTAATCAAAACACTAGTGGGGTTGAGTAGTTACAAAATAAAGATAAAATCCAAATAATTTACCATATAATTTGGCAATAATGAGGCCATAATTTGGCAAGTGCATTATTGAAGGCCATTGTTAGGGGAGGATACCATACCTTTTTATTCTCCTTGGCAACTTCACACATCTTTCTTTCTATTCTCTTTGATTTAGGTCAACCTCTTTGCTATTGTTAAAAAAAATGACTTGGTTGTAGAATGATTTAATCAGAACTTACTTTTTAAAAATTTAAGAAAAATAAAAATTAATTTTTGTTTGTTCACTATCCTACTCTGATAATAATCACTTTATTTGAAAAAAAAAACATATTTATTAATTTTGTTGGATACAATCATGTAGAAGTGATTTTTTACCTACAAAACTACCATAATTAAGGACATACAATCGCTGTAAAAAACGACATACAATTATTTTCGAGAAAACATGTTTATTGAAAAATTCTTTATATTTGTCTTTGAATACAATTAGATTTTGTTATAATTCTTTATATCTATCTTTAGTTATTGTCTTCTTTTGTTTTCAAAAACATCTATATTTTTTTGTACAAAAAAATTTAGGATGAGGGGAAGACCTTTGAGCTATTTGAGAGCTTACGAAGGTAACTACAACTCCTGTCATGTTCCACTAAGTCAACCTCTTGAGAATTCAAAAAAAAACATCTATATATAATAATATGCTTAAATCCTTTTGTTGTAGGGGTGTTCAATGGTTCGGGCAAATCCAAACCAATATGTTTGGTTCGGATATTTTTCATGTTCGGCTCAACAGATTTTAAAAATTAAATCCGCGAACCCGAACCAACCCATATTAAGTCATAATATGTAGACAATTTTATTTGTTTAGAATTTTTACCTTAATAATTTATGATTAAGTTGTAAAACTTTAGCACTATGAATGAGAAGACTATTAGTGGATTTGAGTTTGCTTTCGTGTGATTTTCAAATTTTTCAACTATTTAAAGTGTTCGAATATCATAAAAAAATGTTGTTTTTTATATTTTAGAAAATTAATATTTTAGTGAATGACCTGTGAGCCCAATCCAAACCAACCTGTCCAATACCAGTTCAGTTTGGTTCAGGTTTTGGAGAAAAAAATGTAAAATCCGAATCAACCAAACCGAACAATTATAATTGATTCGGGCAACAGATTTGGTCAAATCCGATCCAAACCGACCCACGAACACCCATATTTTATTGTTTCATGGTCGATGAATTCAGTGATTGTATAGGATCAAATTTTGGCAGAGTCTATAGCTCCTACTTGTGTTGCTAATTGCTCTATTTTACTTATCCTTTATTTTTTATTCATTTTTATATAGTTGCAATGGATGAAGTTCATTATCTTCTTTTGCAGGAGGATTGGATGTATGTCCACATTTTGGCTATGTATGCTGCTGGTTTTTTTTTCCTTAAATTTCATCTTGCGGAATGATTATGAGAGAACTTTGAATGAGAGAGCTTTAGCTAGGTATGAAACTATGAATCACGGAGGATGTTTTGGGGACTCTATCATTTGTGGTTTTTAACACTGGAAAATGCACATGGAAATAATAATGAACAACAAATTAGTAACACAAGAGCTCAACATAGTTGGAATGAATTTGAGGAAGAAACTTTATCAACTAGTCAACTAGCTATCAACCAGTTATATAAGAAAATCTAGGGTCGGTGAAATTACCAAATTGCTCATTTACCTTTTTACTTTTTTGAGGGCTTATTTGGAAATTTTTAATTATTCTATTTCATTTTTTGTGGGTCCCATTTTCTATATTATCTCTTAAATTTTTTTATCTCACATTTAAATCTCACTTACTTCTCTCTCACTCTTATTTTTCTCAATTTTCTCTCTATCTCTCTCGCCTCAATTCTCTCTCTCTCTCTCTCTCTCTCACCTCAATCATCAACTATCTATTTTTCAACTATCAAGTATCTATTTAATCAACTAAACCACTATCAAAAATACCAAACCACCCATGTCTAAAATATCTATCTAAGAAAATAAATAACTTCAATCAACTAGCTATATAAGAAAATAAAGGACTGGGGAGATTACCAAATTGCCCATTTACCTTTTTACTTTTTTGAGGGCTTATTTGAAAATTTATAATTATTCTATCTCATTTTTTGTGGGTCCTATTTTCTCCCATCATCTCTTAAATTTTTTTTATCTCATATTTAAAACCCGTTTTTTATTTCTTTCTCACTGTTATCTTTATCAATTTTCTCTCTATCTCTCCCACCTCTACTCTCTCTCTCTCTCTCTCTCTTCCTCTCTCTTCACATTTCATTTTTTTTGATCTATCTATTTAATCAAAATACTAATCATGAACTATCTATTTTTTTTTGGTAAAAAAAAATCAATCAACTATCTATTTAATCAACTCAAGCACTATTAAAAATACCAAACTACCCATGTCTAAAATATCTATCTAAGAAAATAAATAACTAAACAAATTACCAAATTGCCCACTTAATTGTTTGTTTTTTAGGGCAAATTTGGAAATCCATTGTTATTATTTTTGTGGGTCCCACTTTCTGTCATTATCTTATAATTTTTTTTATCTCACATTTAAAATCCACTTCTTTACCTATCTCTTACTCTTATTTTTCTCAATTTTCACTCTATCTCTCCCACCTTTACTCTCTCTCTCTCTCTCTCTCTCTCTCTCTCTCTCTCTCTCTCTTCACATTTCATTTTTTTTAATCTATCTACTATCTGTTTAATCAAAACACTAATCCTCAACTATCTATTTATCAACTATTAGCTACCTATTTATAAATAGTATTTTATCTTTTTTTTGTTTTAACAGATAAAGATACAATTTCATTATTTTTGATTTATTACGTGGAAATGTAACATGTTGTCGATATAATCATTTTTGTATTTGTTTTCATGAATGTCATTATTTCTTATAAATAGACATTTTTCTTGAGCTGGGAAAGTACTAGATATTGTCGAAAAAATTATTTTTTTATTTTGTAGTTTCAACGAACATTTCATGTTGTTGCTATAATTTCATTACTATTAATTTTTTATGGTGGAACGTTACACATTGTTAAAATAATTATTTTATATTCTGTATTTGAGATACAACAGAAAAATATGACATTTTGTTGATATAAATTTACTACTGATAAAACGTATTTGGTGATTGTAACATTCTGGGCCCTTTTCTTACTTAGTAGGCTACCCAGCGATGCACTCATGATCTTCTCTACCCCCCCATGTAGAGTTTTTGCCTTCCGTGGGAATCGAACCATGTACCCTGAGGCTTAGGTAGATGCTCAATGCATTCCCACTACCAATTGAACTACAAGCTCAATTGACAACACTAAAACACCAACTTCTTCTCCACGTTTCTCATTCAGAACAGAGCAAATTTCGTTTCAGTGGAGCGCTTCATCTTCTTTCAATGGCGTTCTTCTATTTCTCATTTAGCAGCATAGGTAAATTTCGTTTGCTCCTCATCTTCTTTACTTGAGACTGGTTTTTTCGTTTCCTGTTCTTACCTGCTGATTCTGGTTTTTTTCGTTTACTTGGTTCTGGTTTTTTCGTTTACTTGGTTCCTTCTGTTGAACTCCGTTTACTTCGTTCCTTCTGGTTTTTTCGTTTACTTGGTTCCTTCTGTTGATAAAACCCTAACTTTTCTTTTATTCTTCCACTGCTCTGTTTTGTTTTTTTGACAGTTCATTTATCTATTAAATGAGTCAAGCAAAGAAGAAAAAGGAGGTAGATATTACATGGGAACATTGTTCATCTATCCCACCTAATAGATTGTATGTGACTTGCAAATATTGCACACATTCTTGTTGGGGTGGTATTGCCAGAATGAAACACCATCTTGCGGGAACAAATCAGAACGTCAGTGCTTGTGCTACGGTTCCGGATGACGTGAAAGAAATGTTTGTGAAGCTTTTACAAGAGAAAGATAAAGCTAAAGAAGCAACTAATCAAAGAGAGACTGAACAAGCTATTGCAAAGCAACCAACAAAAATGGCTAGGCAGAAGACAATGAATGAGGTGCTTAAAAATAGAAAAACGGTGATTCAAGATATCTGCAACGCCATATACGGTAATGCCTTGCCATATAATTTAGTAAGAAGTCCCTTGTTTGTGAAAGCCCTTAATTCAGTTGGTGAATAAGGAAGGGGTTTAAAACCTTCTTCTTATCCTGAGGTGAGGGTGTCTTATTTAAAGAAAGCTGTTGATATCGTTAAAGAAAATATGGAGGAGGAGGAAGGAAGATCGTGAAATTCCGGGGAATAACCGATCGTGAAAGATAAGGGAAAGTCAATTTCAATAGAGGATGACAATGAGATAGAAGACATAGTGGAAGATGTAGAGGAGGAGGAGGAAGATCGTGAAATTCTGGGAAATGAAGATGATTTGAGTGATGTTGATTTAGGAAATGATGAAATTCCACCGATTGTGGTTGAAGAGTAGATCATAGTTAAGATACTTAGATGATGTTTTTTGGGGAGTTGAATTAAACACTTGTTATGTTTATTTATGACTTGAATTATTTTGAATTTCGTGTTTTTTTGCTAATGCTACCTTGGATTTACTCAAAAATATTATATATATTTTTGTTCATGTATCTTACGATACGATACACAATTCAGTTTTTGGGCCTAACGATACACAATGTGTATCCCGATTTGATAACACTGATGTTGCCTAGCCAAATGAACAATCGGAATTGAACCAACGCAATAAAGAGCAAGAGATAGTGATGTTTGCTCGAGTCGTAACTCCGAACCTCAGCGAAAAGGACTCTCTTCATTGTTTTAACTAAGAATACTCCCATGCATAAACAAGTCCATGGCATCAAAAAGTAGTAGGAGTAGCCTGATATTATTTTTCCAAGAACAGCCAAACAAATGCCAGTGAAAGTATATCCAGCATATGCTATAATGTCTAGCAAGGGAGCTTCTCCACTGCCCAGTGAAAGCAATGTCTCCTTTAGAACCCTACTTTTATGAAATTCAGTGCAGCTTTTACTATTCATATTATATTGCCAATCAATCCTCTGACACCCAGCGCCGCCACTTCCTTTTCTTCTCCCTTTCACGTGTTTATCCCGAACACTATGGCCAAAATCCAACTGTTAAAATTTCAAAAATAACAATCATGATGAAAAAATTAGTAACATGCATAACTGGCAGATTTTTAGTTAGAGATATAATATAAGATTAGTAGAAGTTAAAAATAGAAGATACGCTGCACTTGTTTCGGGGTGAAGAGGAAACGATATTATTCTATATACAGAAAACAAAACCTGCACATATAAAGACAGAATTTTACACAATACATGCCCGATTACCCAAGGCACAAGTAAAACATGGTGGTGAGATAAAATATGGCTAACGATAAATTTGATAAGAGGAAGAAGGGTGCATACTTTCCATGAAGACCCAATGAGAGGCCAGCAAGAACGACAAGGTCTGGTGCATTTATGTCATAAATTGGTTTATAGGAGAGCCTACCTCCCACTGGCTCAGTGATTCTAGTCCAATGACCCTGAACCACAACAGGAAAATGATAACAGCATGAACATGGAATAAGATAATCAAATGAAAATCTGAGGAGCGAAATGCAGAAGAGTTTAAACGTTACTGCTCACCCTGTGCAGAAATGGAAACAAAACCACCTTCAATTTGTTCTTAACATAATGGTCATTCACTTGAAAGTAGTACTGGGGTCGGAGAACCACTGACTTATCTATAATTCAATAGAGAAAAAAATGAAAACCTTGAATTCACACCTTATTTATTGGGGTAAGCAAAGAATCAAAGATAGTATATTAAGGTCTATATAGCTATTTAACATCATTTTTCAGCTACGTACGTTGGTTTTTCCATTAGACCGGTCAAGCCTCAACTGATTGATATATGTAACTATTATTCAAAAAAGATCATACAACATATACGAATTAGATTTAAAATACATATTAAGGAACGTGATTACAATTTAGAACTTTAGACTATGTAATTGAAAATAGATATTGATTTAATCGCTTAACTGTACATTTGGACATCAATTTGATCAGTAAATTTAAGTTTATTTTAGCCTATAAAGGATGAAAATGATGTCCCTTAAAAATCTTTGGAGAACCAACTTGATGCCCAAGTATCTCGAGGCTCCAGTATGAGTATTTACTTAAATAAAAATTTTAAAGGATCATTAAAATATCTAATCATATAAACCACAAGGCAGACTAAATTATAAGAGTGTAAAAGAAGAGCAAATTAGTTCTTACATTGCTTTGGACATACTCAGAGCTGCATCCTAAAATTTTCCCACCATAGGCACCTAATCCACCTCGAATGAGTCCTGCACCCGCAACTTGATTAAATGCATTCCCAAAATTGAGATTCGAATTAGCGAAGAGGAAGAAGAACAAACCAAAAGAGAAGATTGAGCGGAGGAATGAGGACGGTTGCGGTGGAAACGAGAAGTGCGGCTCTTTCCGGGAAAGGAAAGTGAGATCTGAGAACTAAGAAGAACTGTAGAGGCAAAACCGGTATTTGTGAAGCTTCTTCCCTTTTTATTGCGTTTGTGTATTTCTCATTCATTTTGTGGCATTTTTTCCACCTTAGCATAATTAAAAAAAAAATTACCAATTTGGACCACTTTTAAAATTAATTCTCAATCTAGCACACTTTTTTATAGTTGAGAAGTCGCCGCACTTCTCAACATGAAAACTTAATTTTTTTTTAAAATTTCAGTTGAGAAGTCGCCTTCCCAGGGGGACTTCTTAACTATATTTTTTATTTTTTATTTTTTCTTTTTTAGGAATTTAATTAATAAAACAAAAGAAATTAGAAAAATAAAAAAAAATTAATATTGTTAATTTAAAATTATTATATAATTAATAGTAAAAAAACAAAAAAAACACACATTAATTTAGGATTATATTCATTTTAATGAAGTCATTTCGCGTTCCATATTCCACTTTGGGCTGATACACTGCCCATTGCAAGCATTCATTACAACGGCTCGATATCTCATTGTAATCATTTAATTGCAACGTCTCCATTACGTTTCTCATAGTCAGAACTAATTTCATTCCCATTTCATTTGAATGCTTGTTGTGTGAAAACTTAGTGCAAGTATACACTGTCTTAACAAGTAATAAAGGGTAAATGAGATCGTTCCCCTGAGGAATTTAGCTAAATACAAGAGTTTAATTTTGCTAACAAATTAGTGAATAAAGTAAATGACACACAAATTTTGGGTAACATAAACAGTAAAGGTAAATGGAAATGGTGATTAAGATTCAGTGATGAGAACAAACTGAGATGCATTCACTTCAGTAACTGCATTAATATGCTATTAAGGGTATATTCAATGCTGCAGCATTAGGTGCTGCAGCAATAAGACGTTATTCTCTCAAATACTTTACACTAGGTTTCCTTGCAAGAGTTTATCTCTAAACCCTAAAGAAGTACCTCCTAGGCTGCTTGGACACCGGCAGTAATCACCTTATAGGTTTTACCTTCCTATCTCTAGGGTTAAGCAAGGAGCATCAAGATCTCTCATTAATGCCCACTACCCATATTACCTTGTGAGATTAATTTACAAACCATCTCTGAATTTATAAATGCTATTTAGAATAGACGGCCAATCCTACTCTAAATTGGAAATATTATCACGCACAAGGTAAAATGCACAACATTAAATATACTTCATGAATAGCATAAAAAAATCTAGTTACTTCAGATCCAGCATCTCAACTATGAGAAGTTAGCTCATATTGAGCTTACAAAACAAGGAAAACAACTTAAACAAAAGAGTAGAAGTCGTATTACAAATTCCAAAGGAAGAAATGATACTATTGAGAGGAAACAGTGAAGGAGGTCCAATAGTAACAATGAAGACCTGATCCAGCTCTTATAGTACGATCCTCCAAGAGAAATGTAACTCCAAGTGATGCTGTCGCAATGGTCTCTGCAATGAAGCTTGTGGGTAGCAATGGTGAGCTAAGCACGCTATGAGGAGCTATCTCTATACTTCCTCGTGACGGCAATCATGGGCCCTTTAAGGAAATGCGTCCTAGGATCGAGGGCAATCATGGGAATTCCTCAATAGGAAATATCTTTCCGTGCCATACAGCTCTGACACCTGTCTTTGCCTTAATTTCCGTGTTTTCCGCATTCTCCTTGAGCTTTCTCTCTCATCTTTCGCAAATCCCCTGTTGCGCTCGCACCTATTGCTGCAGCACTGACACCAAATACAATTAAATGCACTAAGGGCATCAAAATGCCCAAATCAAACCAAGTCTTTCCTGCACCAATAATTCTGACCAAAACACTTATTTACACTCTAATTAACACAACAAGTTTATTAACTTACTAGAATTCAGGCTTAAAAAGGTAAGTAATAACCACCATAAAGGATGGTTATCACACCCCGCCCCCCCAAACTTGAATCTTTGCTTTTCCTCAAGCAATGACACTTGACACAGGCAAGCACAACTGTTAATAAGCAATTCACAGCCAATGAATAAATTCCAATATGAAGCACAAAGAAGAATCAAGCTGAGCATCAACTTTCAGACTGTCACTAAAATGCAACCCTTCTGAATAATGAGTTCCCTAGCTTATTCCTGCTCAAAAGTGTGTGTGTGACTCTTAACTTAGTTCAGACCATAGCAAGGTTCAAGATTTCACTTAGCTAAGGCATAGAGAAGTTTTCTTTTGGGAAAGCTAAAAAGTTTTCAAAAAGAAGGACAGACTAACAATTCATGCTCAGAAAGGGGGTTTGAGCTTGATTAAGGGCTTTGATGCAACAATCCGGAACTTTTAAGGCAGTGCACTTATTTATTCCTAGCATTAACATTGCTGCAGCATCAGTTGCTGCAGCATTACAGACTCAGAATTGTACTTTGTTCAGTCTTTTGATTTGATTTTGTACTGCAATGCCTTTATTTCCTTTTTTTTTCACAGTAGGCAGTTGCAGCATATTACACAATTATTTACAGACAATGGTGCTTTGCACCTTCATTCAGAATTAATTCAGACATCCTAAACTATGTGCACATAACTCAGCATTGCTGCAGCAGGGGTTGCTGCAGCTCTGCATTCCTTCATGCTTTGCCTTAATATATCTCAGAGAACCCCCAAACTTAGTTTCTTATGCTGTCCTTAGTTTTTAGTAGAGATTTAGCAGTTCCCTAGGTCTACCAACTCTAGCCTAGTTTCAGATCATCTTTAATTTACTAAGTTCCTACCTAAGCTCACGTTTAAGTGTAGGAGCAGAAGTAAACTAATTCACTCACTAAACAGGGGTGTAATCACTCATTTCTCACCCTATCATCACTAAGTTTTTGCTCAACTCTACCTCTCAAATTTTAAAATTCATTCACTTTATTTGCTTGCATTAACAGAGTAGGCCAAGTGTGTAGCTTCCCCCCCCCCCCACTTAGAACTGGGCAGTGACCTCACTGCACTTAAACTAAAGGGAGCAAGCTACAGGACAACAAACAAAACACACTAGGAACAGACTACAATTAAAGTGACCCACAATAAAAACAGAAATAAGTTCATTTGAACAGCACACACTAAAGCAGAACAGACATTAAAAAAAATACTAAAACAATACTAAAAGTGGAACATATGAGATTAAGGTGCAGGAGTTCCTGGTTTAGTTCTGGGACTGGCACGAACTGGAGTACTTTTTCCTTGCTTCTTGGATGTAGGCCTGGTAGATTTAGCTTCAGCTGGCTTTGGGACATTCGTGGCTTCTGTTGCTGCAGCAGTTGGATGCTGCAGCACTGATCCTGTATCTGCAACAACAGGACCAGCATCAGAAACACTTGCCTTCTTTTGGGCAAGCACGAATTCCCTAGCCTCCTTGGCTTTCTTTGCAGCTTCAGCCTTCACCCTATCAGTAGATGCCTTAGCTATGGCCTCATTTGCTGCAGCATTAGCAATTCCTTGCATGATTGCAGCAATTACGGAGTTATCTTCATTCTCAGGCATCACAGGTCTTGCTTCCTCATTGATCCTAGCTTCCTCAGGTACTCTCTCAGTCTTTCTTTTCTTGGTAATTCTCTTCGTCCTTTTCTGTTTGGGTGATACCAGCATTTCAGAACATGCTGCAGCATCAGCCGTTGCTGCAGCATCAGCAATAGCAGTGACAGATGGCACAACAGGAGTGGTCTGGGTGGCAGGTGTTTGAGGTGGAGGGGTAGGTGTTTTGGGTTGAGGTTGGGGTTCAGGAGTAGGTGATTTTAGTGGTGGTTGGCTTTGATCAGTGGTGGATGTAGGTAAGGGGTCATCAAGGGGAGCATTGGGATCTTTCTCAGTCTTAGAAGACGTATCACTTCCATCAACTTCTGCACTTTCTTGACCCTTTTCTTCTTCTTCACCTTCCATTTCATCATGCTCTTCCTCCTCTTCAGACGTATCAGGGTCCTCCTCATCACTTTCCTTATTCAACTCCTCCATGATTTCCTTGTACTGATCTTTTTCCTCTTCACTCAGTGACTCATCATCTGATTCCAGCATATCCTCTTCATCCAATGGTTCATTCTGCTTCTTCTTTCCTTTCTTAATTTCTTGTCTCTTCCTCTTCTTTTCAACTACAACTTCTGGTCCAGCTTCCACATTCACTTCCTTTTCTACAGCTTCGGGTTCCATATAGTCATCTTCAAGCACCCATTCTGGAAATGCTGGTGCTTCCACAGCAGATAGCTCTTTCACATTAGCAGCTAGCACAGTACCTAACCAATCCTGCTGTTTCTTCATAAATTCCCAGACAGCCCGCTGCTGCAGCATGAATTGTGGCAGCATAGTGGGATCACCAGAAGCTGCCGCAATATTCTTCTCTCTTAGCACTGTAGGAAATGCAGCCATGGGGAAACTTTTCTGCTCTCCCAGAATTTCAACACCAGCATTTATACACAGAGAGGTTATCAGGCAGGGGAAAAACAAATAACCTGCAGTTTTACCTTTGCAAATCATGATTTCCCTACAGATCAACCTTCCAATATCAGCATTCTTTTTGGTCAGAATAGCATCCAGCAGCATCATCCTCTCTTTCTCTAAGTTGGTGGCATGAGAGGTGGGCAGAAGGGACTGTTTGATGAAGTTGAACCAGACCTTTGCATCATGAGTCAAACATTGCCTCTTGATCTTAAATTCATTAGCACTGCATGGTTCCCATGGTGTTCCTGGTAGAGAAATATTTCGCTTTACTCCTTCCATCTCTTTCTTTCTCCAATTGGCAACAGCATTTCCGAAGGCAGGACTATGGAAATCTAACCCATAGGTTGCATTGATTTCTAGGGAGTCAAAATCCACAGCTACCTCGCGCACCTTAGACACAAATCGCTGCTTTCCATCCTTCGGGGGTGGAATACCTTCATAAAATTCACGCACTACAGAAGCGTAGAAGAACTTAGGGTGCTGCACCAATTTTTCCCAGCTTAGTGCGCTCACAATGGATGTGAACGCATTAGAAGCTCCTTTCAATTCGAGACCCCGTTCTGCCCAGAAATTCATGTTCTGAAACTTCTCAGCTTCGCTTACTTCTTGATTTTTGAAGCTTCTTCTTCGCAATTGGGTTGATTCACCACGGCCAGGGTTTGATTGGTGTTTGCCAGAGGATTTGGAAGCACTAGCCTTAGTTCTAGTCATGGTGGATTTTGTGAGATTAGGGAAGAATTGGTGGAGAGGTTCAGGGACGGTTACGATGGGGCTTTGAGAGAAAAGAGGTAGTTTCGGTGAGGAGATTGAATGGGAGTGGGTGGTTATAAGTAATGGGATGGGACGGTTTTATTGGGAAAGGGAGTTGCACGATTTACTTTTGCAAATAGCCGTTGGGTCGTGGGGTATGTGGAGGGTTAGGATTGAACGATGGGACGGTTCTCTGACTTGACTTTACCACTCACTGATGACTCATCAGATCTTGGTACCATAACTGCAATTATTTTATTACCGCATAACTGCTACTCACTGCTGCAGCAACATTGCTTTAAGCATTGCTGCAGCACCGCTTGCTGCCACACCCTCAAACTTCAAATTTCCAGACCATTCACCTGCAAAATAAACACAAGACAACAACACACCATGGGGAAGCTACACACTGGTTTATTAGAATAAACTCTGGGCTGCCTCCCAGTAGCGCTTAGTTTAAGAGTCCTCAGCCTGACTTCCTTTCCAGATTAAAGGTTCTGTAGTTCAGTGGTGATTTTGCTTCTCACCACTGGTTCACCATAATATTTCTTTACCCTCTGGCCATTCACTTTGAACTGCTGCTTCCTCTCTTCGCAATACAAATCTACAGCACCATGGGGGTACACCTTCTCAATCTTAAAAGGTCCTGACCATCTTGACTTGAGTTTCCCAGGGAACAACTTGAGTCTTGAGTTGAATAGCAAAACTTGGTCACCCTCTTGAAGCTCCCTTTTCTGAATCCTCTTGTCATGCCAAGCCTTGGTTTTGGCCTTGTATAATTCAGAGTTCTCATAAGCAAAATGCCTCATTTCCTCTAATTCATTCAGTTGCAATAGCCTAGCTTCCCCTGCCTTAGTATGATCAAAATTTAGCTTTTTTATGGCCCAATGAGATTTATATTGGAGCTCTAAAGGCAGGTGGCAAGCTTTGCCATAAACCAGTCTGTATGGAGACATTCCCAAAGGAGTTTTAAAAGCAGTTCTGTATGCCCACAGGGCATCATCTAAATGATTAGACCACTCCTTTCTTGTAGGTCCTACCATCTTTTCAAGTATTCTCTTGATTTCTCTATTAGATAACTCAGCTTGGCCACTGGTCTGGGGATGATATGCTGTAGCAATTCTGTGCTTAACCCCATACTTGGCTAAAAGAGTTTCAATCAATCTGTTGCAGAAGTGAGTTCGTTCATCACTGATTATGGCCCTTGGAGTACCAAACCTTGTGAAAATATTCTTTTGTAAAAACTTGCTAACAGACTTAGCATCATTGTTAGGTAGAGCCACTGCTTCAACCCACTTTGATACATAGTCCACAGCCATAAGGATGTAAACATTACCAAATGAAGGGGAAAAGGTCCCATAAAGTCCATGCCCCAAACATCAAAGAGTTCAATCTCTAGGATGTTGGTTAAAGGCATTTCTTGCTTATTGGAGATGTTCCCACTCCTTTGGCAATTATCACATTTTTTTACTAACTCATGGGCATCCTTGAAAATGGTAGGCCAGTAGTAACCAGATTACAGCACCTTTGCTGCTGTTCTCATACCCCCAAAGTGTCCTCCATATGCTGCAGCATGACATTGCTGCAGCACTAGCTGCTGCTCTTCATCTGCTATACATCTTCTAAACAACTGATCAGGGCATTTCTTGTAGAGGAAGGGTTCGTCCCAGTAATATTGCGTGACAATGTGAAAGAACCTCTTCCTTTGTTGGTGATTCATGTCACACGGTACCACCTTGCTCACCAAGAAGTTGACTATGTCAGCATACCATGGTGCTGCAACATCTGGTGCTGCAGCACTAACAGCCAGTAAGTGCTCATCAGGGAAGTGCTCTTTAATTTCACCAAATGTACCTGCACTTTCATTTTCCAGTCTAGACAAATGATCAGCAACTTGGTTCTCTACCCCCTTTTTATCTTTAATTTCAAGATCAAATTCTTGGAGGAGGAGAACCCATCTTATTAGCTTAGGTTTTGCATCTTTCTTAGTAATCAAATACTTAATGGCTGAGTGATCAGTGTAAACAGTCACTTTGGTGCCAACTAAGTATGATCTAAATTTATCAAATGCAAAAACCACAACTAACAATTCTTTTTCAGTAGTAGTGTAGTTTAATTGAGCATCTACAAGTGTTTTGCTAGCATAATAAATTGAATGAAAGACTTTTCCATACCTCTGACCAAGGACTGCACCTATGGCATAATCACTAGCATCACACATGAGCTCAAACGGTTTGTCCCAGTCAGGAGTAACAATAACAGGTGCAGTTACCAGGGCACTCTGTAACTTCTGGAATGCTGCAGCACAGGCCTCATCAAAAACAAATGGAGTGTCATGCTGCAGCAATTGACACAGAGGCTTAGAAATTTTGGAGAAGTCCTTGATGAATCTTCTATAAAACCCAGCATGCCCAAGAAAACTCCTGACACCTTTCACATTGGTTGGAGGATGCATCTTTTCAATCACTTCCACCTTAGCTTTATCAACCTCAATACCCTTCTTAGAAATTTTGTGACCCAATACAATACCTTCTTGGACCATGAAGTGGCATTTTTCCCAATTAAGCACCAAATTGGTCTCTTCACATCTGTCCAGAATCTTCTCCAAGTTATCAAGGCATATTTGAAATGTTTCCCCAAAAACTGAGAAGTCATCCATAAACACTTCCATTGACTGTTCAATAAACTCAGAGAAGATTGACATCATACATCTTTGGAAAGTTGCCGGTGCATTGCATAGCCCAAAAGGCATTCTCCTGAAAGCAAAAGTACCATAGGGGCAGGTGAAAGTAGTCTTTTGCTGATCTTCAAGTACTATGGCTATTTGATTGTAACCAGAGTAGCCATCCAAAAAGCAATAAAACTCCTTCCCAGCCAGTCTATCCAACATTTGATCAATGAATGGCAAGGGAAAATGGTCCTTTCTTGTGGCTTTGTTGAGCTTCCTATAGTCCATACATATCCTCCAACCAGTTATAGTTCTTGTAGGAATAAGCTCATTCTTCTCATTGGCTACCACTGTGACTCCTCCTTTCTTAGGGACACACTGCACAGGGCTCACCCATGCACTGTCAGAGATAGGATATACAATGCCAGCATCCAGCCATTTGATAATCTCTTTCTTCACAACTTCTTTCATAATGGGATTTAGCCTCCTCTGACCTTCAATACTGTTTTTAGCACCTTCCTCAAGAATGACTCTGTGCATGCAGATGGTAGGGCTAATTCCCTTGATATCAGACATTTGCCACCCAATTGCTTTCTTATGCCTCTTTAGGGTAGTAACGAGATCATGATCTTGATTCTTAGAGAGATCAGAAGCAATGATCACTGGCAATGTATCATTTTCCTCTAAATAGGCATATTTGAGATGCTGTGGCAATTCCTTCAGTTCAAGAGTAGGAGGCTTTTCTATAGAAGGCACATTCTTCTTAAGATTAGAATCTCCCAGTTCCAGAGACTCGTATTGCTTAGTCCAAACCTCTTTAACAGTGACTTCTTCATTTAGCAGCCCTTCTTCCAGTAATTCACCTCTGTCCACACTTGCAAATGCTTGCACCAGATGGTCACTCTGCTTGTTGAACTGCTTCTGAACTACAGAATCCAGAGATACTACAAAGGAGCACTCCTCAGTTCCTTTTTCAGGTAACTTCAGGGCATTCATGACATTAAACTTTATCTCTTGATCATTAACCCTCATAGTTAACTCTCCCTTCTGCACATCAATTAGAGTCTTGCCAGTAGCTAAGAAGGGTCTTCCAAGTATGATAGGCACTTCCTTATCTGCATCAAAATCTAAAATCACAAAGTCAGCTGGAAAAACAAATTTATCTACTTTTATTAACACATCTTCAATGATTCCTTCAGGATAGGCAATAGATCTATCTGCTAGTTGGAGTGTAACAGTTGTAGGCGTGGCAATTCCAATACCCAACTGAGTAAAGACAGACTTAGGCATCAAATTGATGCTTGCACCTAAGTCACAAAGAGCTCTACCAGTATAAGTTTCACCAATAGAACAAGGGATAGTAAAACTGCCTGGGTCCTTCAGTTTGCTTGGAAGCTTGCTTTGCATGATCATACTACATTCTTCTGTCATGGCTACTGTTTCAAATTCACCTAGCCTCCTCCTTTTTGTTAAGACATCCTTCATGAACTTTGCATAGTTGGGCATTTGTTGAAGAGCCTCAACTAGAGGGACATTAATGTGCAGCTGTTTCAACACCTCAAGAAACTTGCCAAATTGCTTGTCTTGCTGTGCCTTCTTCAATCTCTGAGGAAATGGTGGAGGTGGCACATCTTGATCAAGCACTGGTGGTGGCACTGGTATCGCATCAGATGCTGCAGCATCAGTTGCTGTCGCATCTGACTTATTTTTCTTTTCATTTTTTTCAACTTTTTCATTTTTTTCAGAATCTTTTTCTTTTCTTTTGTCACCACCACTTGTGTTAAGTGATGGCCCATTCAAATCCTTCCCACTCCTTAGAGATATAGCCTTGCATGTTTCCTTAGCCTTGGATGATGAAGCTTCAGTAGTAGATGGCAATGATCCACTAGGTCTTTGGGTTAGAGCAGAAGCTATTTGGCCTATTTGATTCTCAAGATTTTTAATTGCAGCTCCCTGTGTCTGATATTGAGTCTTTGTTTCATTCATGAAAGCCTTAAGCATGGCCTCCATAGAGTTATCAGTTGCAGGTGCAGCTTGTCTTGATTGAGCAGGAAATCCTAGTGGTACAGCAGGTGCTGGAGTAGCTGTTGCAGCAGGTGTTGCTGCAGCATTATTGTTCCACCTAAAATTTGGATGATCTCTCCACCCAGGATTGTAGGTATTTGAATATGGATTATTACCCTTGTTGTACCCAACATAGTTAACTGAGATAGGATTCGCAGGACATTCCTCATAAAGATGACCTCCCCCACAATAAACACAACTTGGAGAGGAACCGCATGGAGCTGGTTCAATTGCTGCTACAGTTGCTTCAGTTGCTGCAGCAGATGTTGCTGCAGCACTAGGTGTACCCATGTTTTTGATCATATTAGATAGTGAAGCCACTTGAGCAGACAAGGCAGTGATTTCACTGACTTCATGTACACCAGCCGCCTTCTTTTGAGCACTTAACCTAGCAGTAGGCCATTGGTAGCTATTTGCAGCAATATCCTCAATAAGATTATAAGCATCATTGTAAGATCCTTTAAGTAGAACTCCTCCAGATGAAGCATCAAGCATGAGCCTTGTTTGGGGTTCCAATCCATTGTAGAAGGTTTCCATTTGAATGATGACAGGAATACCATGGTGTGGGCACTTTCTCAACAGTTCTTTGTATCTTTCCCATGCTTCAAACAAAGTTTCAAATTCAGTTTGCTTAAAAGAGGTAATTTCATTTCTCATCCTGGCATTCTTTATTGGAGGAAAATATTTTGTCATAAATTTTTCTGCCATCTCATTCCATGTAGTGATAGAGTTAGGCTCTAGTGAGTTAAGCCAGGCCTTTGCTCTATCCTTCAAGGAATAAGGAAACAATTTCAGTTTGAAAGCATCATCTGTAACACCAGGGAGAATGAAATTACTGCAAACCTCAACAAATTGTTTCAAATGCAGATGTGGGTCTTCAAGGGGACCACCACCAAACTGCCCAATTGTTTGAAGCATTTGGAACATCATAGGCTTGAACTCAAAATGGGTTGTAGCAATTTCTGGCCTCACTATGCCTGTTTGCATAGTTTGAGGGTCAAAAATTGCATAATCCCTCATGGGTCTGTCCCTGTCATTAGCCATTCCTATGACATTCATATCAATAATCTGTCTTCTGTACCCTCCATCACCATCACCTTGAATTGTAGTGTGAGGTGGTGAAGGTGGTGGACTGATATCACCATCAACAGTAGGAGTAGGACTAGCCATAGCAGCAGCTCGCCCTAATTCAATAAGTCCTGGAGTGCTGTGAACTCTTCTCAGATTTCTAAAATGTCTTTCTATCTCTGGGTGCAACTGGAATTCTGGAGTGTTGCGTCTATGCCTGTGCATATGCTGCAGCAACAGATGTAGCAGCAACTAACGCTGGAGCAACAGAAACAACACAAACAGAATTAGTAACAAAAGGCACTAAGTTGCTAACTAATCAAACAATTAATTTAACTAAAAATCCCCGGCAACGGCGCCAAAAACTTGTTGTGTGAAAACTTAGTGCAAGTATACACTGTCTTAACAAGTAATAAAGGGTAAATGAGATCGTTCCCACGAGGAATTTAGCTAAATACAAGAGTTTAATTTTGCTAACAAATTAGTGAATAAAGTAAATGACACACAAATTTTGGGTAACATAAACAGTAAAGGTAAATGGAAATGGTGATTAAGATTCAGTGATGAGAACAAGCTGAGATGCATTCACTTCAGTAACTTCATTAATATGCTATTAAGGGTATATTCAATGCTGCAGCATTAGGTGCTGCAGCAATAAGACGTTATTCTCTCAAATACTTTACACTAGGTTTCCTTGCTAGAGTTTATCTCTAAACCCTAAAGAAGTACCTCCTATGCTGCTTGGACACCGGCAGTAATCACCTTATAGGTTTTACCTTCCTATCTCTAGGGTTAAGCAAGGAGCATCAAGATCTCTCATTAATGCCCACTACCCATATTACCTTGTGAGATTAATTTACAAACCATCTCTGAATTTATAAATGCTATTTAGAATAGACGGCCAATCCTACTCTAAATTGGAAATATTATCACGCACAAGGTAAAATGCACAACATTAAATATACTTCATGAATAGCATAAAAAAATCTAGTTACTTCAGATCCAGCATCTCAACTATGAGAAGTTAGCTCATATTGAGCTTACAAAACAAGGAAAACAACTTAAACAAAAGAGTAGAAGTCATATTACAAATTCCAAAGGAAGAAATGATACTATTGAGAGGAAACAGTGAATGAGCTCCAATAGTAACAATGAAGACCTGATCCAGCTCTTATAGTAAGATCCTCCAAGAGAAATGTAACTCCAAGTGATGCTGTCGCAATGGTCTCAGCAATGAAGCTTGTGGGTAGCAATGGTGAGCTAAGCACGCTATGAGGAGCTATCTCTATACTTCCTCGTGACGGCAGAGCATGCAAATGAAGAAGGAGGAATGTCCTTATATAGTGTGTCCTTGCACGCAACCCTAAAATGAGGGCCCTTTAAGGAAATGCGTCCTAGGATCGAGGGCAATCATGGGAATTCCTCAATAGGAAATATCTTTCCGTGCCATACAGCTCTGACACCTGTCCTTGCCTTAATTTCCGTGTTTTCCGCATTCTCCTTGAGCTTTCTCTCTCATCTTTCGCAAATCCCCTGTTGCGCTCGCACCTATTGCTGCAGCACTGACACCAAATACAATTAAATGCACTAAGGGCATCAAAATGCCCAAATCAAACCAAGTCTTTCCTGCACCAATAATTCTGACCAAAACACTTATTTACACTCTAATTAACACAACAAGTTTATTAACTTACTAGAATTCAGGCTTAAAAAGGCAAGTAATAACCACCATAAAGGATGGTTATCAATGCTCCACTACATTCCAAAACTCTCCGTAAACCACAATTGATGCTCTACATAATCTCTTCGTTATCTATCTGTTTTCAATTCTCCTCTGTTTCACCTCAAAACCTTTGCGCAACTTCCAAGCCTTCCTATTGCGATAGTCATTTTGCCTCCCACTGAGAACATGATGAAAGACAAGTCATATGTTGTAATTTTATGAGATATTTCAAAAGTATGAAGTCCTACATTGTTTGACGTTGCTAATTTTAATTTATTGAGATATTAATATTATATATATATATATATATATATATATATATATATATATATATATATATATATATATATATATATATTTAGACTTACAAGAGTCTATCCGAAAAAGCATATTTGAAACTATTATGATTAATCAAAATTATTTTTTATTGAATATTACTGTTAAATATTTTACTAATGGCTATTTACTTGAGCTCCAAGTATTTCCACATTCATTTATCGTATATGCGTCCAGATTCGTTACTTGTTGATACACTTCCCATTGCAAGCATTCATTACAACGGCTCGATATCCCATTGTAATCATTTAATTGCAACGTCTCCATTACGTTTCTCATAGTCAGAACTAATTTCATTCCCATTTCATTTGAATGCTCCACTACATTCCAAAACTCTTCGTAAACCACAAGTCAAGTCAAATCAAGTCATATGTTGTAATTTTATGAGATACTAGTACAATACCCGTGCATCCGCACGGGCCGATTGCGTTACGTGACACGATTACCCCAAATAAAAACGTTAATTTGAAATCTCATTAATTTAAAATCTATTGTAAAATATAGATGATGACTTGTATACACACAGGTGTTGTCGTTTTCTTTTTATGAATGAATTTAGACAGTATTTAAATAGCTTGAACATTACCCCCGTGAAAATAAAGAAAAATTTAAAGTAGATAAAAAAGGAGTTTCAATTAAAAAATTGATAAATATTAAAACCAAAAATGTAAAAGTATCAGTTAAAAACAATATGTGCATTTATCCCGTGTGTTTTTATATATCAATGCAGTGTTTTTTTATATATCAGTGTTGTTATCCCATGTTTTTTTTATATATCAATGCAACTATCCCGTGTTTTTTATATATATCATTGCAGTTATCCCCGTATTTTTTTATATATCAGTGCAGTTGTCCAGTGTTTTTTTATGTATCAGTGCAGTTATCTCATAGTTTCAATTGATTATTTGAGTTGATTAGTAGATTATTGTAGATAGTAAAAGATAGATAGTTTCAAAAATTATAATTATCAATGACAAATATTAATCCCGTGTTTTTTTATATATCACTGCAGTTGTCCCGGTGTTTTTTATATATCAGTGCAGTTACCTAGTAGTTTCAATTGATTATTTTAATTGATAGTAGATTATAGTAGATAGTAAATTTTTTAGATAGTAGATTATCAATAAAAAATAATTGTTTTAAATATTAATTAGTAATTTAAATAGTCATTAAGTCTGATTAATTTTTAAATAGTAGGTTTGTAGTAGTAGGCTTCAAAAAATTTAATTCTCAACGACAAATATTAATCTCATGTTTTTTTTATATATCAGTGTAGTTATCTTGTAGTTTCAACTGATTATTTTAGTTGATTAGTAGATTATAGTAGATAGTAAAAGAGATATAGTAGATTATCAATAAGAAATATTTATTTTAAATATTAATCAGTAGTTTAAATAGTCATTAAATATTGGTGTAGTTATCCCGTGTTTTATATTAAATATTAATCCTATGTTTTTTTATATATTGTTGCAGTTATCCCGTGTGTTTTTATATATCATCGGTGTTATCTCATTGTTTCAATTGATTATTTGAGTTGATTAGTATATTATAGTAGATTATTGCAGTTATCCCGTGTTTTTATATTAGATTATTTGATGATTAGTAGATTATAGTAGATTATAGTAAATATTACAGTTATCCCGTGTTTTTTTAGATAGTAGATTTATAGTAGTTTTCCAAAATTATAATTATCAATGATAAATATTAATTATAAATTGTCAAAAAACATTATAAATATCAATGGTAAATATTAATCCCATGTTTTTTTAATTATAAATTGTCAAAAAAAATTATAAATATCAATGGTAAATATTAATCCCGTGTTTTTTTTATATATCACTGTAGTTATCCCGTGTTTTTTATTTATCAGTGCAGTTATCTCGTAGTTTCAATTAATTATTTTAATTAATTAGTAGATTATAGTAGATAATAAAAGGTAGATATTAGATTATCAATAAGAAATATTTGTTTTAAATCTTAATTACTAATTTAAATAGTCATTAAGTTTCCTTGTTTTTAAGATAGTAGGTTTATAGTAGTAGTCTTCAAATTTTTTAATTAAAGTAGTGTTTGTATAAATTTAGAAATTTAGTTAAAAGAATTAAAGTGAAGTGATAAGAGAAAGAAAATAATTATTTATGGAAAAAGTAAAGTAAAAATAAAAAAATGAAGAAAGAGAATGTAAAAGAAAAATGAAAAGGAGGAAAGAGAGTGTAAGAAGAAAGAGAAAAAAGGAAGAAAGAAAGTGTAAGAGAAAAGTAAAAAGTAAGAAAGAGAGTGTAAAAATAAAGAAAAAAAGAAAAGTGTAATGACATTTTTACCCTAAAAAATTTGAGGTGTCTTTTAGATAGAATGAGGGTATTGATAAAATCATAAGTGGTTAATATGTATAAATACCAGTAACATACCCGTGCATACGCACGGGGCGATCGCGTGACGTGGTACTAATAGTACTCAATTCGAAATTCAAATTTTTAAAGTTCAAAGATTGATGAATGTAATTAAAATGAATATTGTAAAAGAAAACGAATGACCTATAAATGTAGTTATTATTTTACAAAAGGCAGTCAAGAGTATATGTGATGTGGTCATCCCTAAAGTAAACATTGCCCTAGTAGGCTATTAAAGCCTCAAAAGTTACAAAAAAAATGGTAAGTAACTTGTATGCCAAAATTGCTAAAATTCAAAGGGGATCGGAGTGGCATGAACTTAGTGTATTGAAAGAAGCATTTTCTTAATGCCCAAATATTTTCCATAGCCGCATAGTTATTCGACAAAAAATGAAACACTCCTGATGAAAGACATGATAAATAAATTATATACACGCATACCGAAATTGGGTCAATAAAAAATATACACAAATATGATTATAACATAATTTCACATTAGAGGAATATTGATACATTGTATACTTTAGCCTTCATATATAAAAAGAACAAAACAATAAGTTAACAATAATTTTGGAGCCAAAATCTTTAAACATCAGAAAAGCAACAGCATCAAGAATAGTAACTATCAACAGATGCTGACATACTGTAGCCAATATGGTCAAATAACTATGAAGCTCATTCTTGTAGTTGCATGGTGAACTATGGAGCTAAATTATTGAAGCTGAATGAATTGGTATGTAATGGAAATATCTAACAAAACCAATCAAAACCTTAATTTGTTCTTAACAAAGGGAAGGAAGAAGATAGAGAAGAGGATGGGAAACTGCCCAATAGTCACTGCCGCTGCATCAGCCCATGATTCTCTAATTTCAACATGTTTTTTCTGGTTTCTGCGTGAATTTTCTATATAACCATCCATAGCAGTTATCTCTTCAATGTTGAACACTTTCAATACCAATTTTTGCTCTCAACTCTATGTAAACCTTTCAAATTAATTTCTCATCTTTATTCACAACCTTGTGAGGTAATGTTCATGGGTTATCTCTGCGCCTCTATGCCAAAACTGAACTTTACATATGTTGGGTGCCCATCCACACTGATGCATTAACAGTTTCCTATCAAAATAGATAGAATAGGGGCCGAAAAATTGAAAGAACCTAGCTACAAAAAAAAGATAGAAGGAAATATGGAGAGAAAGAGGGACATAAAGCACAATTAGAGTGCAAGAGTTGATCATTCACCAAAACATAAACAATCATCTTGCATACTTGAAACAACAACTTTTCTAACCTTGTGAAAATAAAATTTCAGGAGTCAAACCAAGGTTTTATTAGAGTTTTGAGAGTTACATTGAGAGAAGGAATTGAGCAATTTTGTTCTCTCAGAATAACGATTACATGCCACGATTGGGTTATTGTTTTGCATGTAATTACAAAATATACAATGAAACCTCCTACCATCTTGAAGAGGAAAACAAAAGAAGAAACAAATATCTAATATAATGAAGTTATAATTAGCACACCCCATTATCACAGAAATCTGAGAGATTTGGCATATAATACAAAGAAACTATCTAGTCTAACATGAAAGACGTGCAAGCCTAACAATATTCAGAGATATCTAGAAGAACTAAACAAATTAAATGTTAGATAATGTGATGTACAACTTAACCATAGCATGATATGAATGTAGTAGATAAGGAGATATCAAAAGCACTACTTGAAAGCATGTGTACCTCCTATTTGTTTATCTGTGCAAGACAAATTGCTCAATCAAGAGGTCAATATACCCGATGCCATTCCAATTCTTCACCAACAAACTTGAGTTGAGATCTTCTAGTTCCAAAGGTTGTATAGAAATAAATGACTTGGTGAGTTTAACTTCTTATCAATCAAAACTAAAAGGCGATAGCTACAATTATATGCAGAGGTGGAAAAGGGGGGAGATAGAGCTCATTCTTAACAGATTGTTACGTTGACACATAGGATAGAGGATAGGGAAAGCAAACATACAAACAATTTAAGATGAAACATCAATAGACATGGATTTACATCTCAATATTACTGGGACACAAACTGTGTTACCCGTAGTCACTGCACAAACTTAAAAGTCACAATATTAAAGCATTGTTGGATGTGATACTTAAAAATAAGGATGAAAATAGATTCTAAAGTGTTTATATGAAATTCACTTGTAACTTTACAACCGACATATATATAGATCAATGCATTTAAAATGACCAAACCTTAAAACCACACTCTATATGTTAGTCTGCTCATCTTAGCTTAGCTTTCCTTTCCTTCAAAATTGGGGAATGGAAAGGAAATGGATTTTCCTTCTCATTTTTACCTCTTTATCTTTTTCTCAGACAGTTGAATCTCTTTTTTTGTTTCCCTTTTCCTTTTTTGCGTTGTTTCCTCTCTAGTTGTTTCTCTTCTCTTTTTCTTCTCCCATTCTGAAACAATAAGGCAAGATGAAGAAATGAAACCCAAAGCTTTTACCTCTTTCTGGGCCTCTCTCCTTGTTGTATTCTTCTGTGACAAATGTTTGTGTTAGATCCAATGAAATATTTCTGTTACAAAATAGAGCTGCAATTTGTGTAAATGTATCTATTAAATCAATAGCAATAACCTTTTAACAGAGTCAGTAGTGATTTAGAACATCAACAAAATGGCAAGATTGCTTAATATAAGTAAATACACTATTAATAAATCATGATTTATATCTTCTATAATCATTTTAATCCAATTTGGCAATATAATAGATCTTCTACTTTTTATATTGTTCTTTTATTGGTTTCTTAGACAAATCACAAACATTGATGTCTCTTTGACCTATTAAACACAAAGAAGCCCATTAAACTTGCGTATCATCAAAAGTAACCAAATTGAAGCCAAGAATACTACTTGAAATAAATTTGGTATGTGCTTAGATGTAAAGAATACTACTTGAAAATTGCAGTTTATTCTGATGAACAACTAAATAGTATACCTCAAAATAAGTCAAAATTAAAATAAATACTTGCAAGTTGCTGTTATATATCTTATCTGCAAAACTAAAAAAGTTGATAATCAACCAATGTTGAGAATTGTTCTAGTGTATCTCATTGGTCCAAATGTATCTAATGAAAAGCATACCATTGTGTATCTCCTCATTCTAGCATACCATTGTCCTGCATATGTAGGAGAAACACTTACAATAAAGGGTAAGTGTGAGTAAAAATGGGCTTAACCTTTGCATTGTAAAAATGGGAAAGGAACTCATTAGTTGATTAATTAGGTGAAATGGAAGAAAGAGAATGGAATATAAAATGACAGAATTTGTGACGTAGTATTGACTCCTGAATCACTGTTTTGGGCTCTGGTAGATTGTTCTGAGCACAGTTTTCTTTTGTCTGTAGATTCATTCTACATACCATGTGCACGACATTGCATGCATACTGCGCACTGCCAATGTCCTGGGGATTAGGCTACCTTGCCGACAATGGAGGTTGGAATCTGTAAAAATTGTAGGCAATTACAGAATAGGATGGACTATGAAGCAACAATGGATAAAAAAATTCTGTTGCAAAATTGGCTTTAAATTTGGTTGCCAAGTCTGATGCACCAACCACCATATCATTATTTCCTATAGATACACTTAATAAAATCCACAAGTCACTCATAGAACAAATAAGATGGAGTACAGAAAGCTACAGAATTAGTGCAGCAAGTATAGGATGTAGCAAGGCAAGCTAATACTACCAGTACAAATTTACTTTTGCAAAGCTAATATAGATGGAAATTTCCACCACTTATATTCATAAATTTGTACTTACATTGGTTGAAGTTACAAACAATCTATACCCAAGTTCAATTCAATGTCACCAAGTAACTAAAACAATGTCAACAAGTAAGGAAGAAAACCTTTACCAACAGGTAACTAAAACATTGTCGGCAGAAGAGACCTTCATTCATGACAAATACGTAAGTCAACTAAATACCTAAAGGAGACTATATGACTTCAATTAAAATAAGCAAGATGTGCAATTAAAAGGCAATTAAACACGACTAAATTTAATCCCATTATGAAAGTGTTAGAAGAGGTGATGCCAATTACCTGATCATGCCACAATAAACTAAACCATGATGAGGATTCTTCCTACTCAAATCTTTAATGAGTTCCACACGATGAGAGGTTATAGCGTGAATAACAATATGCAGAATAGATCAATCCCTCTCTAAACTAACAAAAAGTTTCTTTCTTTAAGTTGCAGTTAAGTTTAACCCACATGGGCAAAATAGGAAACTAACAAAAAATATCATAAGAATAAATTTACTTACAACTGGATTGTGATGCATAAGAATAAACTTGAGTCCGAGCAACCTCTCCCACTTTGGGTATTCAACTAAAATGCATTTACCACCTGAGATGCAATGAGGAAAAATATCAGTCATAAATAAAGTGGAAGTTATTATTAAGCCACACTAAGATCTCAACACAAACTTCTTATCCTCGTTGTAGAACTTGTTATCCACATTGTAGTTACAATCAAAAGTAAATGACTCATACCATTGGAAACTTGGATTGCTATAACTGAGAAACTCGTGATACTTAAAAATAATCAGCATAAAATGAGTTGAAAATTTCTTCAAAAAAATTGTTGCTGTCTCGGCTCAATGTATGTAACTTACAGTATCAGTGCCTAAATCACCACTCATGGCAGATTTGCCTTTATCATATTGAGATGAATTCTGCATCAGAAATAACAAAGAACATGTTAGATTTGTTAATCTCAGATTAATGAACTGAATATCATTCCTTGAACAATTGGGTTACAATGCGAATGTTATATACAGACTCAATATAGAATAGTAATAGAAGTGAGCAAAAACAAGTAAAACAGTAAAACAGAATAGGCCTAGTTTAAGCCAATGACTAAAGGCCCAAGTGTACTAAATGGACAGGCCCAATTATCCAACAAATCCTCCCCCAAACTGATGTTTGTTCAGTGATCTAATGCTGCATCAGAAAACTCAGTTCTGTTCACCATAATGCACTACATCAAAATCAGTTTGGAGATCTGTTTGGTGCTAGATCATTAGCTCTCTGCATGCCCAGCATTCTTCTTAATTTCTGGAAGCTCTCCAGCTTTAATGGTTTAGTCATTATATCTGCAATCTGATCCTGAGTGCAGCAGTGCAGCAGTTCTACAGTTCCCTTTTTGGCCAAGTCACGAAGAAAATGGAACCTTAAGTCTATATGTTTGCTTCTCCCATGTAAAATGGGATTCTTTGACAACTTTATGGTGGAGTTATTGTCACATAGAATCACAGTTTTTCCCTTTTGAGGATGGCCTAGCTTTTCCATGATCCTTCTAAGCCAAATGGCTTGACAAGCACACATGGCTGCTGCAATGAATTCAGCCTCAGTAGTAGATAAAGTCACTATAGGCTGCTTCTTGGATGCCCAGGCAGTAGCACCACTTCCCAGGATAAACACATATCCTGAGGTGCTCCTCCTATCATCTAGATCACCTGCAAAGTCACTATCAGTGTAGCATAATAGTTCATTCATTTTTGGTCTGCTGTACAGAACTCCCATGTCAATGGTTCCCTTCAAGTATCTCATTATTCTCTTAGCTGCTTGCATGTGAAGTTCAGTAGGACACTCCATGTATCTGCTAATCAGTGCCACTGAATACATAATGTCTGGCCTTGTAGCTGTAAGGTAAATCAGACTGCCTACTATCTGTTTGTAGTAGGTTGCATCCACCTTGGCGCCTTCTCCTTGCTTTGTGAGTTTGAACCCAGGCACTACTGGTATGCCCACTGGTTTGCTGCTGTTCATGCCAAACTTGCTCAGAATTTCATTTGCATATTTGCCTTGACAAATGAATATTCCTTGTGAGTTTTGGATCACTTCAACCCCCAAGAAGTAAGTCATTCTTCATAGGTCAGTCATGGAGAATTCCTTCTTCATAGATTCTTTGAATTCTCTCATCAATTCTTTTGAATTTCCAGTGAATATTAGATCATCCACGTATAAGCTGATCACCAGAAATCTGTCACTGACTCTCCCTTTAATGAACAGAGTATGCTCAGATTCACACCTTTCAAAGCCTTCTTTGTGGAAGTATGTCTCTATGCGACTGTACCAGGCTCTAGGGGCCTGCTTAAGGCCATATAAAGCCCTTTTGAGCTTGTATACTTTGTCCTTTGAACCCTTTAAATGGTATCCTAATGGCTGTTCTACATAGACTTTCTCTCTAATTTCACCATGCAAGAAGGCACTCTTGACATCTAGCTGAAATACTTCCCATCCTTCTGTTGCTGCAACTGCTAGGATAGTTCGGATTGTGTCCCATCTTGCTACAGGGGCATACACCTCAGTGTAGTCTATTCCATATTCTTGAGCATAACCCTTGGCCACCAATCTTGCTTTGTGTTTGTCTATTTCACCCTTCTCATTGAACTTGGTTTTGTAAATCCATTTTACACCTATCACCTTTGCATCTGTAGGTAGTGGGACAAGTTCCCAAGTGTCATTCTTGATGATTGCATCCATCTCTTGGTCCATGGCCTTTCTCCACTTGGAGTCCTTCACTGCTACTTCAAATGAGGTAGGATCTTCATCATTTGTGATAGCAGCCATAGCTGTTAAGCCCTGTTCTTCACCATCTGACTCTCTAGGAAAGTGGAGATCAGTTTCATACATTCTCAAATAAGCAGGAGGTTTTCTTATCCTCCCTTGTTCCTGTGCTTCTTCACTGTCACTTTCATCATAGCTTTGCTCAGTTTCTTCACTTGTTGCTTGATCCTCTGTCTGCCTCTCATTTGGTTCATTAGTGGTATTGATTTCAGTAACTTGCCTTTCAACAGTGTCCTCCTCATCATCACGGAGATCTTGCTCATTCACCACTTCCTTTCCTTTCCAATCCCATTTTGCCTCCTCATTGAATACTACATCTCTACTTATTATAACCTTCTGACTAACAGGATTGTACATTTTGTAGGCTTTTGAATCTTCATTAATGCCAAGTAGTACGCACTTGGTGCTCCTATCATCCAATTTCTTTCTTTGTGCTTCAGGAACATGTACATGTCCCACACATCCAAAGACCTTAAAAAACTTGGCAGAGGGTTTGTTGCTAGACCAAGCCTCTTGTGGAGTCATGTCCTTCACAGCAGCTGTTGGAGACCTGTTTTGGAGGAATATACTCCAGTTGACAGCTTCAGGCCAAAACTTCTTTGGCACTTCTTTGTCATTCAACATGCTCCTCACCATGTTTAGAGTAGTTCTATTCTTCCTTTCTGAAACTCCATTTTGCTGGGGGATGTAGGCAGCAGTAAGTTGTCTCTTAATTCCACAATCTTCACAGTATTTTACAAATTCTGCTGAGGTGAATTCACCTCCTCTATCTGTCCTTAGACAAGCAATTTTCTCACCACTCTCCATCTCAGCAGCAGCTTTAAACTTCTTGAATGTGTTCAAGGCTTCTGATTTTGCAGCTAGAAAGTAAACCCAAGTCTTTCTAGTTAAGTCATCAATGAAGGTAATGAAATACTTCTTCTTGCTGTTGGATTCAGGGGTTAGAGGGCCACAAATATCAGAGTGTACAAGCTCTAATTTTTTTGTGGCTCTCCATGTAGTGTTCTTAGGGAAACTGTGTCTGCTTTGCTTGCCTACCATGCAGCTATCACAGACTTTCTGATCTTCATTCAATAGAGGCAAGTCCTTCACCATTTCCTTTTGTGCCAACAGTTTTAATCCTGACATTCCTAGGTGACCATATCTGCGATGCCATAACCTTCCAAGGTCTTCACATTCTGCTTTGAGACAATTAACAGTTGCCATTGCAGCAAACACTGGAAATACCTTTTTCTCAGTCATTTTTGACTTCATTATCAACCCTTTCTTCTTGTGATGAACCTCACATATGTTATCCTCAAAATACACACCTGGGCCCTTTTCTTGTAACTGACCAACACTAAGCAAATTATTGGATAATTCAGGTATGTACAGGACATCAGTAATTACTTGAATTATGCCTCTAATTCTGAGTTTTATGTTGCCCTTTCCAACAGCCATTATAGTGGATCCATTCCCTAATTTTACAGCTACTTTGTAGTTCTCATCTAAGCTACAAAACCATTCCCTAATGCCTGTCATATGATTGCTACAACCAGAATCTAAAAACCATTGCCATACCTTTTCTGTGAAGGTGTTTTTGAGATCAGTTGTAGTCATTAGGAGCAGTTCTTCCCCTTCTTCGCATTCTGCATAGTTGGCATTCTCCTCCCAGCTTGGACATTCATTCTGATAGTGTCCATATTTGTTGCATTTGTAGCATTGAATGGAGTCCTTATTTGTGTTTCTTCCTCTGCCTCTTCCACCTCTTGCATTTCTACCTCTTCCTCTGTAGCCACCTCTGCCTGCAACTGTGGCTTTCAAGGCTTGCTCTTCTTCTCCTTTGTACTCTTTCATTCTCTGTTCATGAACCAGCAGGCTTGCTTGCAATTCATCAACAGAGAGATCAACACCACTATTGGCTTCCTCTATTGCGCAGACCACATATTGGAATTTCTTTGGCATAGATCGCAAGATCTTTTCTACCACTGCCGTTTCATCCATCTTGTCATCGCCACTTGCTTTCATCTTGTTAGCCACTGCTAACGTTCTTGCAACATACTCATTTACGCTCTCTTCTTCCTTCATGCCAAGCAACTCGAATTCTCTTTTCAAGGCTTGCAATTGCGCTTTCTTGACTTTCGTTGTTCCTTGGTATTTCTTCTTCATTGATTCCCAGATTTCCTTTGCGGTGTTCTTGTTCATGATGGTCTCAATTATTCCCCGATCCATTGCTTGAAACAGGTAATTCTTGACTTTAACATCCTTCAATTTCGCGTCATCAGCTGCCTTGGTTTGCTCTGGTGTTGCTTCATCATCGAGCGTAGGAATTCCTGTCTCTATCAGAGGCCAATATTCTTTGGATCGCAGCAAGTTTTCCATGAGCATCGCCCAGTGTTCGTAATGCCCGTCGAAACGTGGGATCGCCGGTTGCACATATGATCTTTCTTCCATCGTTGACGTCGTCGCCGCCATGGTTCACGATTGATTACCGTTCGTTGTGACTGGCTACGGTTAGTTTGTTGGGAAACCGTTTTGGATTCAGTTAGCTCTTGATACCATTTGTTAATCTCAGATTAATGAACTGAATATCATTCCTTGAACAATTGGGTTACAATGCGAATGTTATATACAGACTCAATATAGAGTAGTAATAGAAGTGAGCAAAACCAAGTAAAACAGTAAAACAGAATAGGCCTAGTTTAAGCCAATGACTAAAGGCCCAAGTGTACTAAATGGACAGGCCCAATTATCCAACAAGATTACAGTGACTCTCCAAATATCTTTTTCCCGATCGATTTTTGCTACGGTGTCAAAATTTCTTGCCATTTCCCTATAGTAGTCAGCCCCTAAACGTAAAATGCATATTTGATACTATTTTGATTAATCAGAATTATTTATTATTGAATATTACTGTTAAATATTTTACTAATGGCTATTTACTTGAGCTCCAAGTATTTCCACATTCATTTAACGTAAATGCGTCCAGATTCGTTACTTGTTGAGCACTTTCAACTTTCCACAATTTTAGCGTAACAAACTGAGTGGTTATAGGCTCCTCTTTGAGTGACTTCCTAACAGAATGCAAGTCGAATAGCAATTTGGAGTTAATGCATAAACACAACTCAAAAACCGTTCCTTTCTTTAAAAACAAGCTCCTCTTCTTCTCTGAATAGCGGAACCCATCCTTTGCTTTGTAAAATGTGTACGTTTGGATGGAGTATTTTTAGGAGGTAATATAATTTTGGTTCTTTTTTTGTACTCCCCCCCCCCCCCATTATACCCTATACCCCCCAAATATGTCAAACGGATGATTTTACCCCTGATTTCCAAAAAAGTTTCGGAATTACCTATTAAGACATGATTCCGGAACGCTTTTTTTTAGGATTTCCGGAATTACGTGAAAATTTACGGAATTATGTGAAAAACAGCTTCCGAAAGTATGTAAAAAAAGGTATTTCCGGAATTCCCGAAAAAATGGCTTCCGGAATTATGTTAAAAAGGGTATTTCCGGAATGGAAAATGTTGTTTTGAAACTTTTTTAAAAAATTGACTTTTACGTTACCTACGGTTTTGTCCGTAGGTAAAAGGTTTTTATCAAAAAATTGCACTTTTACCTACGGTTATGTCCGTAGATAAAAGGTTTTTGGGGGTATAATGGGGGGTACAAAAAAAACTATCTATAATTTTTGGGGGGAATTCAAATATTTTAATTCAAAAGTTTGAACTAAAATATTTGAATGCCACCCCCCCCCCCCCCCCCAAAATTACATTACCTCCTAAAAATGTTCTATGCAAACATAGGGTTAGGATATGATAGTACTCCGTTAATTAATCACATTACTTTCATTCATTCAAATACATCATCCATCTGGTTGCTTAAATTACACTTAAGCCTTTCGCCCTCTAGATCATTCACTTAGAATAACTAAGGAACAAAGTCTCATTAGGTTATACTACTTAACAGGTATACTACGTAACAGGTTCAAATTTAGTTTAGCAAATTAAGGAATTCAATCTTCACCAAAAAAAGAAAATTAAGAAAGCAGTCAAATAGTTTACAAATTAGAAAACACACTTTAACAATTTAATAGTACTCTAATCAATTAGATCTCCATGTATTATTGATTAATAGCCTTCTGAACTACATATTTTTTTTTCAATAGGCCTGAACTACATATTTGGATTCTAAACATTGTCTAACTGCAGTGGCGGATCCGGGAACCTAGGTTAGAGGGTGCAAAAAAAATTATTATCAAGATTATAAGTTCATAGTATCATTGATTTTTTTTAAAAAAAAAAAATAACTTCGTGATTTAACTACAATTTTTTCTATGAGTAAATCATCAATTTAATCTTTAAGTTTACACTATCTCCTAATTAGTCCCAAAAGTATATAAAATTAGTAAGTAGTCTTTAAAATTTGTATCATCAATCAAATTAAATCCTAAAGTTTTATAAGTAGTCAATTACATAGACCAATGAGATAAATTTCTTAAAATTATAGAGTCTAGTTTGACAAATTTCACAAACTGTAGGAGCTATCCACTATTTCCATATACTTTAGAGATCAAGTAGAACAGAGCGTGTAAGTTCAGATATTAAATTAAGAGTTCAATCTTTATTTCATTGTTAAACTGAAAAAGCTGAAGGATCTAGGTGCAAATTTTAAAATTCAGGGAGGTAAACAAATTCCATGAGAAAATTTATGAAGACTTTTATTTTTGAGAGTGTTCAAGTGCACACCCTGCAATGTGAGTAGATCTGTCGGTGACTAAACTAACTGCTTAGAAACGAGGCCTAATCGAATAAGGCTTACTTAAAAGTCATTATTAATCATTCTAAGTGTTCTTATTTGGTTCAAATCATCCATTAACACCTTACAAACACAAGATCATAATACTAGAATGTTTATTTCTCCTAATATCATCATCTTATACCATTCACACATCACGCCTTAATTTTTGTGCTTAAACTAATATCACATCGATTCAAATCATCCCAGGCTTATCCGAGGGTTTATAGAAATTCTAATGAACACTACTTAACCTATCCTTGCACTTGACATCTCAAATATGATTACCACAATTTATCCTCTTAAACCAAGCACTTAAAAGTGCATAGTACCTTTAGGGCATCAATTCAAGGTACTGAGCTGGCGCACTACAAGAATATGCTGATTTACCTACCTGATATTTCCGAGGGATTTTTTTTTGTCGCTAATATGTTCGTTTCCGACAGATAGTTCCCTCGCTACAAGTTTAAGGCGTTTCCTGCTTATATTTCCGACGGAATTTAAATCCCTCGCTAGCTTCCGAGGGAAAGTTCGGTCGGAAATGCATAAATATCCCTCGCAAATGTTTTTCACTTAAAACTAAAATAGCATCTTCATCGACCTCACTTTCACTCTAACCCTAAATCCTCTCCTCTCCACCCTTACTTGCACACCACTCCCATATATTCTCATCTTCGCGTCTCCACCTCAATCTTCCTGAACCCCCTTAATCTCATAACCCTTATCTTGAACCCTTTAATCCCAAATTCAAGTGTGAAAGCAATAGCAGAGATTCAACTCGTTCAAGCGTGGAAGCAATCCTGTCATCTTGAGCCCTTAATCGCGTAAACCTCAATCGCACCATCCTGTCATCTATCGCCTTTCTTTCGCTCGTCTTCCTCTCGTTGGCCGTCTGTGAAATAGCATGTCATTCCCGGTGAGTTTCACCTTTTGCTGGATCTCTGCTTCCTCTCGAAGCTTCTTTTCTCCCCCTCGTTGTTAATTGTCAGTGAGTTTCCGTTTTCGTTGCTTTCGCCTCTACTTCATCGTTTCACTAGGGTTTTTGGTTCTCTTTCAATGTATGTACGTATCATGGTTGTGATTCTCCTATTAGCACAACACAAAACATTTCACTATACGATCTTTTATTTATTTATATTCTAAACTTATGCTCAAATAAATCCAATAATGTAAACAATTGCTTGTTGATATAGCTTTTTTGAAGCGCCGTTTTTTTTCGTGTTTCTGAAAACCTCCGTCTTGTGAAGTTTTTTTTAGTTCAGATCTGTTGCCGTTTTAGGTTTTTTCTGCAGTTTTTTATGTTTCTTTTTATGGATGGAGGTAACTGTTGATGCTCTGGCGTTTCACTTGTAATGCTGGGTAAAGAATGCTTAGAATGCTTAACAATTTGCTGCATTCACTTTGACAGAAAGCAGAACAGATCAAGTTCATGGAAGAGCTTTTGCTAGTGTTGAAGCTAGAGCCAATCAAGTCTATACTACAGTAAGAACACCATTCATTCCATGACATAACTATATCACTAGTATATTGATATTTTTCAGCTACTTATACCATTATTAATCTATATCCTTGTAGGTACTTCTTGTTCAGTCTAAATTTTATCAGAAAGTTGTGTCTTGCTACGCTGCTGTTCAAATTTGATAAGAAAAGTTAATGAGTCATGATATGAAAAGTCTAAATCTAATATGTTGCACTTGAATTTCAGTGCTAATCTCCATGTAACTAATTAGGTTTTGTAATTTATGTTACTCTGACCAAATGGCTTGTTATTGTATAGGTGAAGGAGAACTATTTAGGCTCGGCTGAAATTGCAAAATTTTGAACTTCATTCAGGCCATCAGTAGCATGGATAAAATATCAAAATGTATGTATCTCCAAATCACAAATCCAGTTGCTTAAGTTATTCGTTAGATTTAATGTTCTGGAGTCGGTTTAACAGCAACAAATTGAGTTAATATCGTGTAAGCTTAAACAAACTGCTACATTTATTCCTTTGCATACTATACTTTCAGATGCTTGGCTTTGTTTGAAAATAAATGTGACTCAAAAACATGCTTCTTTCTTCCTACTATTTGTTAATTAAAGTAATTTATAGCACTATATAGTATGAAAGCAAAAACTTTTGTAGTCTTATAGGTTGTTGAGTATTATTGATCATGTTGATCTTAGAATGAGTGAATGTTTTCTTGTTGTTGTCGTTACCTTTGCAGGAGCATTTCAGTAATTTTCCAAAAAATAGAGGAAGCATTGCTGGGTAAATTTTGTACTAAATAAGGGTAAGATGCATTCTCAGTCTTTTTCAATTTGATACCAAGTTGATATCTGTCAAATTGAGGGAGAATATGAGACTGCAAATCTGAAATACATTGTTGGCTAAAAATGAATTAAAAAAAATAAAACATTTGAATTGATCCAACCTTGGTTTATCATTGCTTACAATTATTACTTATTACCTGCAACTTATTAATTTATTATTATTATTATCCATTTTATTATCAAATCATATAACAAAAGTTTACAAAACTGCTGATGTTAGGAACTTGCAAACTTTTCTGGCCTTTGAGTCTGTAGTATTGGAGTTATGCAATTATGCAGTCTTCTTTTGAGGTGATATTTTTATGTTGATTACATTCTCTATATGTCTATTCATTACAGGTTTTAACTCTTGATTCTTGAATAATCACTTGAGATGAAGTTAGTAAGATGGATAAGTCATGGATAGCTCACACCTAACGATTCTTTTGTGGATTTGATATTACTACCAGGTCTTGGAGTAATGGGAGTGAATAGCAAAGATGATATACTGATATTACTTGCTTCAGCTTGGAGTCAAAAAAATGTAAACTCTGGATTGAAAGTGTTTGGATGCCTATTACTTTAGTTTTTGCTAGGGAGTTTATTTTATTTTTCAAATATACAAGATTTGATAAATTTCGTGTTTTTGCTTTGATTCCATTTGTTGTGTCTGATGAATCTTGGATACTTGATATCTTCAGTGTGTAATAAAAAATATTTGTGGTGCTTGAATAGATGACTGTAGGGATATAGTTTATTTTTTTTGCTGTGAATTAATATTTCCGACGGATTTGTGACGGATTTGCGACGAAAATTTGTGATGGATATTAGCGAGGTATATTTGCGAGGGATTTGCGACGGAGTTTTCGAGGGATTTGCGACGGAAACGTTTCCGAGGGAATTTTCCATCGGAAATCGTTTGCGAGGACCGTTTTTCCAATGGAATTTTGTCCGTCGGAAATTCCGTCGGAAACGTGAATTAGCGACTGATTTTCCTGCTTTTCCGAGGGATTTTTCCCTCGGAAATCACCGAAATTCTTGTAGTGGCGATAGCTCTAGTGCTCTACAATATGTGTATAGTTTGATATCTTTTAATTTAGTTTTTCATTAGTTATCTTGCATAGTTTTCATAGCAGAATAACTTTGTTTTCAATAGTGAGCTCAAAGACTTCGGTTAGTTGTTAATTTGGTGTTTTTGAGATACTTGAAACTCTTAATCCTTCTATTTGTTTGTGTCTCATCACTTAGCTATGGAGGGAGATCACCAAGCAACCAAAATGAAGCAAAAAGACACCCTTCAATTTGATGTTTCATCGCCTAGCGAACCACAACTTGCCTAGAGACATAACAGAGAAAGAAGAAATGTTTATGTGCAGTTTCGCCTCGTGATAATTACTACAAGAAAATTGACCTATAGCGACGGCAAAAATCGGTGGGTAAAGGGTTAAAAACCGTGGGTATAGCACCAAAAACCTATACCGACGGAAAAAAAATTTGTGGTCTTTATTTGGCTATACCCACAGAAAAATGGCGCTGCTATAGCCTATAGTGACAGTTTTTTTTAAGAGCTATACCCACGGTTACTTTTCCGTTGGTATAGGTTTTAACAACCCTCTTAATTTTGCTATACCCACGACTGAATTTCCGTTGGTAAAGAATTTATTAACAGAGTTTGTAGGTTTTAGTGGCACCACTTATCATTAATGCCAATGATAATTTAATATTTTCTATTGAAATATTAAACCAATTAAAAGCTAAATATAAAGTAAATAAATATATTTATGAAACAATAAAATAAAATAAAACTATAATCATATTGAAAATTAACATCAAGTCTTACAAGCATGTCAACTTACAAAATAGGTAAAAATGTCAATCTAAGAGCATCATATTGACATTTAAAAAAACGTAAAATAAGTGTTACAATAATCTCAAAAGTTACAAAAAATATCAGATTGCATACACTTAATTTTTAAGCTTAGTTCGACAAAAGAAAATCAGCTTCTAATCTTCATTGGCGTCATTATCTTCATTAGTGTCTGGACTTGGAGAAGTCATTAACTGAAACAAATACAATGTTTGTTGCTGCTAAATTAATAAATAACTAAAACAAATGAAATTATGTGGCAAGAAAAGCAGACAGGAGAAACAAATGAAAATGATAGAATCAATCACTTGAAATTATCATAAAATCAATAACAGAGTCTTGAAATATTTGTTAAACCATATTATAAGCTAACACCTACATTGTTCACTACAGGCATAGCTGCTTTTCTTTACTTTCCATCTTTGGAGATTCTATTTTTGACAAATGACAATAGATCTCTTAATGCTTGAAATCAGAACCTATATTTCTATGTTCCCTTCATGTTATATAAGGCAACTCCCAAGAAATAACAATGTTACAAAATCAAAATAGGCATCTTGATGAAATATACAATAAGCACTGGTATCTAGAAAAACTCACCATGAAATAAAGGAATGGAAAGAGAGATGATATGGGCAGTGCTGAATATGAGAAGAAAAAATACATTAGAGAAACTTGGACAGAGTAGTTTCAACTCATTGATGAAGACATGAGAATTTATAAAGTAAAAGCAATCACTATAAGCAACTATTCAGGTTTGTTGGAAATGCACATAAGCTAGTGATCCTTATATTAACATTATTAAAAAAACATAGAAATAGTAATAAGATAAGTGAGTGCAAATACTAGAAATTTTCAAATCAGATGAAGTGCCATATTAGCAGAATCAATAGAGAAGACATGAAAATTTAAGATACTCAAATAAAAAGAAATCAAATTGCTTACTTGTCTGGAACAGCATTCTCATCAGATTTATAACTCCAGTTAATTCCCTTAAGTGCAGCCTTTTCCAGAGGATCACCAACCTGGAGAATATTATATGTTAGGATTGATTTCTATTGTGTTGTCTTATCTTTCATGATTTATTTTGTAATATAATAATTAGGATTAGGAATCTAGTATTAGTATAAAAAAGCATAAGGATTTCAACTTAGAGCTTGTTAGGATGAAGGCCTCAAACTAGGATAAAGTTTAATAGAAATACACAATAATGAGACATGTAAGCTTACCCATTGAATTCAACTGAAAAGCAATAGAGTGGTCTCTCCCTTAGGTTATGATAGCATCATACCTTGCATCAATTAATCAAGGACCTTCTTATACTCTTTTAGTCCCTGCAACATATTGTTAAAAAATTAACAAGTCATATCACAATTCATTTTCAAAACCAAGCCATACCAATATTTACGATTCATCTGTCGGCAAACATTACCTTAATAAGCACATAACCAACAGCAATTGCAGAAAATACAACCAAGAATGAAATGAACAATCCACTTTCCCAACTATTAGCAGTCACCTATAATTTGTCAATTCCAAAAGGGGGAAAAAGTCAATACAATTAAAATGAGGCAGAAATTGCATATTTGGGATAATAAAAAAACAAAATCATCGAGTCAAAATTATTGAATCCTACTGTATCTAGTGGTGCAGGTCCTAATCATTCATTGAAGGGTTGGCAGTTCTCTTTGGGAGGTCACTACAAGGTGAACACTGATGAGACTCATAATAATCCTGCTCATGGCAGCCCAGCCTGTGGTGGCTTGATTAGAGATGGAAGAGGAACTTTTATCAAGGGGCTCTATGTTAAATTGAGCTTCAGCACAGCTCATTATGCAGAATTTTCTTCACTGGTTTATGGCATTATATTGGCTTCCAACTTTTCCTTGAGGCATGTTACATTTGAACTGATTCAAGCCTTGTGAATAACATGTTACATGATCCAGAAAGGACATAAATCTATTGCTTCTCTTAGACCTCTCCTTGAAGAGGCTCTTTTCTATCTTAGATTACTAGTTTGAAAATCCTTAGTTAGCCTAATTTGTTGGGATGCTAATACATGTGCTAACATAGTAGCAGATAGAGGTCAATCTAAATTGTTAACTTAGACTGCTTTGGATTGTTCTTTTCCTTTATTAGATGCACTGCTTGATACTGACACTAGGGGAGCCTGTTTCCCAAAGTTAGTTGCTGGTAGTTAAGTGTAATGCTCTCCTTGTTATATATAAAAAAGAATTATATTATATATATACACGTATAAATAACACATGTCTTATAGCATATATGATACCCGCATGATCAGTTAAAACAAAATTTTAAAACTCTTACCACTCGCTTTTCATCTTCAAAAGTGCTCTCAGCCGAAATTCCAACCTGAAGGTATGAAAACTTATTGTTTACACAAAGGAAAGCAAATAGGAGTGGAATGCATAGAAAGAACACAATAAAATCCTTAAGCAAAGAACAGGCTATGAAATTTAAGTGCTTTGACAAAGAATTATTTTACCAGCTCAGTGTAGGAAGTCCTTGACATGTTGGAGAGGCTCTTAGTAAGAGCGACAATCTCGTTACAAGTATCTTGAAGCTTTCTCCAGACCTAATATTACAAATCAGGATTTCAGACTGTCATACACTTCAATCACAGATCCTTGCTTCTGCACACAACTGTCATGTATTTCGTCTTGTGATTTCAGAGACTGAACGTCTACCTTATTTTCCATATGAAAACAAAAACAAAAACAAGTGCAACTGGCAATTGCATATAATATACTTATACTCTTCATAATAATGCAAATGCCACTGCTACAGGTACAAAATTCAGTAGTAGCTAAGTCCTTAAGGTTACAGTTTCTCTAAGGAAAAACAGAACTACTAGAGAAAAACTATGTGAAGCAACATAAGTGAAAAGCCTTGGAAGAATCACCTATTCATTAGCAGAAGCAGCTTCACGATGATACCGAAGCATTTCAATCCACATAATTTCCCTAATCATCTGTTCTCTCCAGTTTTCATCTATTTCAAGATTGTACAAAACCGTAAATAAAACTTTTAACAAAAAAAACCCTAAATAAAACAAGAACAAATTCACATCAACATCAACAGATTCACAGGAATAAAACCCTAAATTCAACAACAACGAATTCAATATCAACATTTATCACAAGAGAAATCAGAATCAGAATTAGGGATTAAGGGTTTCAAGAGAACATATAACTCTGACCTTGAGAGTTTGAGAGGCATGAAGGTAGAGCTTGCAGCGGAGGGAATCTTGAGACGGAGGTGCGCAGTGGAGGGAAAGGGGGTGAGGGTGTGAGGTGGTCAAAACTGAGAGAGTGGGAGGGTTTCGAAGAAGAAGAAATGGGATGCGTTGGAAGAGGAGGAGGAGAAGGGAAGTTAGGCGCGGCGACGCGGTGGCTCGTTCTTCTCGTTCTCTATCGTTTCTCCGTTCTCTTCGTTGCTGCGTCCTGCTTCTCTCTCTCGCGTTCTGCTTCTCTCACGTTCTGCTTCTCTCTCTCTCGTGAAGAAGGAGATCCGGAGGTGGCTCGCGGCGGCGCGGCGACGCGGTGGCTCGTTCTTCTCGTTCTCTATCGTTTCTCCGTTCTCTTCGTTGCTGCGTCCTGCTTCTCTCTCTCGCGTTCTGCTTCTCTCACGTTCTGCTTCTCTCTCTCGCGTCCGTTCTCCTTTCTTCTTTTTCTCTTTCCTTCCTTTTCATTTCTTTCTTTTAATTTCTGTAGCATTATTTTTGGGTAAAAAAATGGGAGGGGGAATTATTTTGGTAAAAAAAAAAAGAGGGAACTTTTGGTGAAAGTGAGAACAATTCCCGCTAATACCTATACCCACAGTTATTTTTCCACAATTTTTCTCGTGAACCTATACCCACGGTTTTTTTTAACTTTTTGTAGGTATAGGATACCTATACCTACAGTTTTATTTACCATCGCTATAGACCTCCGTTGGTATATGTCAGTTTTCTTGTAGTGTAGACTATATCGCCTCGCGATCAAAACAATTAGTTCCCATTGCCTCACAACGGGGTTGCATTGCCTTGTGATCAGTGGCGGACCCAGGACTCCGAGATCAGGGGTGTCAAATTTTTTAAGACCGGTGTCAAATGAGTGCAAAACTTGGTCTATTAGTACAATTTAAAATTTTCAGGGGGGTCAAAATTAAAATTTCAGGAGATTTAGACTATTTATATAGGGTGTTTAGTGCAAAAAAAAATTTCCAGGGAGTTCAACTGAACCCCCTGGATGTAAGCCAGGTCCGCCACTGCTTGTGATAGACTGTATCGCCTCGTGATCAATGCAATTAGTTCTCATTTCTCTTATATATTCTCATCCCATGACCTCTCTCCCTCATCTCTCTCTCTCTCTCTCCTATCTTTTCCATCGCACTTTTTTATTTATAATTTTTTAATTACATTATAATATATTATATAAAGTCATTATAAACATCAGAAAGAAAATTATTGTTTGAGTCAGTAACAAAAGAATTTATATTAAAATTTACATTTTTTGTTTGTGATGTCCATTGTTCACCAAACTGTGTACTGGACAACTATCTTTTTTCATACGCACCGGCAATGAATCGAACACATGACCAAATAGTTAAGGAGTCTAAGTATCTACCACTTATATTATACGAAGTTGGTTATAAGTTCACAATTTAGCTGTCTAACAGAATATTTAACAATGAATATGAGGGTGTTACACCAACAGTATTGTATAATCGATTGTGGAACAATCCTAATCGATTATTACTACACAAGATTCATCAAAACTCATTCCAAAGCATCCTAAACACACCCAATTCACCCATCAACCCATTGAATCATAGAAAATAAAAACAGAGGTGTTGTTGTTTCTATTCTACACTATCTTACTAAGCCAGTAGAACTGAAACAGAACTGATTGTTTTTTTTTCGATTCTCTAATTGGTTTTTAGTCTTTTTACTAGAATAAAAATGTTCCACTAATTAGAATGCTAGTAAAGAACAGCAGTTTAAAAAAGATATTAAATTCCAGCAACTTTAGGAAACACTATTACTGGCTATAGCAGCTTAGTAGTCTCCAGATACACAATCTACATTAGAAAAGTGGCTCTGTATGATGAATATCAGTATCACTATATCAACAAGCAATGGTATTATTATAAAGTGAGGGGAAGTGGGAACAGCTGATTTGGAAAGTTATAAACAACAATCGTCTCTTAGCGACTTAGAATGGAATTAGAGACAAAATAGATTGGTGACTGAATTTGCGTTTGCAATGCTCAAGTACTTATACCAAATTTTCAAAGCCATTCAATCTAAAAGACTTATACCAAATTTTCAAGATTCACACTCACCAAAGTGGTGGTTTCTTTGCCAAATCCATAACCCCGGATGGAATTCCACCAAAATGTCTAAGAAAAAAAGGATGGAGAGTCAGAACATCAGGTTCATACAGATCATGCAAATTAACTGAAGCTCTAGGTGTTGATTCATCTCTGTAGAAAAATATATCTGAATAATATTTCAATTGTATTTAGTATACAAGTGCTAAATGATATATATAGGCTATTCTAAGACTAACCCTAGCGGGCCTTATAAATGGGCCTTATGATTACAATTACAATGATGCAATAATTACTATTTACAACACTCCCCCTAAAGCTGGTAAATGGATATCAATCATTCCCAGCTTGCAAGTAGTTGGTTGAAATGTTCCGTTGGCAGACCATTTGTTAGCACATCTGCCAGTTGATGTCCGGAAGGAATGTAGGATGTAGCTATTAAACCGCTGTCTAGTTTCTCCTTGATAAAGTGGCGGTCTATCTCTATGTGTTTGCTCCTGTCATGCTGAACAGGATTATGGGCAATACTGATTGCTGACTTATTGTCACAAAACAACTTCACAGGCTTCACATTGTATTTGCAAATCATTCAGTATGATCTTCATCCACAGTAATTCACAGATTCCTTGAGCCAAAGCTCAAAATTCCGCATCGGCGCTAGATCGAGCCACCACGTTTTGTTTCTTACTTCTCCATGTAACAAGGTTTCCACATAAAAATGTGCAATAGCCTTAGGTGGATCTTTTATCACTCACTGAACCTGCATAATCTGCATCAGTGTATCCCTCTATAGTTAAATTTCCACCTCTCTTGAAAAGGAGTCTTCTCCCTGGAGTGGCTTTGAGATATGGTAGAACACGGCCTACTGCTTGAAGGTGTCTTACTCTTGGATCATGCATGAACTGACTTACAACACTAACTGCATATGCCAAGTCAGGTCTAGTGTGGGCTAAGTAGATCAACTTCCCCACTAGTCTTTGATATTGCATTTTTGTCAACCTTAGAATTTTCCTCTTCAGTCTTGCCTTGTACCGATCAAGAGTACCATTTGATTTGTGCTTGACTGTGTAGATCCATCTACAACCAACAGGCTTATTGTCCCTTGGTTTCTCAACAATCTCCCAAGTTTTCATTCTTCTCAAGTTCTTTCATCTCTTCATTCATAGCCTGGACCCAATTTTTATCTTTAAGTGCCTCTTGAACTGATGTAGGGATTCTTACAGAGTCAACATCTGCAATAAAACTTTGATGCTGCAAGGAAAGATGCTTAGAAGAAACAAATTGAGAAATAGGGTACTTAGCACAAGACATTTTCCCTTTTCTCAAAGCAATAGGTAAGTCATCTACATCAAGGTCAACAATATCAACATATGTATCAGGGTCATCAGTATCAGAAATATGAGAATCTGAAGTTGATGAGTCACTTCCAGTACTTACCTCCGGTTCAGGCGGCTGGACCTGTTGTTGGACCAGATCGGGTTTTCCTCTTCTCTGATAAGTAAGTATAGGCTCACTAGGTATTGTTTCCTGCAAAACAGAAGACACGGGAGATACTGGAGGAACATTAGGAACAGAACTAGGAGAAGTGGAGGAGAAGGAGCAGGAGGCACAGAGTCTGTAATTGGTGACTCATGTTGCCATGGACCAAGGAAGAGAAACTCGAGCTCGAACTCAGATTCCAAGTTGGAATTAGAATCACTCTCCCCCTGAAGCGGTGGACGAGTGAAAAAGGAGACATGCTCATGAAATGTGACATCCATTGAAACAAAGAACATACGACTTGGTGGATGATAACACTTGTAACCCTTCTTGTTAGGAGTATACCTATAAAGACACAATGAATTGCACAAGAATCCAACTTACTTCGGTGTTGTGGGTGAACGTGGACAAAAGCCACACAACCAAATACCTGAGACTCAAGGCTCTGCAAGACAGGAACAGAAGGAAACTGTGAGACCAAAAGTTGAACTGGACTAACATTACCTAGACCACGATATGGCATCTGATTAATCAGATAGGCAGTAGTTAATACTGCCTCTCCCCAGTATGATTTTGGAACAGACATTTGGAAGAGAAGAGCTCGTGCAATTTCAAGAAGATGGCGAATTTTTCTCTCAGCAACCCCATTTTGTTGAGGGGTGTCAATACAGGTAAGTTCATGTATGATGCCCTGTTTAATGAAGAAATCAGAAAGATTGTGATTCACATATTCTTTTCCATTATCAGAACGGACTCTTTTAATACCTCTTCCAAATTGAGTCTTTTTCATATTGTAAAAATGAATAAACAATTGGGGTACCTCAGATTTATCTTTCATCAAGAACAGCCAAGTTGCTTGAGTAAAATCATCGACAAAAGACACAAACCATCTTGCACCAGAAATATTAGAAACAGGGGCAGGCCCCCAAACATCAGAATGAATAAGATCAAATGGTTCAGCACTTTTGGTACCACTAGAGGGAAAAGTACTTCGGTGGTGCTTAGCAAATTGACAAATGTCACACTTAAAGGACTCAATACACTATTTTACGAATAAAGATGGAAACATAGACCTGAGTAATGAGAAAGGAGGATGACCAAGACGCTTATGTAGAAGCCAAATCTGCGAAGAAGAAGAAGGAGACTCTGACCGAGACTGAAGTGCGGAACCGTGCTTGGAGAAAAAAAACTTGATGCAGATTTGCGTTTAACAGGCAAGAAATAAGGACTAAAATCTCTGAAAGAGACTGCAAGGAAGGCAACAAACCGCAATGAAGGCGGAAAGAGAAACTGCAGAGACGGCGGCTAGGGTTTACGCAGAAGCAAGACACCCAAAATTGGGAGCTCTGATACCATGTAGAAAAATATATCTGAATAATATTTCAATTGGATTCAGTATACAAGTGCTAAATGATATATATATCAACTTCATTGTAGTTTGGAAATCTTTCTAGCATGTGAGTGTCTCCTTTCGCTCTTCTCTCTAATATCTCTTAGAGTTTATTTTACCATGTGGTTTGATGATGAGATGGTAGCTGAATGTTAGAATGAATGTGGTCTGCTCACTTTGACGTTTGAATGGTATGAAATGCTATGAATAAGTATATTTGTGAATTGATGCTTGAATTATTAAATATGTTTGTAATTCAATTGCTCTTAGAATTGTTAGGTGTAACTAGTAAAACATCTAATGGGCCAAAATGTGGCCCAATCGAAACACAGGCCCAATATCGGCGCTGCATCTTTTGTATATATAACTTTCGACACCTTGTAACACACTTTTTGATACAGTTTTGAAATTTACTATTTAATTGCCTTGCCCGGTTTTTCCCTCTCTTCTCTCCGGTTTCTACTCTTTTCCTTCTCCATGCGCAACTCTCCTCCAACAAATTGGTATAACATAGCTATAAAGATCCTTCAAGACTCATCATGGCGATGCGAGACAACAGTGGCGGAGGCATTCCGACAAACCTCCCTGTTTTTAATGGAAAAGATTATGACCGGTGGTGTGCGCAGATGAAAGTCTTGTTTCGTTTTCAAGATGTACTTGAAATCGTGAATGATGGTGTTCCACCATTGGCAGCAAACGCCACTGAAGCGGTGAGAAACAACCACCATGCACTGAGAAAGAAAGATGGAAAAGGGCCGTTCTTGATTCATCAAAGTGTTGATTCAAACATTCTGAACCTGATCATTGATTGTGATTCAGCAAAAGAAGCATGGGATATCCTCAAGAATGCATATGGAGGTGCGGATAGACTGAAGAAGATACGCCTGCAGTCTCTCAGGAAGCAATACGAGGCATTGAGGATGAAAGATGGAGAATCAATTGGTGAATTCATCACGAGGTTAGTAGCTTTAACTAATCAAATGAAAGGCAATGGTAAGACTGTATCTGAAACAAGCAAAGTAGAAAATGTGCTTTGATCCTTAACTCCAGAATTCGACTATGTTGTAACTGCCATCGAAGAATCCAAGAACATAGATGAAATGAAGTTAGATGAACTTCAAGGTTCCTTAGAGGCTCATGAATTGAGAATTACGCAGAGAAGTTCAGAGAAAGAGACTGAACAAGCCTTACTATCACACTCCTCTAAGAAAAATTGGAAGGCGAACAACAAGAAAGAAAAAGGAAAATGGAAGGGTAAAGAAAAGGGATCTGGCAGTAAGAAAGAAGAACAAGGAAGTTTCGACAAGAAGGAGCAAGATCTGTCGAAGGTGCAGTGCTATGCTTGTCAGCAATTTGGGCATTATAGGAACAAATGTAAGAACAAGTAGGTTCCTAGGAATAAAGATGCTGAAGCCAAATTTGCAAGTGATGGAGGCACAGACTCTGATTCTGACTCAGAAGGATTAATGCTAATGGCAGTCATAGATGATGAGATTGAAGAAGACACTCATCTCAATGTAACAGTTGCTGAAAGTAGTGAGCAAAACAGTGGGAACACTAGTGAAAGTGGAAACACTTGTGATGCTCAAGATACTTGTGCAATGTATGTGTGGCAGGGCAGTGGTGACACTGGTGATGCCTCCAACATGGCCAGCAACAATGATGAAGAATTATCCTTCATGATAGCTAATGACACAAAATTTTTGTTACTGAAGGCAGATACAAATGAGATCGAAGAAAAATCTGTCGAATGGTATCAAGACACGGGATGCTCAAACCACATGTGCTGCCATAAGGAGTGGTTTGTCGAACTGAAGCAAATAAGTAAAAGATTCAGATTTGCAGACAACAGCAGAGTCACTGTAGAAGGAATTGGTACCATAAAGTTTCTGTCGAAAGATGGAAAGTGGTGCTACATTCAAGAAGTGTTCTATGTACCAAAGATGAGGAGCAATCTGCTAAGTCTTGGGCAGATGATTGAGAAGAAATTCTCTGTCGAAATGGATGATAACAGTCTCAGCTTGTTTGATTCAAACAAGAGGCTGATCCTGAAGATGCCAATGCAAAGTAACAGAACCTTCAAGATCAAATTGCAAGTAATTGAACAGCAATGCCTCACAACCACTGTCGATGATGAAAACTGGAAGTGGCACAGAAGATTTGGCCACCTAAACTTCAAGAGCTTGAGATAACTACATGAGAAGAAGATGGTTCATGGGCTGCCAGCAGTGAAAATGCCAGTGAAAATGCCTGGTGAAGTATGTGATAGCTGCTGCAAATCGAAGCAACCTAGAAACTCCTTCAAATCAGAAGTGCCAGGCAGGGCAAAGAAGAAGTTAGAGGTAATATTCTTTGATGTTTGTGGTCCCTTTGAGGTCAGTTCATTAGGAGGGAACAATTACTTTGTCACATTCATTGATGAGTACACTAGAATGACATGGGTGTACTTGATCAATAAGAAGAGTGAAGTACTTGAAACATTCAGAAACTTCAAGGTGATGATTGAAAAGCAAAGTGAGTGTGCAATCAAAACTCTTAGAACAGATGGAGGTGGTGAGTACAACTCACATGAATTTGCAAAATTCTGTGAAAATGAAGGCATAATACATGAAGTCACTTCACCGTACACACCTTAGCATAATGGAACAGCTGAGAGGAAAAATAGAACCATCCTCGACATGGTGAGAAGTATAATGAAGGAAAAGAAGTTACCTCACAGTTTATGGGGAGAACTAGTAGCCACAGCAGTATACATTCTGAACAAGTGCCCCACAAAGAGACTGATTGGGAAGACACCTGAAGAAGTTTGGCTAGGAAGAAAGCCAAGTGTCAAGCATCTCAGAATAATTGGCCCATTATGTTACAGACATGTCCCTGAGCAACTAAGGAAGAAGTTGGATGATAGAGCACAACAAATGATCCTTGTTGGTTATCATTCGACAGGAGCATACAAACGGTATGACCCTGTGCAGAAGAAAATAGTAAAGAGCAGAGATGTCATAGTAGATGAGTCAAAAATGTGGAACTGGGATACTCAGAATGAAGAAAGCTGTGAAAGAACTACAGTACTGGAATTTGATGAAGTTCAGGATCTAGAGGGTCAAAAAGTAGCTACTGAAACTGCAGAACCTGTTACTGTCGAACCTATCAGAAGGTCACAAAGGGAAAGGCAGAGATCAGTAAGGCTAGAAGGATTCGACACATTTCCAGGTTCTACTATTACAGCAGAAGGAGACCTGACTCATTTTGCATTAATGGCTGAAGCAGAACCAGTGAGCCTGGAGCAAGCTCTTGATCACAAACAGTGGAAGGAAGCCATGATTGACGAGCTGAAGTCAATAGAGAAAAATGGCACATGGAAGTTAGTCGAACTTCCAAAGCAAAAGAAGGCAATAGGTGTTAAATGGGTCTACAATACCAAAGTCAAACCCAATGGAGAAGTGGCCAAGTACAAGGCCAGATTAGTAGCTAAAGGTTTCCTGCAGAAGCCTGGGTTGGATTTCAATGAAGTCTTTGCCTCTGTAGCCAGGATCGAGACCATAAGACTGGTAGTGGCATTGGCAAGTCATAGAGGCTAGTCCCTACATCAACTTGATGTAAAATCAGCATTTCTCAATGGACCTTTGGAGGAGGAAGTCTATGTTTGCCAACCACCTGGATTTGAATTAAAGGGACAAGAAGACAAAGTATTCAAGCTTGAGAAGGCTCTATATGGACTTAAGCAAGCCCCAAGAGCATGGAACAAGAGAATTGATGGATTTGTCTTGGCTCAAAAGTTCACTAGATGCACCAATGAACATGGTGTGTATGTTAAGAAGAATGGAACTGAAACTCAATTGCTGCTGTGCCTGTATGTAGATGATCTACTAGTAACTGGCAGCAATGAGATTGAAGTCGACTCCTTTAAGAAAGTGATGATGTCTGAATTCGAAATGAGTGATCTAGGACATCTATCATATTTCTTAGGAATGCAATTTGTGAAGACAAGCAATGATCTGCATTAGTCGAAATATGCAGCAGATATCCTGAACAGATTCGACATGACCAATTGTAAGCCAGTTTCGACACCAATTGACACAAGCAGCAAGCTGTCGAAAGATGATATAGAGAGTGAAGTAGATGCCACCCTCTACAAACAGATTGTTGGATCCCTTAGGTACCTCTGCAACACTCGACCTGACATTATGTTTAGTGTTGGAATGATCAGCAGATTCATGGAGGAGCCAAGAACCTCCCATCTAATAGCTGCAAAAAGAGTGCTTAGGTACATTAAGGGAACACAAAGTCAGGGTATTCTATTCCCTAGCAAGACTGAGTCGAATGCTACCGTTGAAGTGTTTGGTTACACTAACTCCGACTGGAGTGGAGACAAGAGTGATCGAAAGAGCACAAGTGGCTATGTTTTCATGTATGGAACAACACCCATCTCATGGTGCTCGAAGAAACAAAGCATAGTGGCTTTGTCCTCCTGCGAAGCAGAGTATGTGGCTGCTTCATTTGCAGCATGTTAAGCATCATGGCTAAGCATGCTATTGGCTGAAACTGGCCTGCACAGAATCACAGCAATGAAGTTGCTGATCGACAACAAGTCTGCGATAGATCTGGCCAAGAATCCTGTCGCTCATGGTAGGTCGAAGCATATAGAGACCAAATATCACTTTCTGCGTGATCAAGTCAACAATGAGAAACTGAACCTTCAATATTGCTGCTCAGAACTTCAAGTAGCTGATGCAATGACCAAGCCATTGCAAAAGGAAAGATTTGAAGAACTAAGAACAATGCTTGGGATAATGTCACTTAGCAATGTGAATTAAGAGGGAATATTAAATATGTTTGTAATTCAATTGCTCTTAGTATTGTTAGGTGTAACTAGTAAAACATCTAATGGGCCAAAATGTGGCCCAGTCGAAACACAGGCCCAATATGGGCGCTGCATCTTTTGTATATATAACTTTCGACACCTTGTAACACACTTTTTGATACAATTTTGAAATTTACTGATTAATTGCCTTGCCCAGTTTTTCCCTCTCTTCTCTCTGGTTTCTACTCTTTTCCTTCTCCCTGCGCAACTCTCCTCCAGCATGAATGAATTGTTGATTCCCTGCGCAACTCTCCTCCAACATGAATGAATTGTTGATGTTGCATTTGGTATGTTGTGATTCTGAGTTATATGCGATGCATGTGTTTGTTTTGGCCCTGACTTGATGATATGTTTGATTGAAAAGTCACTTATGCTGAAATGAGATTGAACCATTTAATTTGATGAACTTTTTGAGTTGCATAACCTTTGTACATTAAACTTGTCTAGACATTTACATGAATTGAATGTATTTGTGATGTTCAATGTGATTGAGTGTTAGTTAGGGTAGGTTAGAAGCACTTAGAATAGAGAGGAAAACACAAAAAAATAGCTTTTCTGCACTCTACAACTGTGACACGGGCACCCGTCTTAGTATAAGATTGTTACGGTCAGCCTTCCAACTTGTTTTGTCTGTAACTTTTGATCCTGAAATTCGATTTAAGTGTTTTAGGATGCGCTGGAAAGCTAACGAGAAAATCTACAGTTATAAATAAAATAAAGAATTAAAAAGTTTTCGAATTTATTCTAAGATTGTTCTTGGCCTATCCTAACCACCATACTTGGTTCCTAATACAAAAGTAGTTGTGTGATATATAATCTAGTTGACTCTATGATGGTTGGATTGATATCTATTGTGACTTCCTTTTTAACATTAAGATTGACACTCCATTATATTATTATTATGTTTAAATCGAGTGAGAAAACTAAGTATCAAAAGTATACATAAGACACTATGGGATGGCGATCCAATGTTTAAGGTAGCGTACTTGGAATGAGAGGTCATGTCTCTTGAGTTCAAGGCCCAAGATTGTTACTTGACGAAAGTTGGGTTGGGTTCTCCGCTGAAATTGATACAATTCAATTTCGATTATTGAAATTGATACAATTCAATAAGATAAGTTTATAACTAAATGACAACGAGAGGTAAATGGTGAGGATTCACGAAAGAACTCACTGAGATTGTAAATCTCACTGTTTATGTTGTGTTTTCAGATGGACAAGGTAAGACAAAGCAAGGCGAGGAGAAGTAGGCAGCTGTTGTGGTTACTTAAGAAGTATAATTGCTTAGTCCACCCTAGATATGTTTAAGTGTTATATTTTGAGACTTTAATCCTTGATCATTAGACTTAAGGTTAATGTACTATATAAACCATTCTTTTGGATTTGAGATATGGTAATGACTTAAGTAAACTTTTTTCAAATATGTCATGAAATTATCCTTTTGGAATTAATGCCTTTCGGAAGTTCTAAGAGATGGTTTATTTCCGTAAATGCATAAATCCAAAAAATACAAAACACCATCACCCAACACCCAAACACCAGAAAATGCTCCCTCCCTTTTCCCTCTGCTCATTCAAGAAATCCACTTAAATGTTGAAAACTGAGTATATAACGATTTGAAACCCATTACCATCTAAATGCTGAAAACCATTTTCCTTCTAAACTTTAAAACCCATTTTCCTCAAAATGAATATAACAATTTGAGCATGAGGTTATGAATGATAGGTTGAAGATGGAAGAAGAGAGCGAAGAGGAAGAAGAGGATTGATCTGGGTTTTGATTTTTTAATTTTAGTTTTTAGGTTTTTATATTTTTTATTTTCCAGTGTGTACCATTACGTGGCAAGTAGCAAATGAGGTGAAATCCAACATAGCATGCTAGCACATAAAAATTTGCCATATAACCTATGCCACGTCAGTGCTGTTAGTGAAAACTAACAGTAGGGACTAAATGTGCAAACGGAAAATAATGTAGGGACCAAAAGTGCTAAAAAAAAATTAAAGGGTCTAAAAAAAATTCGCTATATTTATAGTGACCAAAAACATATTTAACCCTTTAAAAAACCCTTAGACAGTAAAAACAGTAATTACCAAAGTGGTATACATTTATTATTAGTGTCAAGAGCCGAATGAACCCTAAAGCTTATGCTATTAAGTGAAGGCACGTCAATGGGTTTTATTCATTGATTTAGAGACCAGGCTATAGACCAAAGCAGACAAGACCAGCCGGTTCAATCAGACAACCAAGGAACAGGTTAAGTGCTAAATCCTTTCATTTCAGGCCAAAACACCTGCTGATTGCAGAACCGGTGATGAAGAACAGATTCAAACAGGTCATTTTCTACTTTTTCTTATTTGTTTTAAATATTTGTAGTTTTTTATTTTTTTATCTAACAAAATAATTGCAGCCAAATACAGGTTCGTTGCTAAGTTACAACTTACAAAGACATATATACATGGATTGTTATTAGTCATCCTCTTATTATTAGTATATGTTATCTTACACACACAGTTTTAAAATTATTGGTTCCGTTCCATCTCTACTCCCCCTCACCCAAGATCCCTTTAGGTTTGAAGTCTCAGTTTAGCTCATCAGAAAATTAATGTTATTATGAAAAATGGGGTGACTTGATTGCTGCTGTGAAGAATGGGTTACTATGGTGTTAACTAAAATTAATATGGTTTTAACTAACACTAACAAGTTCAACTATTTCGTTCGTGGATAATTGTTTCCGCAGGAAATTCTATTTTAGTTTAAATCCGCAGCAAATTTTGGTGATCGGTATTATTATTATTATTATTATTATTATTATTATTATTATTATTATTATTAAAATCATGTAATAATTGCTGTTACGCAGAGTCGTATTAAAGGCAAGACGCTATGTGATAAAGTATAAATTTATGAATGTAATAAGATGTTCAGGTTAATACTAAATAACATTTTAAGCAGTTAATCAAATATCACTACAATTTCATAAGAAGAATAATATTTTACAAATTAGTAGCACTCACTCTTGATGGAAACTTGTTGTAATCGCGGCATCAGAAGTGGGCGTGTTCTTTAGGTACCAAATTCTGAAATTCAAAGTCTGAAAAATTTAAATGATTGAATTGCTCTAGTGAATCGTGATTAGGCAAAGGAATTTCAATAAGGTACCACCTTATGGTTCCTCCTTGTTTGTGTTTCAAACATAACAGGAAGCTTCCTTTGAGTGGCTATAGTTGGGCATAGAATGAGAGAAGTCCTAAAAGCAAGGCATCAACAATCTGTGAACTAAAAAATTCAAATGACCGCAATGTGAAGCACTCTTTGAAGAAGGTACCTTGTGGTTCGTTGTTAATGCTTCAAACATAGCATGAGTCCCCTCTTTGAATGGTTGTAGTTGTTGACCTTCAAAACAATCTATAATCAAGTGCCATGACAAATGTTCACTGCAATCTATAAACAAAGTGCAATGATAAATAACAGTGTCTTATGCCATTTGAAGGGTATCTATCTACTCAGACTGCTAAAGCTAATAAACTTAAGGATTGCTAATTGTGGTATGTTACCAAAATCTGCTATGCTACCTTTACTGAATAATTAATAATTAATACTACAATAAAGATCAAGAGTCATATTAGTTAGAAAGTCTTGCAGTCAACTAAAGAAATAGAACTCTATTTACCAGGCAGGAACTCTATTTGAATGTCAATATTTACTTGACCTGAGAAGTGACAAGTGTATCAGTTCCAACACAATTAATGTCAATATTTACTTGACCTGAGAAGTGACAAGTGTTTGTTTCATAATTTTGGATATGCTAATGCCTCCCTAAGCCTAAATTGCAAGTTTTCCTCTTACATAATATGTGTCATGAAGTACATGTTCATCACCTAAAGATTAGATCAGTGAATCAAGAGAGAAAGAGACTATTATCAGAGTGAATGGGATCAATACTGATATCAAATTAAAATTTTACAAGGTCAATAGGAGAGTTAAAATAACTGGTGAGTGAATAATAGTTATAACAATCGGCATCATGATCATAAGCAAGCTCTGTTACCACACATGTCACAAAACCTTTCTATTAATAAGTTGGGGAGCTTCACAGCCATAAATACCCTTCAATGAAGTATCTTAATTTGCATATCAAAAGTAGCTGTCGGTGCAATTGAAGCGTATTAAGCAGCACAACCTCCAAATTGCTTTTCATTAAACTTCAACTCAATGTTTCCCTGCTCATACATACATACAACAAAAAGGTTTATTAACCACATAAAATTATAGTTACGCCCCTTTGCCCTCATTGAAGTAAAAATGTCATAAGACAAGCCAAATACAAAGCACAATATCAGGTCAAAAAACATATACACAACTGCCTTGCTATTGCAGCCACCTGTAGAGAGACATGCCACAGAAGCCAGAAATATTCCTTTATTTAAGACATGTTATAATATAGCCATAATGCTTATGTAGCAGCCATGAAGCAACATTACCGTATCAAAATTAGAAATAACTAGTGAGTTATCTAGCTCACACATTACTTGTAGTGCAAATTGATTATGAAACATGTTTTCCACGACATAACAAGAGGTTAAGCCTTTTCTACTGTCATGCTCTGCATGAACTCTACCTTCTATCCATCTAGCATATAATGGGAGAAGCATTTACCTATTGTTGTCCGATCGAGAAGATGTCAAAAGTGCTTGACTATATATAGGTTCTATGACATGACCTTAATATGGACTCAATTGCAGCTTTCACTTTTGGAATGTAGTGACCAATATCATGACCTGCTCATTCAAGAAATCTTAAGTTTCCCACCACACCGGAGACGATTCTTCAACATCCGATCTTATTCGACACTGAACACGAAGAGTGGTTCCTGACTTGTACGATCCTACGATCTAGCGAGTTAACTCGCGATCTTGCTTACATTGCAGGGCAGTCCCAGGTAATATGCAAGCTAAAAAGAACACATAATGGGCGTTAAAATACTCTGATGTCGGCTTGTAGACATTCGTATGAAGTTGTTCATAAGAACAAAAGAAATTTTCATCCTCAACTAAGTGTCTGTTTGCTTCCGCGTTTCCACCCCACATCCATTTCAAAGATATAAATAGTAGTGTATGATTTGCAGCACGTTTGGAACACTACAACTGCAGTTCCAAACACATGCCAAGAACAAGGTGAAAATAATCAAAGAATATAAAGAATACCATATTTGCACTCATGGAGCTTTTACACGACACCTATTATATTAGACTGCAGGACATTCTCTTTACCTCTACCTATTATATTATTATGAAAACAAGGAGGAAGTTAAGAGCTTATATATAAGCTACTTCTATAATAAAATATAAAATAATGTTAAACTATTTTTCTATAAGTTATAAACTGTTTCCATAAGCTATCCTTGGAAGTTTGTGGAAATTAGCTAAAACCAGCTTATAAACACGCCATAAATTGTTTTCAAAAGCTCTCTCAAATAATCTCACAAGAAGTGTTTATGTCAGTAGATAAATTCATGGAGTCACAATTGCAATAGGGTTCCAATTGATACTATGCTATTGATACTACACATTTGACTTAGCAGCATTTGACTTAGCAGCATTTGACTCTGATTCTCTATAATATCAACAACAATCTTCAAAACATTTTGAAACATTGTACATTATGTTATAATAATATAAAGTGACTCAATGAACATGAGTGACTAGTGACTACAGAGTACAGACTAGTAGCTCTTAAAGCTCCATAATTTCTTCTATTGTAACACAAATTACACAATCAATCAAGAGAACTTAAAAACCTTACCGATCACTGTTTCTTCTTCTTCCGCAACAAATAAACATGAGTTACCTCATAAGCATATTCAGGATGAAGGTGATCATGAGGAAGTTTCTCTACATCAAACACTTGTCCACACAATTCCCAAAAAATCACATGAGCCTCAGGTGACCTAATCTGATAACCAAGCAAAACGACACCGTCTGGAGAAAGAAGAGTGTCCATAGCAGAAACCAATTGAGGAACAGATTCCTCAATATAAACAACATCAGCAGCGATAACAAAATCAAAAGGAGGATTAAGAGCGTTAATCTGATCAATATTATTCCAATACAGAATAGAGTATTTCAGATTCTTGCGGAGAAGTGGTTTATTCACCTTGAGATTTCGTTTCAGTGCGGGCATCCCACGGGTGCGATGTCGGTGAGGATTATGTCTGTTAGGCCCAATAGATATAGGCCCATACCGGCGACGCCGCATCCACAGCCCAGTTCTATGGCCCATTTTTGATCTCCTCTCGATCTCACTCTCTCTCGATGTGAATCTCTCTTCCGATCTCAATATCTCTCTCGGTTTGTGATTTTTTCCCAATTTTTCATTCTGATTTTTCACCTTCTGATATTCTTTATCGAGTTCGAAATTGATTCGTTGTTTTTCCTTCAAATTTTCAGGAACGTTTTGAAGCTTTGGAATTAGGTTTCAAGCTTCCAGTTGCTCAAACTCGCGTTTTGTTCTATTCAGGTAAAGGTGCTTTCGAACTTTGTGTTTCAGAATTGCTAAATGGGTTGTTTGTGAGGTTTGCTGCAGTTTTTTTTTAATCTAGATCTGACATATAGATTGTTTCTACTAGATGACCAAATTTAATCATTTAAATCTGAAATTACAGTAATAGTTTGATTGTGAAATTGACTGGTTCATGTTACATATTATTAACAATCAATTTCCAATGTGAAATTGATTGTCTATTATACTTTGGATATTACTCCTAATGCAGTAGGCCCATCCCTGTTCCAAACTAACATTTATTTAACTTGGTTACTGTTATAGTGAGTGTTACTGTTTTGATATATTGGCAGCTGCAAATACATCAAGAATATGTTAAAATTGGTTGAATGTGTGACTTTAACTATTAGTAATGCCTTGAATGTTACTATTTTGATATAGTGAGTGTTACTGTTTTTTGTTATCTATTTGTGTCCAAGCAGATAATCTTGTTCTTATTGAGAGAGAGCAAAATGTGTAGCTTTGTATTTGTGATGTATACTTGTAGCTTTGTTCTTGTGACAGTTATTGCTGCAGCCACAGTGTTCTTATGACTATGTTTATGATATCAAATTGCATACTATCTCATAGACTGCTTAATATCTTGTGACTATGTTTCTGGTGTAATGGTGTTTGAACTTAGCATCTCTGGTAATTCATTGAATAACATGTAGGCATGGAGATCCCATGTTTGTGTGTGTATGTGTTTTATCTTTTCTATTGCAAAATGGCAGGTTGATGTTGTATTGCTATGCTACTAGTTTTTTATCCTCTATCTTATGTTACATGGCCTCTATCTTGTGTTCCTGTATCATACCTCCGGATACTTTTTTCCAAATTCTTCTAATAAATAAAAAAGAAAACATGGTCTCTATCTACAACTTCGTGACCTCTATCTTTTCCCCTTTTAACTCTCTTTTCACCGCCACAATGTTGAAAATTTTGCAATACACAGTGGTTCTTCAGATATAGCATATGATAGCTTAGTAGTGTTTAAGAAACTGGGGCTTTGTTTTCTGAGTGCTGCATATGTGTGCATGATTCTGTTTTTGGTTTTGATACTGGCTGTTGTTGTTGATGTTGGGTTGGTTCAGTTTTGGGTGCAGGTAATGAATGTTTATGCCGGTGTTAGAGATTATTTTCTTTATCTTTTTTTAAAATAGTAAGGATACTTATCAAACCATCGGTCAAAATCACACGACTAATTGGTAGATTAGTGGTGATTCATGGACTTGAAAACATGAACCCGTTTTTAATGGTCATTTTCCTTGTTATGGTCTCTAATGAGAATGTTGCAATCCTATATTAAGATAAAAGAATATAGTGATAAAGAGAAGAATTGATAATGCATTACAATTATCAATGTCTTTTTTATTTAATGAGCACTATTTCATAGTGAATTTTCTAATTTTCAAGTGAAATATTGAATTTAAAGTTCAATTTGTTTGCCTTTTTATGTTCAATGATATGTAAGTTTATATAACTTTATGAAACTAGTTAAATTTTGATTTAGAATTAAATAAAGTATTAATTTAATTTTAAGTATTACCATTTTATACAAAAAATTTATTAAATAATAGTGTTTCTAGAAATAAGTATACTTATTAAATAAAAATCACTTTTTTATTGTGATAATTTTTTGTATCATTTAAAATGCAAAGGAAAAAATAAATCTAGTTTACAAAAAATTTAACTTATATTTGATAGACAAAAAAAACAACGCTGAATTTAACAATTAATTGAAAAAAAATTAACAAGTACTTGAAAAAAATTCAATACAAAACAACTCTGAATTTGAAAAAAAAAAATAGTTAGCTTTATTGAAAAAAAATTTCAATTTGTCCAAAAAACAAATGCAATGTAAAGTGAAGGTAATAAAAGTTGACGAACAGTGAGTGCTAGATAAAAAAGGGAATGGTTCCAGGGGTAAAAGTGACAAATTATAAACCAAGCCTCCACTTCTCCTCTCTTTAACATTTCATAACATCCAAACAAGGGTGGGGGTTTTCCTCCCCTCCTCCTCCCCTCCCCTCCCCTCCCCTCCCTTCCCCTCCCTTCCCCCTTTGACTCCCAAACAGACCCTTAGTGAATACATCAGCTGCTTGAGCTTCAGTTCAGTTTTGCAGTAACTGGGCTTCAGTTTGCCTTTGCTAGTCTGATCCCTCAAATAATGAAAATGTGTCTCACTATGTTTACATCTGCCATGAGCCACAGGTACTTGGCCAGATTTATTGCTGACTTGTTATCTACAAATAACTCAATTAGACCAACTAGCTTCATCTTCAGTTCCTGCATAAGAGTTTCAAGCCACACTGCTTGACAAACACTCATGGAGGCAGCTATGTACTCTGCCTCACATGAGGATAAGGCTACAACAAATTCCTTCTTTGATGACCATGAAACAGGTTTGTCACCACACATGAATACAAACCCAACTGTGCTCTTTCTCTATCATTCTTGTCACCACACCAATCTGAATCCGTATAGCCATACAACAGTTCCTTTAAATCACTGATTTTGTTTGGATATATTATTCCAAACCCAATTGTTCCTGTCACATACCTCAAGATCCTCTTGGCTCCATTAAATGAGGTACTCTAGGTTTATTCATGAATCTACTAATCAATCCAACACTATAGGCTAAGTCAGGCCTAGTGTTGCACAAATATTTCAATTCACCAACAATTTGTCTAAAGTGGGATCAACAAGTTCTTCACTTCCTTCTCTCATCAAACAAATTCCTGCTTTTGCTGGTGTGTCAGCAAAGTTGCACTGCAGCAGGCCAAATCTGTCCAGCAAGTCTCTTGCATACTTATCTTGACACATTATCATTCCTTCCTTGGTTTTCCTAAATTCAATACCTAGGAAGTATGAAAGGTCACCCAGATCAGTCATATCAAATTCTTTCATCATCATTTTCTTGAAATTTCCAATTTAACATGCTCCTCACCATGTTCAATAATGTCCTGTTTTTCCCCTCAGCAGTTCCATTATGTTGTGGTGTATACGGTGGAGTCACTTCATGAACAATTCCTTCATTTTCACTAAATTTATTGAATTCACCAGACACAGACTCTCCACCTCTATCAGTTCTAAGTGTTCCAATCAACTCACCACTCTGTTTTTCTACCATCACTTTGAATTTTTTGAATACTTCAAACATATCACTCTTCCTCCTAATCAAATAAATCCAAAGTTTCCTAGTATAATCATCAATAAATGTCACAAAGCATTTATTTCCTCCTAGGGTTTCATGTTGTATAGGGCCACAAACATCAGAAAATATCACCTGGAGTTTCTTCTTAGACGTTATTGGCAGCTGCTGATTGAATGCATTTCTAGGCATCTTGCTTTCCAAGCACTCTTCACACACTTCACTTGGTAGATGGATATGAGGCAAACCTGTGACCAAATTCTTCTTCTACAGCAAGCTTAAGTCTCTGAAGTTGAGATGACCATATCTATGGTGCCACAGCCATTCTTCTCTATCAATAGCAGTAGCTAAGCACTCTTGCTTCACTACTTTCAAATCTACTTTGAAAGTCCTGCTTGGTGACAGTGTTGCTTTCACAAGTAGTCTATCCTTCACATCATAAATCTTCATTGTATTCATCTCCATCACCATTCCGTATCCCTTTTCCAGTAGCTGGCCAATGCTCAGCAAGTTGCTCTTCGTTCCTGGTACATAAAGCACACAAGAAATGAAGATATGATTGCCATCTTTCATTCTTATCATCACCTTCCCAGTCCCTTCAACTCTCATTGTTCTGTCATCAGCAAATCTGACTTGGCTCTTCATAGAATCATCAAACTCAACAAACCAGTCCTTTCTTCCAGTCATATGAACGAAGCACCTTGTATCTAAGAACCACGAGTCTCCATTGTCACCTTCATCCTTAGTAGTGACCATCAGCAGAGTTTCCTCCTTATCACTTCTTCTTGAGCCAATTTGGCTTCATCTCCACTAGGTTTGCTCCAGTACTCATCTTGAAAATGGCCATATTTGTTGCAATTATGGCACTGAATTTGACTTTTGTCAAACTTCTTCCTTCCTCCGCCGTTACCACGTCCACCATAGCCACCTCTACCTCTAGATGAACTTCCTTCACTTCCATTCCTCTGGTCAGTGTTGCCTCTACCTCCATTTCCTCTGCCAGAGTAATTTCCTCTGCCTCTACCTCCTCTAAAACCACCTCTACCTCTGCCTCTTTTCCATTTCTGAGTATCACCTCCTTTCGCATCTGTTTTGGCTAACAATGCCTTCTCAGTAGTCACTTTTGTAATATCTCTCTCAGTAAGGCGTTGCTCTTGAGCCTCAAGAGCACTTTGCAATTGATCAATTTTCATCGTAGTAGTATCCTTTGATTGTTCGATCGCTACTACGATGTGATCGAATCGCTCAGTCATAGATCGAAGAATTTTCTCAACAGTTAATTGATCGCTCATCACTTCACCGCTCATCTTCATTTGACTAGTTATCGTTTCAATTTTCGTAAAATAAGAGGCAACCGTATCACTAGGCTCCATGCTTAATAATTCATACTGTCTTCTTAGGGTTTGAAGTCTTACCTTCTTCAATTTCTCGTCGCCAGAGTACGTGCTCGAAAGAATGTCCCAGCCTGCTTTGCATGTCTCTGATTTTGCAATTTTCTCAAAAATTGCTTGTGAAACACCGAATGAAGGAGAAACAAGCATTTGCAGTCCTCCTTCTTCAATTCTCTGTGCGCATTTTTTTGCGCAACAGTTGCATTCGCCGGAAGAGCATATAGACCGTTCGTCACCAAATCCCACACATCTTGATATCCTAGAATCATCTTCGCATACCACTGATCATAGTTCTTTCCATCCAGGATTGGAAGATTACTGAGTAAATTTCCACCGCCATTCGAAGAACTCATCGTGACAGAATCGAAAAATTAATCCTCACTTTCACTCGTGTTTGGCTTGATTTCAGGTTTCTCACTCCCTCACAACACTCAATTGATGATGATTTTCACTCAATCATCATCAATGCACACGATTTCTGGCTTCACTCACGCTCAATTTGTGCTCTCGATACGAAATGTTGGAACAGAGAGATTTTGAGAGAGTTGGTTAGAAGAATGTAATTTTGTTATATTCATTGAAAAAACAGTTACAAATGGGTATATATACTATTTGACCCATGTACAATTCTGTTACAAATCTCCAATGACACTACACTACTTATTCAATGCTATTATTCACTAAGTCATCACTTGACTCACTTATGCTAGAGCACTAACACTCAGTGTATAAGCACACCTGATACTAGAATATCAATACTCAATTACAGACTCAACCACACTTGCTGCTATGAATGCAGGACACACATAACAGAACTAGATTAGACATACACTAACATTGACCAGGTAATTAAGCTCTTGAGATTCTTAATTAGCCAATTTTTCCAATTCAAATCAATGAAAAATTGATTTGGTTTCTGGAAATCTAGACTGCTCCAGACAGAGAAGCTATTAACGCAATCACGAAATCTGTACATCAATGATTCATCACCATCTCCACAGACTGGACAAGCTATTATTGAGGCTATATGACGTCTATTTCTCTCCACATTAGTAAGGAGGGCTTCATGAGCGAGTTTCCAAAGCAAGGTACGAATTCGTTTTGGACCTTTCCATTTCCAAATGAGTTTGAAAACTGGATCTTGATCTTGGTGGAAGAGCCTGAAATTAACTTGTAGGCAGATCTGGTAGAGAAACTCCCATCCAGAGTTTCTTTCCAATTGAAGTTGTCATCATCATGTAGAATAGAGGGGGGGGGGTTCATGAGAAGAATTCTTTGGCAAACTTGCTCAGGAAGAATATTCTCAATTAAAAACATGTTCCATTCCCCATTTGGCTGAACAAAATGATTAACAGGAAGCTCAAGCTCAGCTTCAGTCGGCACACTAGAGCAGTAATTAGATAGAAGGCTGTGAGGGGTTAGCCAGTGGTCTCTCCAAAATCTAATATCCTCACCATTCCCCAAAGTCCAACTCAGTTTATCTCTGAAGGCATCCCATTCATGCCCAATGCCTCTCCAAAAGTTGGAGCCTTGCTTTTTGGTATTTATTTTAGGAAGACCATACCTGCCGCATTTGTACTTAGACCTCAACAGATTGCTCCACGTAGATTCAGGCTTACTACAGAAATCCCAAATCCCTTTTTGTAGGAAGGCAGAGTTAGCTTGTCTAGTTGATTTGAGGCCCATCCCACCTTCCTCCTTAGTGAGGCACGTTTTCTCCCAACTGAGAAGATGTATCTTGTGGCTATTGGCATCATCACCCCATATAAAGTTCCTGCAGAGTTTATCGACTTCGTCACAGGTTCCTCTGGGTAACTCACAGGATTGCATAACATAGGTAGGCATAGCCTGTACTACCGATTTAGCAAGGGTTACCCTACTAGCAAAGGAGAGGGTTCTAGCTTTCCAAGTGCTCAGTCTTTGATTCACCTTATCAATGTGACATGAACAAACAAGAAAGAAACTACTTAGACTTAGTAATAAGAACCACAAAAACCACAAGATATGCAGAACCACATGTTAACAATATGCAATATTAGATAACCATGATTGAAATTGATTAAGAACCATGACTGAATAAGAACCATGACTGAATAAGAACCACAAAAACCACAAGATATGCAAAACCACAAGAAACTGAATAAGAACCATGACTGAATAATATACTATGAACATTCTCTTGCCTTGAAAAGCTGAAAACAACATCACTACCTCTTTATGTTCTCTACCAAAGTGAATATCTAGAGTTAGTTTAATCCAGTTCAAATGTTTGATCTACTCTCAAGGTCACAAGACAAAAAAAAATTATATTGACATGTCCTTCAAAGACTAATTTCTTAATGACACCTCATTGAGTTTCAGAGGCCCTACATTAAACATGCGTTAGAAGGCTCAAAGATACCCTAAAAATAAATAACTACATTTGATGATACATTTTCTTAAGCTTGTTGATATCACATATAAGTTAAGGATCAAAGATACCCTAAAAACTAATTCTGCAATTAAATAGTTGAAGCGATAGAGAATGTGAAATTATAAATTATTGCAAAAACAAATCATAGTGCCAGAAAGATTCATTATCATAATAAGCTTTCTTGGTTCGTAGCATGAGGACATTGTTCATACATACCTCAAATCTATAAATTTCCTGAAAAATAAATAATTAATATTAAAATAGATGAAAAGCAGCTTCTTCTCACCTGTATCTCACTGGTTTAAAAATGATTTAACCCTCATGTGAAATGATAAGTAACAGATTAACAGGAAAATAGAAAAAAAGCTCTAGGCAACAGAAAATCATTGTAAAAGAGACATTTAAAGTACCAGGTGGAGAGGAGAGGCGAGGTGGAGAGGAGCACAGAGAGGAGAGGCGGAGAGGAGAGCCTGGAGAGGGAAGATGAGAGAGGCGCGCAGCAGCAGGAAGTGGATTTAGGGTTGTTTCTATTGCAGGAAGTGGAATATATATATATATATGGGTATTTAAGTAATTTAACTTCTAGCGGGGCGGGTTCGGGTTCGGGCTGGGGGGTATCACATTCCCCATCCCCGTCCCGGCAAAGAGGGGAAAACCCATCCCCGAACCCGAACCCGTTTAAACTGGGTTTTCCCCGACAAAATTGGGACGGGTTCGGGCGGGTATCCGCGGGTCCGGGTTTTACTGCCATGTCTATCCCCCTGGTGAACAAGCTTTTGAAATAATCTGTAGCCAGAAGTTCCAACTCCATCGGATCATCAATCCAAGCCCCCTGACTATTCTGCAGCTTAGTAATAGAGTTCCTTCTTCTTCTAATAGTTGTAACCCCATGGAAGTACTTAGTGTTTCTATCACCAAATTGAAGCCATTTGGATCTAGATTTTTGAAACCACAAAAATTCCTCCTTTGCAAGAATGGCTTCATACTCCTTCCAAGTCTCCTTTTGAAGATTAATGAGATTATTACTCCAGCCCCTATTCAGATCATTAGCAATATTATGGAGCTTCTTCATGAGCTTCTTCTTAGTGGCAAAAATATTCCCAAACAGTATTTTAAAACTCGGCTCAGGCCTGTTGTCCCGGTCTTGTCAGGAATCGGGTGCCTTGACGGTTCGAGTGGTGTCTTGAATCAGATATGCACTCAACTCGGTTTAATCCGTTTAACTCACCCGGTTTTTCGAAAAACTCGGTCACTCAGTGGTTCATGGCAACTCGGCCGGTCGTGATAGATGCTTGCCATTTTTAGTAACCGAAAACACGGATCTGAGAAACCAGATGAAAGTGGAAGAAGAAACAACAGAGAAATAAGATGAGAGAAGAAACAAAGAAAGAGGAAGGTTTAGATATAAACTTGCCAAACAAACAAAAAGAATTGTAGTAGAAGGAAGCAAGTAGATGGAGAAGCGGAAGCCATCTTGATGCGGCGCATTCCTTGCGGCGACAGATATGTTAGAAGTTAGGGTGAATATTGTTTAGGGTTTAATATATTAGGTATGGGTAGAAAGCCCAATAAAGCAACTGATTTTGTAACAATAATAAAAACTAAGCTTCCAAGTTATCAAAAAAAATTAGACCTTACATAATCGAGTTGACAAAAAAAAAACCTTACATAATAGTTAATTTTAGGCGCGGTATATAATTTTAGTAAATTAAGTTTTATAGCTATGAAATTTATACGTCATGAAAATTTGGAAATTTTTTAGTTGAAACTTGGGAATTAAGATTTTCAAAAATAATTTTTTTACTTCTCTAAGATATTAATATGAAATACTTCTAATAAATAAAATACATATAGGAATATTTATTGTATATTATATACTATATAGGTCTTAAAAATTTGCGAAATAGAGACCGGGTCTGAGTCATGCGGTTTCGATTTTGGTCATGCGGTTCAACTGTCGACCCCTCGATCCGACCCTTGACCCAGTGACCTAGTACCTTCACCGAGTCGGCCACCGGTCCGAGTTTTAAAACATTGTTCCCAAAGGTAGCTTTATTCCATTCTCTTAGAATACCTTGCAATTCTTTGAGATTTTGGGGCACATTCTCTAATTCACCTCTCCAGTTATCTTGGATTAATTGGTTGAAGTAAGGGTGGGTTAGCCAAATATTGCCTCAAACCGAAAAGGTCTCCTCCTTCTATTTATATTTATTCTCACATCAAATTTCAATAAAAGGGGACAGTGGTCAGATTTGAATTTAAGAAGGTGATGCATATCAACATTTTCAAATATAACACGCCAATCAAGGTTACAAAGAGCACGATCTAGTCTTTTCTTTGTTTGACCTCTATTCCAAGTGAAAGGTCTCCTTTGAAGCCCATATCAATAAGATTGCAACAAGAGATCATATCTTGGAATCCAGGGTCATGAGCTTGAGCATGGATAAGGGAGGGACCAATACGTTCAAAATCATGGAGAGTAGTGTTGAAATCACCAAGCATAGCCCACGGCCCAGTCACATCATCGTGGAGATTCTTAAGGTCATCCCAAATGGCTTGTCTCCTGGTGTAGTGGGGGCTTCCATAGACAAAAGTAATGAGCCAAGGAGAGGAACCTTGTGTCTGAACTTCAGCATGAATCCATTGAGAGGTAGAGCTAACAATCGTCACATTCCAAATACCGGAATCCCTAAGAAGCCAAAGACCCCTGGATTGACCATGGGCATCTTGGACAAAGCTTTTGTCAAAACCAATTCTATTAATGACCCCAGTGTGAGTTTCTAGTAGCACAATCATGGAAGCAGAGTATTCCATCTTAAGATCTTTAATTAGGCCTGAGAAGCCTTTAGCTGCCGTCCTCGGTAGTTCCAACACATTATATTCATAAAGACTTGGTGATGTTTTGAAGGTTTGAGCCTTCATTGATCTCCATAGGCACTGAATTGTTATTGGCCTCCATCTTTAGTTTGAGCTCTTCAGCCCTTATTTTATCATTTTCATCAATAATAGCCAAGGCAGTTCTACTACTTACCATATATACCTTGTAACTGAGACAAAAAATTGGTGCCCATATTTTGATTCATCGCCCTCATGTAAGCCAACATCGCTTCTTCCTCAGCAGTAACTTTAGCTCCAGCTTCCTTGCCTTTCTCCACCATTGGTTTAGATGATGAAGCAATATTCTCTTTCCCAGAGGCTTTCTTAGAAACAAGTACAGTAGGTATAGGCTCCTTACGTTTGTTAACATGGCCTATGCCATTGTCCTTTGCCAAGTTACCTCTTCCATTAGACATATTCTGACCCTTTTTTTGGACTTTGCGGATTTCTACCTCCAGTAGTATTGCGAACCTTAGGCTTCGGAGGAGCCTTGGTTTTAGTTATCTCTTGGTTCACTGCCAGCCTTTCTATAGTCACAAGTCACACCATTGTCAATATTTCCATTTTCAGGAACATGAACTGATATAGAAGTTTTCTCAGGAATGTTCGTTTCCAAATTAGTAGTGTCATGCCCCATATGCTGTTGGCCATCTTCCTTGGAGATTCTTTTGGGAGCATTGCTCTTCTTCTTCTTTATTGTATATTTAGGAATATTCCATGGTCCCATTTCAAGCAACTCTTTATCCTGCTCCCCATGTATATCATTTTGCTTTCCTTCAATCTCAGGCTCATTCTGAGTTGTCACTGTTGCAATGCTGGGATCAGGTTCCACATGGCCAGTAGCCATAGTCACATCCTCTGAATCAACAGCAGGAGATTGATCCATTTCAAGCATTTCACGACAGTGTTCCTTTTTATGGCCATATTTGCCACACCTAAAGCATATTGAGTGCAATCCTTCGTATTCAAGACATAGCTTATACCCTCGTATGGTGAAATGTGAAGCTAAAGGTTTGTCTAGGTCAAGCTCAACACAAATTCTAGCATATTTACCTCTCGAATGTAGAGAGGTTAGCTTATCAATCCGTAGCATGGTTCCAAGGGTTGCTCCTATCCGATTCAGTAACTGATCATTGCATAACTCAACTGGTAGTTTAGGAATTCTTATCCAAACTACCACCTTCTTCGTGATAGATGCATTAAGAGAGAAGAAGGGTCTCCACCTTTGGACAATGAGGTAATGATCAGCAACTTTCCAAGTGCCTTCGAACAGAGCATGTTTGTAATCTTCTATATCAGAGAGTTGGACGAGCTAGAACTCCTCAGCTAGGTCATCATCGCTAGAACTTTCATTAGTGCATCCTTGAAGGATTTTTTGGGGATTTTGGAGATCTGACATAGCATCTGTCATAGTTTGTTCACTGCTCGAAATTGATGTAGGAATGATATCTGATCTGAATCTCTTATTGACTCTGCAGGTTTCCATCGGGTGGAGGTGGGGGTGGAGGCGCGTCTACAGGTTCGTTTACGCTCATGCCCTAGCAGAGGCGAGAATTTCGCAATTATGGTGGGCCCTTCTCACTGGGGCTATCTTGCTTTAGCAATTCTAGTATCATATGGTTCATGGTAAAATCAAGGTTATGCTCAGCAATAGTTACACAGAATTCATGGTACCTTTGTTTATTTATATAATAACCAACCCATCAGACCCTCTCCAAAAAAAAATAGCTGATTTTATATAGTTGGAATCCAGCAAATTATGTTCCTTTTATCTGAAAGAAAAGGGATACCTGTACTGTAGGCTACTAAAGAAAGCTTCAAGAAATCATTAGGTTTTATTCTTGTTGATCAAGGCATAGGCATTACTGAATATGGCCACAGCATTTGACAAGACTGCCAGGATTATCATAAGGATAGATAGAATCTTGTCTGTTTTAGTTGCTATGTTGTATCGATCCCTGTAGGAAAAGAAAATGCGTAATGTTAATTGTTGAGTTAATTATGAGAAAAAGCATGTTATATGTTATATGTTATATAAGCTACATAAAGGAAAGAAAGTACCTCAGAATTTTTAAGCAATTACTTAAGCATGTTATATGTTATCATGGCTTCTATAACTTTTGTATTTAGTTTGAACAAAGGAGCTCACAATATCGTTTCATGAGTTTGGCCACACAAAAATACGCATGGACCGGTGTGGTTGGCCGGTTCATTGGTTTTTTCAAAAAAAAAAACTATCGGTTCAAGTGCATAACCGATTAGATTAGTTGCTAAGCCTCTTCCAGGACGGACCAAGCTAGTTTTTAAAACTATGCTAGAAAGACAAATGCATTACAGAACTAAGGGTCTGGTTGGGAGTTAGAGGGAGAGGGGAGGGGAAGGAAGGTGAGGGGAGGAGGAGGGGAGGGGAAACCCTCTCCTTGTTTGGATGTTACAATTTGTGAAAAAGAAGGGAAATGGAGGTCTTAATTTTAAATTGACTTTTTTACCCTTTCTTATTTAAATACATTGATTCTACTGGGGATCCTTTTTACTATTTTTTAGTGCTACTATTAAATTGGCCTTCTAAAATTAATTTTTAGTGCTACTATTAAATTATTCTTCAAAATTTAATTTTTAAGTGCTACTAAATTTAAATCATGTTATTCAATACCAAGTGTGGCAAAACCCCTCAACACTTTCCCTAATTTTTTAGTAGGTATTGAAATCCGTTAAAATTATATCAAAAAAATTCAATCTAATCCATCCAATTACAAAAAAGTTAATCCAATCCATCCATTTGCAATTTTTTAGAATTATAAAAATATATCTATATATATATTATTGTTAATATATATATATATATATATAATATTGTTAATATAATTATATATATAATATAAATAATATAATTATATATAATATTGTTAACTATATATATAATATAATTATATATATATATATATATATATAATATAATATATAAATATATGTGGTGGTGGCAGGTGGCGGCCGGCGGCGGAGCTCCGGCGGCTGACGGTGGTTCCGGCAGCGGAGCTCCGGCGACCGGCGGTGGTCCGGCGGCGGAGCTCCGGCGACCGGCGGTGGTCCGACGGCGGAGCTCCGGCGACCAGCGGTGGCCCGGCGGCGGCAGACGGTGGCCGGTGGTGGTTCCCGTGGCCCTTCGGTGGTTGGTGGTGGGTTGTGGGAATTTTCGAGTTTAAGTGAGGGCAAAATTGTCATTTCATAACCAAAACCTCCTAAAACCCTCCAATTTGGGAGAATGCAAAATAGGACCAAGAGGAGGGGTTAGGAGGGTTTGACAAAACCCCCCAACACTTTCCCTAATTTTTTTAAACTCCCAAACAAATGGTTCTTTCTCCACAAACCATCCCATCCCCTCCCCTCCCTTCCCCTCCCAACTCCCCCTCCCAAAGATACCCTAAATGAATTCAGTGCCAAACTCACCTAAGAGTGATGGCAGGTGGAAATATGAATCCTACACGTTGTTCCAGTGAACTGGAAAATATCCCAAATGCTGGGTATGTAATTTGCTGCCAGTAAGATAATGGAAAGAGGGGCAATGGTAATTGACACAAATCTGAAGTGGTCTTGAACCAAAGGCCTTGATGAAGAAAATAAGAGACCATCTATGTTGACCCGCATTGCATAGAAGACTACTGGGAATACAAGCACAAGATGTGCAGCATAGCTAAAAAGAACATCATCATTATGAGAACAGAACTAAAAGGAATTCCAAGATTAGTATCAAAATTGGCAAGCACGTCATCAAGAGTTCCTTCACCAAGTAGGAAGCTATGAAGCACATACTCTGACAAGGACACCGGACACGACACGAACACGGACACGCCGACACCGCTTGTGTCAAAAATACAAGACACCGACACCGCTATATATATTAAATTATAATTAAATAAAATAAGATATGAGCATCATTTATAAAATTTCTAATCTTGAAAGCAAATGTGTTCATCTAAATTGTGACTTCCTTTCATTACAAAAAAAGTTCCAAAACAACTTATACTTGTAATTCTCCCAATTCAATCCATCTACTACCAAAAAGTACAAAAAGGTTTAAACAATTTAAAATCTTTAACCATCTAATTGATCTTCATCATTGAAAAAGACTCCCTCTAACTCCGGTTTATCTAAAGGAAGAAGATGAAAGGAAGAAGATGGAGCATCAAGGAATAAGATGGAGCACCACACCCTTGTACGTTTTAGGTTCGCTTACTGAGAGTGTTTCTTTTTTATCAAAACTTACTGAGAAAGTTTAACTAAAATTAATATTTTATTTATTTAATTTTTTTTATAATTTTTTTCATTTTGCAATCCCGCCTCTTCTCCCGTGTCCCGCACTTCATGTCGTGTCCCGCACCATGTCCTCACGTTTCGGAGTTAAGAAAAAAAACAGGACACCTCAAACAATTGTCTGGCACGTGTCGTACGCGTGTCCGACACCGACACGTGTCAGACACCTGGACACACCATCCAGGAGCAGTGTCCGTGCTTCATAGGTAGGAGGAGCCCAAAGAAGCTTGTCATTAAGTAGACTGAAGAGCATAGAGCTAGGGAAGTTCGCACAACCCCATACATCCATGAAGAGTCTTCCAGCTCATTATCTATGCTATGAACTGCAAATAAAGAGTGCACATAATGGAATCACCATACTACACATTCATGAAGAAAACAGGTGGATTTAGATAGCTAATTACAATCATGCCATCCACACTCCCACATAACTGAAACTGCTGCAATATATAGTTGATAACTCATAGAAATGTGAGTTATTTATGTCAATCCAAATAAGAATTATCTTGATCCAAGAGTAAGTTGTGCAGATAAATGTGATAAATACTCATAAATTAGATACAACTGCACTTGGTAACGAAAATAATGAACTGGGCACGCAAGTGCCATTTTGTGGAATTTAATGTGTTTGCTAGTGTGCATGATATTTTCAGTTGATTCAGTGCTGAGAAGGATGCTATGGCAGCACTGTGGCATGTAAGCAGAAAAGAGCACAAGAGCGAAAGCAGCTGCTTGGCGTGACCTAGTAAATGTTGTTTTGTCTTTTGTGGGAGCACAATCAGCATGACGGCGCATTAATGAGCCGTTAGGAGACAAAACAAGGATGAATTCTAGGTTTTGCAGCGCAGTACCCGAGTGCATGGGCCCAAATGATACTCCTCGTGGAGAGTAATCTATAAAAAGGCAGTTTACCCTAGAGAGAAGACACAGAGGAAATACGAGAGATTCGCCTTATTCATTCCCTAACTCAAAGTACGATGCCATCCATTCCATCGCTGTACTTCGCCTTCCCCATCCATCGTCCACCATACTCAGTACCCAACCTCCATCATCGAGTGCTATCAACGCAGAATCAGCAGCATAGACTTACTTGCGCGTAGCACAGAGGCTCTCGACAGACTTTACAGCATTCGAAACTCATTCCGAGTTTCCACTTTGTTTGTAATTTCCGTTCTCCTTGGTGTAACACTGTTTACTGTTCTGATGGTATCGTTTATGATTGTTAAGTCCTGTTTTATCATGTCCTGTCCGGGCTCGCTATGAGCTAAACCTCTTTATAGTCAAGACTATGGTGATGTAATTAGGATTTATTGATGCTTTATATGATTAATTCTTGATGCTTCATTAACTTGTGTGTTTTAATGTTATACACTCTTTTTGAACTTGATCACTTTAATCAGGGTAACGTGCTTTATCCTCTGGAAAGAGTTAACATACCGATTTCGCAAGTTAATATAGTTTGAAAGGTAATAGGAATATTATCTTTTCTTAGCGAAGGATAGGAATATGAAGCTAGGGCTATAATGTGACCTGAAACGTGTTTTTCACCCTACGGAATGAACCTCATGGGAGCTTAGGGATAAGGAAACCTTTAATTCATTTCGTTTCACAGTGATAGGAATATCCATATTCATTCTGCACACTGAATGCTATCGTAGCATTAGTCATAGCACTGCATTGATATTGATTAATTACTGACCCTCGTCTTGGCTATACTTATTTCTCGTATTTCACACCCTTATCATTATTTTGCTGTCCTCATCCGTTTACTTTTAACCTTCACACAACAATTATTTGCTACCATATTGTTACTTATACTCATTAATACAAATGCTACCAAGTAGATTAGTTGTTAAACATTAATCCTCGTGGGATGATCTTTCTTATCACTTTATTACTTGTTAGACTGTGTATACTTGCACACGTTTTGCACAACAAGTTTTTGGCGCCGTTGTCGGGGATTAACTGATTTAATTTCTAGTCCTTAGTAGTCATTGTTTTAGTGAGATTTTTTGTGCTTCTCACCTTGTGTGTTGTGACTTTCAGTTTTAAGGGAATTGTATGCGCAGAACTCACGGACCAGAGCATCCTCTTGATCATGAGATTGAAAGAACAGCAAGGAGACTGAGAAGAGAAGCTAGAGAGACACTTGAGACACCAGAAGCAACCCACATGGCAGAAGCAGACCCTGTGATTCATGTGGATGGTGAAGGGAATGCAGTTATAGTCCAACCACCAACGAACATTGAAATGGCCAATGACAAAGAGAGGCCTATGAGGGATTACGCTGTATTTGATCCCACCACCATGGATACTGGCATTGTGACACCCGCTATCACCGCTGCCCATTTCGAATTCAAGCCAATGATGTTTCAAATGCTGCAAACAGTGGGGCAATTCACTGGAGGTCCAAATGAAGACCCTCACTTGCATCTGGGACAATACCTTGAAGTCTGCAGTAATTTTAAGATGCCACTCTCTGTCAATTATATTGGGAACTTTAATAAGAACAATAACCCTTATTCCAACTGTTGCACCCCAAAAAATCCGGTTCGGACTTCTCGTTGTACAACGTGGAAAAGGTATGGAGCCGCCACCAATATTTTAATTTTAAGACCAAAACATTGAAAAAAGGTCTTTTAGACAAGGCGGATGGTCTTTCGAAAACTAGAGATATGGGTTCGGGGGTCGGTTAGGCATGCGGTGAATTATAAAAATATATCTATATATATATATATATTATTGTTAATATATATATATAATATTGTTAATATAATTATATATATAATATAAATAATATAATTATATATAATATTGTTAACTATATATATAATATAATTATATATATATATAATATAATATATAAATATATGTGGTGGTGGCAGGTGGCGGCCGGCGGCGGAGCTCCGGCGGCTGACGGTGGTTCCGGCAGCGGAGCTCCAGCGACCGGCGGTGGTCCGGCGGCGGAGCTCCGGCGACCAGCGGTGGTCCGACGGCGGAGCTCCGGCGACCAGCGGTGGCCCGGCGGCGGCAGACGGTGGCCGGTGGTGGTTCCCGTGGCCCTCCGGTGGTTGGTGGTGGGTTGTGGGAATTTTCGAGTTTAAGTGAGGGCAAAATTGTCATTTCATAACCAAAACCTCCTAAAACCCTCCAATTTGGGAGAATGCAAAATAGGACCAAGAGGAGGGGTTAGGAGGGTTTGACAAAACCCCCCAACACTTTCCCTAATTTTTTTAAACTCCCAAACAAATGGTTCTTTCTCCACAAACCATCCCATCCCCTCCCCTCCCTTCCCCTCCCAACTCCCCCTCCCAAAGATACCCTAAATGAATTCAGTGCCAAACTCACCTAAGAGTGATGGCAGGTGGAAATATGAATCCTACACGTTGTTCCAGTGAACTGGAAAATATCCCAAATGCTGGGTATGTAATTTGCTGCCAGTAAGATAATGGAAAGAGGGGCAATGGTAATTGACACAAATCTGAAGTGGTCTTGAACCAAAGGCCTTGATGAAGAAAATAAGAGACCATCTATGTTGACCCGCATTGCATAGAAGACTACTGGGAATACAAGCACAAGATGTGCAGCATAGCTAAAAAGAACATCATCATTATGAGAACAGAACTAAAAGGAATTCCAAGATTAGTATCAAAATTGGCAAGCACGTCATCAAGAGTTCCTTCACCAAGTAGGAAGCTATGAAGCACATACTCTGACAAGGACACCGGACACGACACGAACACGGACACGCCGACACCGCTTGTGTCAAAAATACAAGACACCGACACCGCTATATATATTAAATTATAATTAAATAAAATAAGATATGAGCATCATTTATAAAATTTCTAATCTTGAAAGCAAATGTGTTCATCTAAATTGTGACTTCCTTTCATTACAAAAAAAGTTCCAAAACAACTTATACTTGTAATTCTCCCAATTCAATCCATCTACTACCAAAAAGTACAAAAAGGTTTAAACAATTTAAAATCTTTAACCATCTAATTGATCTTCATCATTGAAAAAGACTCCCTCTAACTCCGGTTTATCTAAAGGAAGAAGATGAAAGGAAGAAGATGGAGCATCAAGGAATAAGATGGAGCACCACACCCTTGTACGTTTTAGGTTCGCTTACTGAGAGTGTTTCTTTTTTATCAAAACTTACTGAGAAAGTTTAACTAAAATTAATATTTTATTTATTTAATTTTTTTTATAATTTTTTTCATTTTGCAATCCCGCCTCTTCTCCCGTGTCCCGCACTTCATGTCGTGTCCCGCACCATGTCCTCACGTTTCGGAGTTAAGAAAAAAAACAGGACACCTCAAACAATTGTCTGGCACGTGTCGTACGCGTGTCCGACACCGACACGTGTCAGACACCTGGACACACCATCCAGGAGCAGTGTCCGTGCTTCATAGGTAGGAGGAGCCCAAAGAAGCTTGTCATTAAGTAGACTGAAGAGCATAGAGCTAGGGAAGTTCGCACAACCCCATACATCCATGAAGAGTCTTCCAGCTCATTATCTATGCTATGAACTGCAAATAAAGAGTGCACATAATGGAATCACCATACTACACATTCATGAAGAAAACAGGTGGATTTAGATAGCTAATTACAATCATGCCATCCACACTCCCACATAACTGAAACTGCTGCAATATATAGTTGATAACTCATAGAAATGTGAGTTATTTATGTCAATCCAAATAAGAATTATCTTGATCCAAGAGTAAGTTGTGCAGATAAATGTGATAAATACTCATAAATTAGATACAACTGCACTTGGTAACGAAAATAATGAACTGGGCACGCAAGTGCCATTTTGTGGAATTTAATGTGTTTGCTAGTGTGCATGATATTTTCAGTTGATTCAGTGCTGAGAAGGATGCTATGGCAGCACTGTGGCATGTAAGCAGAAAAGAGCACAAGAGCGAAAGCAGCTGCTTGGCGTGACCTAGTAAATGTTGTTTTGTCTTTTGTGGGAGCACAATCAGCATGACGGCGCATTAATGAGCCGTTAGGAGACAAAACAAGGATGAATTCTAGGTTTTGCAGCGCAGTACCCGAGTGCATGGGCCCAAATGATACTCCTCGTGGAGAGTAATCTATAAAAAGGCAGTTTACCCTAGAGAGAAGACACAGAGGAAATACGAGAGATTCGCCTTATTCATTCCCTAACTCAAAGTACGATGCCATCCATTCCATCGCTGTACTTCGCCTTCCCCATCCATCGTCCACCATACTCAGTACCCAACCTCCATCATCGAGTGCTATCAACGCAGAATCAGCAGCATAGACTTACTTGCGCGTAGCACAGAGGCTCTCGACAGACTTTACAGCATTCGAAACTCATTCCGAGTTTCCACTTTGTTTGTAATTTCCGTTCTCCTTGGTGTAACACTGTTTACTGTTCTGATGGTATCGTTTATGATTGTTAAGTCCTGTTTTATCATGTCCGGGCTCGCTATGAGCTAAACCTCTTTATAGTCAAGACTATGGTGATGTAATTAGGATTTATTGATGCTTTATATGATTAATTCTTGATGCTTCATTAACTTGTGTGTTTTAATGTTATACACTCTTTTTGAACTTGATCACTTTAATCAGGGTAACGTGCTTTATCCTCTGGAAAGAGTTAACATACCGATTTCGCAAGTTAATATAGTTTGAAAGGTAATAGGAATATTATCTTTTCTTAGCGAAGGATAGGAATATGAAGCTAGGGCTATAATGTGACCTGAAACGTGTTTTTCACCCTACGGAATGAACCTCATGGGAGCTTAGGGATAAGGAAACCTTTAATTCATTTCGTTTCACAGTGATAGGAATATCCATATTCATTCTGCACACTGAATGCTATCGTAGCATTAGTCATAGCACTGCATTGATATTGATTAATTACTGACCCTCGTCTTGGCTATACTTGTTTCTCGTATTTCACACCCTTATCATTATTTTGCTGTCCTCATCCGTTTACTTTTAACCTTCACACAACAATTATTTGCTACCATATTGTTACTTATACTCATTAATACAAATGCTACCAAGTAGATTAGTTGTTAAACATTAATCCTCGTGGGATGATCTTTCTTATCACTTTATTACTTGTTAGACTGTGTATACTTGCACACGTTTTGCACAACAAGTTTTTGGCGCCGTTGTCGGGGATTAACTGATTTAATTTCTAGTCCTTAGTAGTCATTGTTTTAGTGAGATTTTTTGTGCTTCTCACCTTGTGTGTTGTGACTTTCAGTTTTAAGGGAATTGTATGCGCAGAACTCACGGACCAGAGCATCCTCTTGATCATGAGATTGAAAGAACAGCAAGGAGACTGAGAAGAGAAGCTAGAGAGACACTTGAGACACCAGAAGCAACCCACATGGCAGAAGCAGACCCTGTGATTCAGGTGGATGGTGAAGGGAATGCAGTTATAGTCCAACCACCAACGAACATTGAAATGGCCAATGACAAAGAGAGGCCTATGAGGGATTACGCTGTATTTGATCCCACCACCATGGATACTGGCATTGTGACACCCGCTATCACCGCTGCCCATTTCGAATTCAAGCCAATGATGTTTCAAATGCTGCAAACAGTGGGGCAATTCACTGGAGGTCCAAATGAAGACCCTCACTTGCATCTGGGACAATACCTTGAAGTCTGCAGTAATCTTAAGATGCCACTCTCTGTCAATTATATTGGGAACTTTAATAAGAACAATAACCCTTATTCCAACTGTTGCACCCCAAAAAATCCGGTTCGGACTTCTCGTTGTACAACGTGGAAAAGGTATGGAGCCGCCACCAATATTTTAATTTTAAGACCAAAACATTGAAAAAAGGTCTTTTAGACAAGGCGGATGGTCTTTCGAAAACTAGAGATATGGGTTCGGGGGTCGGTTAGGCATGGGGAAGGTATTAGCACCCCGTACCTCCTTTCTACCGAAAGGGAACCTTTAATTAAATGTGTGGTTTGAAGTGTTGATTTGAAAACGCTTTTATTTTGCCTCTTTATTGAAAAGGGAGTGAGAAGACTTAATGAAAATTTTTATTTTTGGCCCTTGACGAGAGTTGGCCTCTCGCTCCTACGTATCTCCTGGTGCGATGGAGAATTCAAAGCTACGTAGTTCTTGGTTGTCCTAAAAAGGTTTTTGTTTTTTAGTCTGTTTAGATGAGTTTTCGCAGTAGGAGTGAGGATTCGCGATGACCAAACAACAACGGTTTAGAGTGGCCGCGCTACTAACTCTTTTGAAAATGAAATTATCATTAACAACCAAACGGCAACGGCGCGAGTGATCATTAACGATAATTGATTTTGCTTTTGATTCGAGTGTTCGCGACGACCAAACAACAACGGTTTAGAGTGGCCGCGCTACTAACTCTTTTGAAAATGAAATTATCCTTAACAACCAAACGGCAACGGCGCGAGTGATCATTAATGATAATCGGTTTTTATTTTAGATGATCAAAAAAAGGCTTTCGCAATCGAATTAATTTTGGTTTGTTGTGCTTGACGAGGACTTGACTCGCTCCTACGTATCCCAAATGGGAATCAAAGCGACGTAGTTCTAGAGCCTTGAAAATGAAAGTCTTTTTGTTTTGATTTTGAAAAGTGAAGGGGGGTCATAATGATCAAACTAACAAAGGTTATGGGTGATCATTACTAAAACCCCTTTAAGTGCATGTAAAAATCTCCTTTGAAAAATGAAAGCCTTCATGATGACCAAACTAACAAAGGTTATGGGTGGTCATCATTAACACTTGCTATGACTTTTGATGCTTAAGAAAATATTTTTGGAAATTGAAAGCATTCATGATAATCAAACTAACAAAGGTTATGGGTGATTATCACTAGTGGCTCATGCATATGAAAACATCTTTTTTGAAACTTAGGCTCTTAGGACAATCAAACTAACAAAGGTTATGGGTGATTGTCACTAGTCACCATTTTCATGCTAGGCCCTTTAGAAAAGAAAGTAATGAATGCAAATCGAATCCTTAGGCAAACAACAATCTCGTTTGAATTCTTGAGCAAATATTAGCCTAGACTACACATATTAGACCACAACACATAAATAGGCAAAGAAGGAACTTGAATTGGGCATTGAGCAAAAATACAAGAATAGGCAAGATTGAACCTAAATGCATATCTAGTGGAAGATGCTAGGCGAGAACCATACGCAAATATTTCTACAAAACACAAGGGAATCTAAATGCACATCTAGTGGAAGATGCAATGTATGGAGTTGACCTATCTAAGTGTTGATGATATTTTTATATGAGAGTGGACAATGAAATTGTTAGCTTAAGGAAAAGAGTCGCCTCCATCATGATCATAGGCAAGCATAAGCAAGAAAATTATTTAGCAACCAAAGTATCAAAGAATGTTGAATCACTTTGGTCAATCCTCACACTTAAGATTAAGTGCACAAGTGCACAAGTGTGAATCACCTTGCCAATCATCAACAAAAACAAGTTTATTAAAGCAAACCCAAACCCTAATTTTTATGTTAAAACCTAGGAGCATACATACCCTAAATCAACTATTATTCATCCCCAAATCATGAAATAAACAAAAGCATTCAAGAACCCTAAACCTAGGCCCATGGCCGAATGTCATCATGCTTGAAATGGGTTTCTTATTTTGTGAAAGTTATGCAAACATGAGTGAATATGCAAGGAAATGTGAGAAAACACAACAACAACTAGCAAATCACATTTTTATGAGAGTATGCGAAATACAACATGCCATAAAACAACATTTTATTTCATGAAAGGCAAGGATTAAGATCAACACAAATCAACATTTATTAAAGGGTGAGAAGCACCATAAGCACCCAAGCCTCCCTAAGTGCTTGTCAAAGTGCTTATGACACCTCTCACCAACGACAATCAACAATATGAGAATATGAAGATGATATGATGAATGCTTTTTATATTTTTGAGGAAATACTCAAAGATGATGCAAGGTTTTAAAGATTACCTTAGCTTTGAGCTAGAAAGTGAGATAAGAAGATGGAGCTAGACACAAATCAACACAACTCCAATATTCTTCAAAGAAGTACCTACTTGATGATGATGCTTGAACTTTGAATGAGAAATGGAGAGAGTATGTGAAAGAGGGATGCAAATGAGGTGAGTTGTTTGTTAGGGTTTTTGGTGTAGGAGAGAATGGGAAGGTTTCTTTGAGATGAAAAAAACAAGAGGAAGTGAGGGAGAGGAGAGGGGCTACGAATTTCTTGGCTCTTTTGGGGAGGAGAGGAGTGAGTTGTCCTTATTCAAATCCTTGGGAGGCCAAAGATCTAATGGGTTTAAGGTTGTGAGAGGGAAATAAAGAAATTAGTGTGTATTTAGTGGTGTAGAGAGAAAGAAGGTAAAAATATGTTGTGTATTGAATGTTATTGGATTCAAAGGTGTGCTTGTCATGATGAAAGGCTTTTTTGTGATGTGCACTTGATGGGGGCTGAAGTGAAGGTGGAGTGAGGGAGGTTGTTTGCTTGTAAAATTGGTGCTTACTTTGGCCAAAAATGGATAAAAGCAAAAAGCACCTAAAAGGAATTAGCCCTAATTCTAAAAATACAATAAGCATCCAATATTATTTTGTTATTATTTTTTTTTTTTTGATTTCAGATTTCATATTTTTAATTATACATATTTTTTGAGCCTTTTTGAAAAAAAACCGTTACAATTGACCAAAATACCCTTTTTGACGCTAAAACCCTAATTTGCCCGAAAAATGCGTTTCAACCCTAAAAATGATTTCAAGAACCTTGGAATGCCTTCTAGGATCCGAAATGCAGTGCATAAGGCTCTTCGCTCTTCAATTTATTCATTTTTGTGGAAAATTAGGGTTTTGACCTAAGTCGGACAAAATTGGGGTATGACAGCTGCCCCTCTTTATTTGGATTTTACCAAGAAATATGAATTGCGCGAGACATATTTCGAAGGTAAAATAGAAATAAAGAATTCAGAAATTATACCAATTTTGTCCATTTGGAGAAACCCGAATTTTCTTTTTTTGAAAAGATGGACACTTTCGTGTCGATGCGAAAACAGTAAATGAACACTAACGTGCTGACAGAAAAGGTAAAATGGGCACTTGCGTGCATACAGAAAAGTAAAACGGGCACTTGGCGTGCAGACAGAAAAGTAAAACGGGCACTTGGCGTGCAGAAAGCGGTAAATTGGGAATTCGGAGGCTGCCTAAAACCTTTTAACGGACTCTTGTCGAGTCCGAGCTCTGGGGGGGTGGCCTTTTCGAGCGACCGATCAACATCAGGTCCGGAACTGATTTGATCATTGGATTTACGCTATGCCTTAGGCTGACACAACTAATCCGAAGGACTTGACGAAGTCTGATGGATCCATTGCGTGCTCGTACACAATGTTGTGATCTGTGGAAGGAGTTCACTAACTCGGTGGGAGTTCACTAACTCTGTGGGAGTTCACTAACTCTGTGTTGAGGGAGTTTACTAACTCAGGGTTGATGGAGTTTACTAACTCGGGGTTGATGATTTTCTAAAAATGAGATTTTTGGGATTCTCTGGTCCGAAGTAACTTTTCTCTTGGATGGTGCATGAAATGCGTGCACTTGGATGTTTGGGGTGCACATGAATGCAATGATTGACTTTGGTGTGATGCCTTTTCTGTTTGATTTTTCTCTTCTTTTCCTTTTGTTATTCTTTCGCTCTTCTGAGATGCGAATTTGAAGGCGTAATGTACTGTTTGATGCCATGGAGTGATGACTGGTATGGATGATATGAGAATGATGAATGATGTGAAAATGTTGTGTTCTTTTATGTTCCGTCTTCTGTGATTTTCTTCTCTCCTTTCTTATTTGCTCTTTTTTTCTATGGAATGCAGATATCTATGTAAATGGAGTGTGAATGTATGTTATGCAAAGTGTATGTGATGTGATGATTTCAATGGAATGATGGATGCTATGAGATGCTATTTTTGATTTTCTTCCTTTTTATTTTGGTTAAGGATCAACACTTCAAGTGCCTACAAGGTAAACATCCTAATCCCCAAGGATTAAGGTGAGCACCAAAGCCCTACAAGATAACAACCTAATCCCTGAGGATCCAGGCGAGCACTAAAACCCTACAAGATAACAACCTAATCCCTAAGGGTCCAGGCGAGCTCCGAAGCCCTACAAGATAACAACCTAATCCCTAAGGATCCAGGCGAGCACTGAAGCCCTACAAGATAACAACCTAATCCCTAAGGATCTAGGCGAGCACTGAAGCCCTACAAGATAACAACCTAATCCCTAAGGATCCAGCCGAGCACTGAAGCCCTACAAGATAACAACCTAATCCCTAAGGATCCAGGCGAGCACTAAAGCCCTACAAGATAACAACCTAATCCCTAAGGGTTAAGGCGAGCACTAAAGCCCTACAAGCGGCCAACTTTAGGCGACCCCCTCATGTGCTGAGATAGCTGGTTAAAGAATTTTTCCTATTTGTCTTTTTGCTATGTGAGGATGCAAATGCAGTATTTTGATGCATGATATGACAAAATTTTTTTGGGGTATTCAAATATTTTTTGTGAATACTTTCATAATGATGAGACGCGAGACTTTGGATGCAAAAGTGGGGGTGAATTTGATCATCCTTTTTCTTTGGAAAAACTAGTTTTGATTTAAACCGCGGTGTTCTCAAGGTTATTATTTACAAGCAAACCCATTTATGTTTTCCTCCATTCCATGATAACTGAACCTTCAATAACAATCTTGTGCTTTCTCTATGAAACATTGCCAAGTGAACACACATGAACATGCAGACGCCAGGTGAGTGTTTAGGATGAATGCCAGACTGCCCCAATTCAGGCCTTCGGCGACTGTGAATGAATGACTTGCCCCTGTCCGGAGTGTGAAAGGAAGCGGAGTGAAAGAGCAAATATGCAGGAACTAGTGCCATGGCTGACACCGGGTGAAAGGATGAATGGCCATGGATGGACACTGAACAGACTCTCCCCGGACTAGGGTGGGCAGGTGGTGAAGAGAATACCCCAACTTTTAGATCTGAGTGGTGTTCTCAGCGCAAATCTTTGGTTCTCTGTGAATGTCTCAACTTTTGGCATGAAAGAAACCTTACTTGGTGATCACTAAACCTTGTTTTAATGCAACTTGAGTGTGTTTTGGAGTGCAAGTCCCTCTTTTTTTTATTTTGTCAGCTTTCTTTTTTCTGACTGTTCGTTTTTGTTTCCTCAGTTCTCTTTTTTTCTGAGGGTTTATTCTTTCTTGATCAGCTTTCTTTTTTCTGATCGTTTGTTTTTTCTTTTGAGCAAACACATTGTACATAGATAGGCTTGTTCGTCCTAAGATTAGAATCTGAGAGAACAAAAGCAATCGGTCATTGATCGGAATGGACTTTTCAGGATTGTGGTGTTTTGTGGAGGAAGGATAGTTAGGCTTAATGAAGTGTTTGAGGCTAATGGGAGGATGAGTTTTGTTCGGCGTTGGTTGACGGTTAACGGTCTATGAGGGAGATGGTTATTGGGCTTATTTGGGCTTTGTTAAGGCAAATTTGTGTCTCATGGTAGAATGGCTGAGGGGTTTGGTGTTGGGGTCAAAGGAAGTGTTTGAAGGTTTATGGAACCAGGTGTTGGAAGATTTATCGAGACAAGGGTCTCTTGTGCTTCGTGGCAACATGTATCAGCTCACAACTTATTATTTTTTGTCTTTTTGATTTTTTTTTTGGCTCATTTGTTTCATTTTTCGGACTTTTCTTCTTCCTTTGCTTTTGAGTCGAGTGAGCTGATGCACTATTTTTGTTTTTGATATTTGAAGTGATCCTTGTCTAGGGTGATTAGAGGGTATATTTTTGAGTTTGGTTTTTCTTGGCTTAAGGTAGGTAGGAAAGGGACTTTCTGGGATTTTGGGTTCTTGAGGGTATAGGGAGGTGGCCACACTTCATCTCAAATCCCGATGGCTTATTTATTTTTGTAAAACAAGATAACGGTTCATCTATCTATATGTGTTTGCTCCTTTCTTTGCATTTTTTCTCTTTTTTTATGCCCTAACTTTTGCCTGGACCGCCCTTTGCGGGTTTTCGATCCATCGGGCGCTTTTTCTGCCTAGGCCGCCCTTTGCGGGTTTTCCACCTAGCGAGCTTATTTTCTTGTTTATTATTATCTTTTGAAAGACTTGCACTGAAGGAATATGATATTAACAAGGAAAATTAGTGATCACAGTCTTGCCCCAGCATGGAGGACTTAAAGCGTTAGACTGAACTAAAAGTCAAATATGCACTGATGGACTTATGATAAAACAAGGCAATGACGATCTTGAACAAAAGTGACTGAAAATGGTAACTTTTATAGATGACGATGCTGAAAAGGAAACATGTGCCCTTATTGAAATATCCTAAGGCCTTGGGCGGAGCCAGAGGATTGCATTACATAAAATTTGCTTTGAACTGAAAACTACGTGAAAATGCATGACGAAGACACAAATGCTTGACGATCAACACCTCGATCCTCTTCAACTACAGCCATCCCGGCCTGACAGCCCTGATCTCAAAGGGTTTAGTCCTTCACCTCCCTCATCAAAGGTCAACTGTTTTGTATCAATAAGATCCTGAACCGACTGCTTCAAAGGATGACAGTTCTCAGTAGAGTGACCAATTGCCCCAGAATGGAATTCACAGGTAGCCTTTGCATTATACCTTCTTGGGAATGGAGGTTGGACTGGCTTCATCCCACGAGGAGAGATCAACCTATGGTTGATTAGATAGCTGCACAAATCAGTGTACGACACAGGAATGGGGTCGTACTGACGTGACTTTCCTTGTCCCACTATAGCATTGATTTCTCCATTTTTCCTTGCAGGCAAATCACTAGCATTGTCGGCGCCAGTAGGATTGCAGGGGATTCTTCCTCTCTTCATCCCGACTTCAAGTCTTGCCCCTACTTTGATCACATCTGAGAAGCTTGAGGACCCACTTCCAACCAGACGTTCATAGAAAACAGCTGGGAGAGTCTCCATAAACATGTACACCATCTCCTTTTCAGTCAATGGTGGCTTCACCTGAGCAGCTATGCTCCTCCATCTTTGAGCATATTCCTTAAAGGACTCATGATCTTTCTTGCTCATATACTGCAGCTGAATCCGATCTGGAGCCATGTCTTTGTTGTATTCGTACTCCTTTAAGAAAGCTTCAGAAAGGTCCTCCCAACTGTGGATGTCGGGAGGCTGCAACTGCATGTACCAATCCAGAGATGCCCCAGTTAGGCTGTACTGGAAGTAGTGGATGAGCAGTTTGTCGTCGTGATTGTATGCGGTCATCCTTCGGGCGTACATGGTTACGTGTCTATTTGGACAGCTGGTACCACAATATTGGTCAAAGACTGGCACCTTCATCTTTGGGGGAATAACCAAGTCTGGAACAAGACATAGATCACGGGCGTCTTTAGCTTTGGTCTTTGAATCCTCTATGGCTTTTAAACGCTTTTCCAACTCATGCAACTGATCTCTGGGTTGAGAGTTCTCAAATAGGTGACCTTGAGGATCACTATCCATATTGAAAAGAGAAACCTCATGTGGATCAGCACCTCCCAGGGCGTGAGCAGGATAATTAACCCCAGATCCCGGATGGGGAATAGCAGTCACAACTTCAGCGGGTCCCGAGGTAGGAAGGATGCTTGCGGCCCCACCTGGGTTTACAACAGCAGTATCTTCGGTAGTGGTCCCGTTTTTCAAAGCTTGCAGGGTGCCCATCATTTCAGTCATCTGCATTCTTATCGCATCCATCTGCATTTCTATCACCCCGACTTTATTATTTAACGCCTGATTCTCTTGGACTAGTGCCTGATTCCCTTGGACTAGCTGCTTGAGGACTTCCATAATCGGATTATCTAGACCTGAATTGCCGGGATTCTCAATCACTAGGTTTCCTTGATTGGTCGCCATGAATCTTGAGTCTGAAGCGGATATCGGCAAACCAGTTGGCCTCTTTCTAGAGATAACAGGGCACACAACATAAGCGCAAGAACGAATGACTGAACAAATGCATGCGGCACTTTAGGCTTTACGGGCAGGGCTAGACTAGGACGGGGAATGATGATAAAGCAAGGAAACTGACGGACACGGACAGGGGCGATTGCACATGGCATGCATGCCTAGAAGAATGCTTCACATGATAGAAAAAATTTATGAACAATTTTAATCTTTTATCATGGGATGGATGAGATGCAAAATTTTTGAAGTTATGTGAATGAGCTGCTGACTCGAGAACTGGGTACTTTGGAACACCTTGAGTTTTTTTTTTTTTTTTTTTTGGGAATGACTATTTTGCAAAACCGTCTCGTCTCTCATCAAAACCTTTATTGTGCAGATCATGATATGCAAATGCATGGAAAAATGACCACTTGAGAAGTGTACTTATTCTGAAAAATAAAAAATAAAAAAATATTGTTTTTTTTTTGGTGTAAGATGAAATACAAAATTTCAATGCATTTTTGAATGCAAGAATGATGCTTTTTCAAAATGGCTTTTTTCATTTGTTATGCTTGACGGGGCGGACCCGCTCCTACGTATCCTCACTGTGATGAGGAATCAAAGCGTACGTAGTTCTACCGTGTCTTTTTTGAAATAATGCTTATGTATGAATGCCTCGTCTTGGATGAACTTGACGAAGATTTTTTGCATGATTATAAATGAAATGCCTATGCTATGCAGATGATAATTGTTTTTTGTTTTATCTTTATGTAATGAAAGGGAATGCAAGATGAATGATTCTTTTCAAAATGGGAACTTTATTTAATGCAAATGACGCAATGATGTAATGATGCAATGATGCAGGATGCAAGATACTTCTTTTTGTTTTTTTTTTGAAAAATGTGGGCTATACGTGGTTTCATATGGCCCTAGTAAGAGAAAGGCTACAACGGCAGCTCGTTCTCTCTTTTTTTGAAAAGAGTGGGCCATATGTCACTTCGTACGGACCGGCAGAAGAAAGGCTACAACGGCAGCTCTTTCTCTACTTTTTATTTGAAAAACCTCCTGCACTTTTTTGAAAACATGTCTATATTACGATGCAACACACAATTTGGTATGCCCCTTGTGTCCTACGAAGGTGGGGACCTAAGTTCTAGGACAACTCAAATGTTCCTCCCATGTGGGTTCTAGTCACTTCCTCACCAGGTTACCAAAGCTAATTCTCTTTCACAGTAGCACCCACAACGATGGAACGCCATCTGGTGTGAGGCATCATGAAAGAGCATACTCTGGCTGAAACTTTCGTGAGAGTCGGAAGGACAACAGTCCAATTGCCAGTCACTACTCGTTTCCACTCCCCTAAGTCTTGTCAGACCTTGGGTTTTAGGCCTCTCTCAAAGCACATAATCATAAGGGCGTGAGTGTGTGTGGTAAGGGTGTACCACTTAAAACTACCCGACACATATTACCCCACCTGCAAGTGAGACGCCAGAACAGTCCAGAAAAAGCAAGGTAACAACATGTCGTCTACACTAGGGTTCAATATCAAATAAGCTAGCCTGGGGTTTCAACAACAATCAGGTACATTGCTTACCTCAAGAAAGGGAGCCAAGAAGGGGGGGTCCGGATAGAATTGGGGAGAAATGCATGAGCATAAGCAATAAAAGAAAAGGAGATAGGGAACAAACATAGAAGAAGACAAATGCGTATGCCTACAATTAATGATAAGAAAGAAAGGAAAAAGAATGAAGGCAAACAAGGTATCAGTCAAATCAACGATACATTAAACCACACATCTTAATTAGTTAGGCTTGACCCACTTAAAAAAAGAAAAGTCCCCAGTGGAGTCGCCAGCTGTTGCACCCCAAAAAATCCGGTTCGGACTTCTCGTTGTACAACGTGGAAAAGGTATGGAGCCGCCACCAATATTTTAATTTTAAGACCAAAACATTGAAAAAAGGTCTTTTAGACAAGGCGGATGGTCTTTCGAAAACTAGAGATATGGGTTCGGGGGTCGGTTAGGCATGGGGAGGGTATTAGCACCCCGTACCTCCTTTCTACCGAAAGGGAACCTTTAATTAAATGTGTGGTTTGAAGTGTTGATTTGAAAACGCTTTTATTTTGCCTCTTTATTGAAAAGGGAGTGAGAAGACTTAATGAAAATTTTTATTTTTGGCGCTTGACGAGAGTTGGCCTCTCGCTCCTACGTATCTCCTGGTGCGATGGAGAATTCAAAGCTACGTAGTTCTTGGTTGTCCTAAAAAGGTTTTTGTTTTTTAGTCTGTTTAGATGAGTTTTCGCAGTAGGAGTGAGGATTCGCGATGACCAAACAACAACGGTTTAGAGTGGCCGCGCTACTAACTCTTTTGAAAATGAAATTATCATTAACAACCAAACGGCAACGGCGCGAGTGATCATTAACGATAATTGATTTTGCTTTTGATTCGAGTGTTCGCGACGACCAAACAACAACGGTTTAGAGTGGCCGCGCTACTAACTCTTTTGAAAATGAAATTATCCTTAACAACCAAACGGCAACGGCGCGAGTGATCATTAATGATAATCGGTTTTTATTTTAGATGATCAAAAAAAGGCTTTCGCAATCGAATTAATTTTGGTTTGTTGTGCTTGACGAGGACTTGACTCGCTCCTACGTATCCCAAATGGGAATCAAAGCGACGTAGTTCTAGAGCCTTGAAAATGAAAGTCTTTTTGTTTTGATTTTGAAAAGTGAAGGGGGGTCATAATGATCAAACTAACAAAGGTTATGGGTGATCATTACTAAAACCCCTTTAAGTGCATGTAAAAATCTCCTTTGAAAAATGAAAGCCTTCATGATGACCAAACTAACAAAGGTTATGGGTGGTCATCATTAACACTTGCTATGACTTTTGATGCTTAAGAAAATATTTTTGGAAATTGAAAGCATTCATGATAATCAAACTAACAAAGGTTATGGGTGATTATCACTAGTGGCTCATGCATATGAAAACATCTTTTTTGAAACTTAGGCTCTTAGGACAATCAAACTAACAAAGGTTATGGGTGATTGTCACTAGTCACCATTTTCATGCTAGGCCCTTTAGAAAAGAAAGTAATGAATGCAAATCGAATCCTTAGGCAAACAACAATCTCGTTTGAATTCTTGAGCAAATATTAGCCTAGACTACACATATTAGACCACAACACATAAATAGGCAAAGAAGGAACTTGAATTGGGCATTGAGCAAAAATACAAGAATAGGCAAGATTGAACCTAAATGCATATCTAGTGGAAGATGCTAGGCGAGAACCATACGCAAATATTTCTACAAAACACAAGGGAATCTAAATGCACATCTAGTGGAAGATGCAATGTATGGAGTTGACCTATCTAAGTGTTGATGATATTTTTATATGAGAGTGGACAATGAAATTGTTAGCTTAAGGAAAAGAGTCGCCTCCATCATGATCATAGGCAAGCATAAGCAAGAAAATTATTTAGCAACCAAAGTATCAAAGAATGTTGAATCACTTTGGTCAATCCTCACACTTAAGATTAAGTGCACAAGTGCACAAGTGTGAATCACCTTGCCAATCATCAACAAAAACAAGTTTATTAAAGCAAACCCAAACCCTAATTTTTATGTTAAAACCTAGGAGCATACATACCCTAAATCAACTATTATTCATCCCCAAATCATGAAATAAACAAAAGCATTCAAGAACCCTAAACCTAGGCCCATGGCCGAATGTCATCAGGCTTGAAATGGGTTTCTTATTTTGTGAAAGTTATGCAAACATGAGTGAATATGCAAGGAAATGTGAGAAAACACAACAACAACTAGCAAATCACATTTTTATGAGAGTATGCGAAATACAACATGCCATAAAACAACATTTTATTTCATGAAAGGCAAGGATTAAGATCAACACAAATCAACATTTATTAAAGGGTGAGAAGCACCATAAGCACCCAAGCCTCCCTAAGTGCTTGTCAAAGTGCTTATGACACCTCTCACCAACGACAATCAACAATATGAGAATATGAAGATGATATGATGAATGCTTTTTATATTTTTGAGGAAATACTCAAAGATGATGCAAGGTTTTAAAGATTACCTTAGCTTTGAGCTAGAAAGTGAGATAAGAAGATGGAGCTAGACACAAATCAACACAACTCCAATATTCTTCAAAGAAGTACCTACTTGATGATGATGCTTGAACTTTGAATGAGAAATGGAGAGAGTATGTGAAAGAGGGATGCAAATGAGGTGAGTTGTTTGTTAGGGTTTTTGGTGTAGGAGAGAATGGGAAGGTTTCTTTGAGATGAAAAAAAACAAGAGGAAGTGAAGGAGAGGAGAGGGGCTACGAATTTCTTGGCTCTTTTGGGGAGGAGAGGAGTGAGTTGTCCTTATTCAAATCCTTGGGAGGCCAAAGATCTAATGGGTTTAAGGTTGTGAGAGGGAAATAAAGAAATTAGTGTGTATTTAGTGGTGTAGAGAGAAAGAAGGTAAAAATATGTTGTGTATTGAATGTTATTGGATTCAAAGGTGTGCTTGTCATGATGAAAGGCTTTTTTGTGATGTGCACTTGATGGGGGCTGAAGTGAAGGTGGAGTGAGGGAGGTTGTTTGCTTGTAAAATTGGTGCTTACTTTGGCCAAAAATGTATAAAAGCAAAAAGCACCTAAAAGGAATTAGCCCTAATTCTAAAAATACAATAAGCATCCAATATTATTTTGTTATTATTTTTTTTATTTTGATTTCAGATTTCATATTTTTAATTATACATATTTTTTGAGCCTTTTTGAAAAAAACCGTTACAATTGACCAAAATACCCTTTTTGACGCTAAAACCCTAATTTGCCCGAAAAATGCGTTTCAACCCTAAAAATGATTTCAAGAACCTTGGAATGCCTTCTAGGATCCGAAATGCAGTGCATAAGGCTCTTCGCTCTTCAATTTATTCATTTTTGTGGAAAATTAGGGTTTTGACCTAAGTCGGACAAAATTGGGGTATGACACCAACACATACAACCCAGGGTGGAGGAGCCATCCTAATTTTTCATGGAGAGATAAGGGAGACACAAATGCAGCACCAGTTCAAGCCAAACCTGCTACACCACCAGGATTTCCTGCACAGCTTGCTCTCAAGCCCAATGCTGACAACTCCTTGGCCGAGGAACTCAAAGCATTCATGAATGAAACCAAAGCCCAGTACCAAAGTCAAGGAGCTGCCATCAAGAACTTAGAAAATCAAATTGGTCAAATTGCAACTGCAATTACAGCTAGACCAAGTGGATCTTTGCCAAGCACTATTGAGCAAGCAAATCCACCTGGTAATGAGCAAATTAAGGCCATCACACTCAGAAGTGGTAAGGAAACTGCTACCTTGCCTACAACGATTGATACAGGTGCTGTTCCCGATGCTGCCAGCACTGGTGCAGAACCTGTAGCTGTAAACTCTGATGCTACAGCAGATGCTGCCACTCCAGCAGTAAGTATACCCCAGAAGTTGATTCCTGAGAGGCCACCTCCACCTTTTCCCCAACGGTTAAAGAAGGCCAATCATGACAAACAATTTGGGAAGTTCATGGAGATTCTCAAACAGCTTCACATCAATATTCCATTGGTGGAAGCTCTGCAACAAATGCCAAACTACACCAAGTTCATGAAGGATGTTCTAACTAAAAGAAAGAGACTTGGTGAGTTTGAAACTGTGGCCATGACTCAAGAAACCAGCATGCTGCTACAAAGTAAGGTCCCTCAGAAATTAAAAGATCCAGGTAGTTTCACAATCCCTTGTTCCATTGGAGGAAATTACTGTGGTAGAGCCTTGTGTGATCTGGGTGCAAGCATCAATTTGATGCCCAAATCTATTTTTCAAAAGCTTGGCATTGGTGAAGCAAGACCTACCACAGTAACCCTTTCATTGGCTGATAAATCAACTGTTTATCCTGAAGGTAAAATTGAAGATGTTTTAATTAAAGTTGATAAATTTGTATTTCATGTGGATTTTATAATACTTGATTTTGAGGCTGACAAGGATGTGCCAATTATCCTTAGAAGACCATTTTTGGCTACAGGTAAGACCTTGATCGATGTTCACAAAGGAGAGCTGACTATGAGAGTCAATGACCAAGAGGTCACTTTCAATGTGCTCAATGCTATGAAGTACCCAGATGACAGCAACAGTAGTGCAGAGTGCAACGTTGTCTCTGCTATTGACAGCCTAGTTCAGAAACAACTGCTGCTACAACATGATGTGCTGAAACAAGAGCTTGGGCACCTGAATGTGAAAGAGCTGAAAGAAGAGGGGTTGCCAAAACTCAAGGTGGATAAACCTGAGATTCAAAGATGGGCAAAAAGGTATGAATCCTTGGAGCTAACTTCAGAAAGCTTCAAAGATAACATACCCTCCATTGAGAAACCACCAAAACTTGAGTTGAAGCAACTTCCTCCGCACTTGAAGATACTCGTCCTATCTAGGGAGTGAAGATACTCGTCCTGTAATCATTGCAGCTGGGTTGAGTGATACCCAAGAGGAGGAACTGCTGGCTATTCTGAAAAAGCATAAAAAAGCCATTGGCTGGCAGATGTCTGACATTAAAGGGTTAAGTCCTACTTTGTGCATGCACCGAATCTGTTTAGAGGACAATGCAAAAAATAGCATTGAGGCACAAAGGAGGCTGAATCCAATAATGAAGGAAGTAGTCAGGAAAGAGATAATCAAATGGCTGGATGCTGGAATAATCTATCCTGTTGCAGACAGCACTTGGGTGAGCTCTGTGCAATGTGTCCCTAAAAGAGGAGGAGTTACTATGGTTCAGAATGAGAAGAATGAATTAATCCCCACCAGGACAATCACTGGGTGGAGAATTTGCATGGACTACAGGAAGCTCAACAAAGCCACCAAAAAGGATCATTTCCCTCTCCCTTTCATTGATCAGATGCTTGACAGACTTGCAGGGAAGGAATTTTACTGTTTTCTCGATGGCTACTCAGGCTACAATCTGATTGCTATTGCTCCAGAGCTATGCAATGTGGAGGATTGTAGCCTGAAGGATCATTTCCCTCTCCCTTTCATTGATCAGGAGAAGACCACATTCACTTGCCCTTCGAGCTACTCAGGATACAATCAGGAGGATGCCCTTCGGGCTATGCAATGCTCCAGCTACTTTTCAAAGGTGCATGATGGCCACCTTCTCAGACTTCATTGAAAAATCCATGGAAGTGTTCATGGATGACTTTTCTGTATTTGGAGAAAATTTCCAAGCCTGTCTGCTGAATCTTGAAGACATCTTGAGAAGATGTGAAGAAACAAACTTGGTCTTAAATTGGGAGAAGTGTTATTTCATGGTACAAGAATGAATTGTACTAGGACACAAGATATCAAAGAAGGGGATAGAAAAGGACAAAACAAAAATTGAGGTAATTGAGAAACTGCCACCCCCCACATCAGTTAAGGGAATTAGAAGTTTTCTGGGACATGCTGGGTTTTACAGAAGATTTATTAAGGACTTCTCAAAGATCTCCAAACCATTGTGTATGCTACTGCAGCATGACACTGCTTTCAAGTTTGGCAAAGATTGTATGGTAGCATTCAACAAACTGAAGGAAGCACTGGTGACAGCACCAGTTATTGTGACACCAGACTGGAGTAAACCCTTTGAACTGATGTGTGATGCAAGCGACTATGCTATAGCAGCAGTGCTGGGTCAAAGGCATGAAAATGTATTTCACTCAATACACTATGCTAGCAAAACTCTAGTGGATGCTCAACTGAATTACACAACCACTGAAAAGGAGTTACTAGCAGTAGTGTTTGCCTTCGAAAAATTCATATCTTATCTTGTAGGAGCCAAGGTGGTAGTGTACACTGACCATTCTGCCATTAAATACCTCATAGCAAAGAAAGATGCCAAACCAAGGATAATCAAATGGGTGCTGCTCCTGCAAGAGTTTGACCTTGAGATTAAAGACAAGAAGGGAGTGGAAAATCAGGTTGCAGACCACCTTTCAAGAATTCTAGAGGCTGACACTGTCCCTTTTGAATCTGAAATCAAGGAAGAATTCCCTGATGAACAGTTGCTAGCCATATCAGCAACTGTGAATGTTACAGATTCCAGTTCAGAGGTGCCTTGGTATGCAGATTTTGTCAATTACCTAGTTAGCAATGTGGTGCCTGAAGACTTCACCTCTCGGCAGAAAAAGAGGTTTTTCGACTTAGCAAAACAATACTTTTGGGATGAGCCCTTCTTGTATAAAAAATGTCCTGATCAGCTACTCAGAAGGTGTGCTGCTGGATCAGAGATAGCAGACATCATGAAGCATTGCCAGTCTTCTCCTTGTGGAGGCCATTTCGGAGGTGCAAGGACTGCTGCCAAGATCCTTCAAACAGGTTATTTCTGGCCCTCTATTTTTAAAGATGCTCATGATTTTACCAAGAAATGCGATAGATGCCAAAGGGTAGGTAATATCTCAAACAAAAATGAAATGCCCTTAAACAATATCCTAGAAGTTGAGTTGTTTGATGTCTGGGGTATTGATTTCATAAGACCTTTTCCACCTTCCTTTGGCAATCTATACATTCTAGTGGCAGTTGATTATGTTTCTAAGTGGATAGTGTTGGACTATATGATAACCTTAGAGGGGGGTGAATAAGGTTATATGCAAAACTTGAATTCTTTTCAGTTTTCAAAAACTTTTACAATGCTAGTTTAAATCAGATGCGGAAACTAAGATTTAAAATATATGCATTAACTAAGCAGGCTTTACTTATGACAGTTTATTCACAGTTGCAATATTACGCTAACGGTTCAGTAATCAGATTTCTCGATATACAGATATTTATATGCAGCGTAATGATATCAAATATAACTATAAGCAGATATGAACAATAAAGAAAGTAAAGAGAGAGGGATAGAGATACACCAAGATTTTTACGAGGTTCGGGATAAAAGCCCTACGTCCTCGGCCTCCGGCTTTGCAACCTTTGGACTTGCTGACAACCACTATATGATGTAGAATGTTTTACAAACAAGCAACTTCAAATAGCTAATCCCAATTTACCCAAATTGAGAACTCGAGCTCCCCGCTAAGGATTTCACAATCACTTCAATCACCCGATTGAACGACCCAAGAAAACTTTCCAGGATTTCACTATCGATCCAATCTCCCCGATTGAACGACCCAAAAATACTTCCCAGGATTTCACAATAACCACTTCAATCACCTGATTGAACGACCCAAGAATACTTCGCAGGATTTCACAGCCACCAAGAAAATAGATTAATACAATATTGAAAGATGATTGGTTTTGAAATGAAGAACTTTGAAAAATAGATTTGACAATGAAAGCTCTTTTTTCTCTTTTCTTGTGATTTGAAATTGTATTTCAGTGGTGTGTTTGATTTGTGAATCCAAGGTCCCTATTTATAGAAAATGTAAAAAATTGACCGTTGAACTAAAACACTAGATGTTATAATCGATTATGTGCTTTGATAGTGCAATGTGCATAATCGATTGTTCTCTTAAAAAGGAAACACATCACAATCGATTCTTTGCTTAAAACAAGGGAGTATGTAATCGATTATGTGCTCTGAAACATTCAGGCACATAATCGATTATGTGCCTGAATAACATAGGCAAGTAATCGATTGTTTCAAATATGGAAAGCAATGAATCGATTTCATACTCCAATATATTTAGCATATAATCGATTATATACTCCAATGAATTGAGTATATAATCGATTTATACTCCAATGTGACAATGTACAAATCGATTCTTTAGCTTAAAAAACATTTTCCCTTTATGTGCCTTTCTCATGCAAGCATGCATTTGAATAAAATATTTTTCAAGACTTTCAACACAACAATTTTATTTTTAAAAATATTTTTAAAAACATCATCTCTCTTCTACTAAAAGTCATAACACTGAAGGGATAGGATCTTACATTTGAGTCCTATCAAAAGCAGATAAAAAATTAGGTCTTCAACTTCATTGTTGCTTCTTCTGCAAGCCATTGCACTTTAGTCCCTGCTCTTTGATTTAGTCCCTGTACTTTGATTTTGTTTTCATCAAAAGGGAGGGGGGGGGGTGAAGACATAGATACGTAATCATACTATAAACTTGCAAAATCACGCAACAGTAGTGTAACACCCAAAATAATTTAATTAATTATTTGATTAAATTATTTAAGTGTTGCATTATTATTGTTATATTAATTTATTAATGTGTTGTTTTTAGTTAAATTGAAGGGAGTAGTGATGGTAATTCTGGGGTGTTAGGATTGGCCCAAGCCCAAGCCCATTGACTTAGGCCTAGGCGCATTTAGCAAGGGTTTGAGACAAGTGTCTCATTTGTGCAAAAAGAAAGAAAGGATTCGAAGGAAAGTGAGAAGTGTGTGAGAGTAAGAAAACGCGACGGCTCAAGGAGAGAAGGGAGAGGTTTTGCGCAAGCTTGAGGAAGAAGAAGGCTAGGATTGTTGGTGTCTTGGCGAAATTTCAAGGAGCTTGTGAATTCTTCCATTAACAAAAGGTTAGGGGGCACTCCTTTTCATCCTTAATAACCTATTTGATTAGCAACCATAGGAGTTAGGTGTTAGGGATGATTCATTAATCGAATTGTTATCGACACTCTAGCTGATAAGTTGAATCTAGTCTTGTCTGTTATGAAGAGAGAGATGGTTATCGACACTCCAGCTAAGGGTTCGGTGACTACTTCTCTCGTGTGTGCTAAGTGTCCTTTATCAGTTTTCGGTAGGGACTTTATGGTTGATTTAATTTTCCTGCCATTGGATGGGTTAGATGTTATTTTGGGTATAGACTGGTTGGTGAATAACCATGTTCATATCAATTGTTTTGATAAGTCTGTGAGTTTCTCTTCTCCGGTCGAAGAGGAATCAGTTTTGTTGCCTGCTGGCCAATTGCATAAGGTAATGAGAGAGGAAGTTAAGTTGTTTGCTTTGATGGCGTCGTTGTCTATGGAGAGCCAAGCTAAGATTGACGAGCTGCCGGTACTGTGTGAATTTTCTGAAGTGTTTCCTGATGAAATTCCTGATGTGCCACCTGAGAGAGAAGTAGAGTTTGCTATTGATCTAGTACCTGGTACTAGACCTGTGTCTATGGCACCGTATAGAATGTCGGCGTCTGAGTTGTCTGAGTTGAAGAAGCAGCTTGAGGACTTGCTTGAGAAGAAGTTCATAAGACCAGGTGTGTCGTCGTGGGGAGCTCCGGTGTTGCTGGTAAAGAAGAAAGATGGGAGTATGAGGCTTTGCATGGACTATCGACAGTTGAACAAGATGACAATAAAGAATAAGTATCCGCTTCCAAGGATTGATGAGTTGATGGACCAATTGGTGGGAGCTCGCGTGTTTAGTAAGATTGATTTGAGGTCGGGCTACCATCAAATTAAAGTGAAGGATGAAGATATTCCTAAGACGGCGTTTAGAACTCGGTATGGTCACTACGAGTATTCGGTGATGCCATTCGGCGTTACGAATGCTCCGGGGGTATTCATGGAGTATATGAATCGTATTTTTCATGAGTATCTAGATCGTTTCGTGGTGGTGTTTATTGACGATATCCTAGTTTATTCTAAATCCGAGGAAGAACATGCCGAGCACTTGAGGTTGGTGTTGGAGATCTTGAAGGATAGAAAGTTGTATGCTAAGCTATCCAAGTGTGAATTCTGGTTGAAGGAAGTAAGCTTTCTTGGTCATATTATTTCTGGTGATGGTATTACAGTAGATCCATCTAAGGTTGATGCTGTGTTGCAGTGGGAGGCTCCTAAGTCGGTTACGGAGATTAGAAGTTTTCTGGGGCTAGCCGGTTATTATCGAAGATTCATCGAAGGGTTTTCTAAGTTGGCACTCCCGCTGACTCAGTTGACTTGTAAGGGAAGGGCGTTTGTTTGGGATTCTCATTGTGAAGAGAGTTTCAATGAATTGAAGAAGAGGTTGACAACTTCCCCTATTTTGACGTTACCTAAGTCAGGAGAGCCTTTTGTAGTGTATTGTGATGCTTCTAAGATGGGACTAGGAGGTGTTCTTATGCAAAATGGTAAGGTAGTGGCTTATGCATCCAGGCAGTTGAGGATTCATGAGAAGAACTACCCTACTCATAATTTGGAGCTTGCGGCAGTTGTATTTGCTTTGAAGATTTGGAGGCATTATCTGTATGGTTCTAAATTTGAAGTGTTCAGTGATCATAAAGGTTTGCAGTATTTGTTCGATCAGAAAGAGTTAAATATGAGGCAAAGGAGATGGTTAGAACTGTTGAAGGATTATGACTTCAGTTTGAATTATCACCCGGAAAAGGCTAATGTAGTAGCAGATGCCTTGAGTCGGAAGTCGTTGCATGTATCAGCAATGATGGTGAAGGAACTTGAATTGGTTGAGCAGTTTAGAGACATGAGTTTGGTCTGCGAAGTAACACCTCAGAGTGTTAGACTAGGAATGTTGAAGATTCATAATGAATTTTTAGATGTTATTCGAGAGTCTCAGAAGCAAGATATCAAGCTAGTTCAATTGGCGGTTGGGATTGATCGTTCCGAAAATAAAGACTATGAGATAGATGCGCAAGATGTGTTGAGATACCGTGGAAAAATTTGTATTCCTAGTAATGAGGAGATCAAGAAGGCAATTCTTGAAGAGGGTCACAGAAGTAAGTTGAGTATTCACCCAGGAGCCACAAAAATGTATCAAGACTTGAAGAAGCTGTTCTGGTGGCCTGGTATGAAGCGTGATGTAGCTCAGTTTGTGTATGCGTGTTTGACTTGCCAGAAGTCGAAGGTGGAGCATCAGAAGCCTGCGGGGTTGATGCAACCGTTAGAGATTCCGGAATGGAAGTGGGATAGCATATCCATGGATTTTGTGACTAATTTGCCTAATACCGTAAAGGGATTTGATGCTATTTGGGTGATTGTTGATAGATTGACGAAGTCTGCTCACTTTTTGCCAATTAGTATTACTTACCCGGTTCCGAAGTTGGCAGAGATTTATGTTAAGACGATTGTGAAGCTGCATGGTGTTCCGTTGAGTATTGTGTCTGATAGGGATCCTAGATTTACTTCTGAGTTTTGGAAGAGTTTGCAAGAAGCTTTGGGTTCTAAGTTGAGGTTGAGCTCAGCGTATCATCCGCAGATAGATGGTCAGACGGAGAGGACTATTTAGTCGCTAGAAGATTTGTTGAGGGCGTGTGTTCTTGAGCAAGGAGGGTCGTGGGATTCTCATCTTCCATTGATAGAGTTTACTTACAATAACAGTTTTCATTCTAGTATTGGGATGGCGCCTTTTGAGGCATTGTATGGTAGAAGATGTAGGACTCCTCTGTGTTGGTATGAATCGGGAGAAAGTGTGGTACTTGGTCCTGAGATTGTTCGTGAGACTACAGAGAAGGTGAAGATGATTCGTGAGAAAATGAAAGCTTCGCAGAGTAGACAAAAGAGTTATCACGATAAGAGGAGGAAGGATTTCGAGTTTCAAGCCGGTGATCATGTGTTCCTGAGAGTCACTCCGGTGACTGGTGTTGGTCGTGCCTTAAAGTCTAAGAAGTTAACTCCTCGCTTTATTGGTCCGTATCAAATTTTGGAGAGGGTTGGGAAGGTTGCTTATCGGGTGGCCCTGCCACCTAATCTTTCGAACTTGCATGATGTATTTCATGTGTCCCAGTTGCGGAAGTATGTTCCTGACCCGTCTCATGTGGTTCGAATGGATGATGTGGAGGTGAGGGAGAACCTCACTGTGGAGACGATGCCGATTAGAATTGAAGATCGTGAGGTGAAGGTGTTAAGAGGTAAGGCGATCAATTTGGTGAAAGTGGTTTGGCTAGGAGCCGTTGGCGAAAGCGTGACTTGGGAGTTGGAGAGCAAGATGCGGGAGTCTTACCCAGAGCTGTTTGAATCAGGTAAGAATTTCGAGGACAAAATTTTCTAAGTGGGGGAGAGTTGTAACACCCAAAATAATTTAATTAATTATTTGATTAAATTATTTAAGTGTTGCATTATTATTGTTATATTAATTTATTAATGTGTTGTTTTTATTTAAATTGAAGGGAGTGGTGATGGTAATTCCGGGGTGTTAGGATTGGCCCAAGCCCAAGCCCATTGACTTAGGCCTAGGCGCATTTAGCAAGGGTTTGAGACAAGTGTCTCATTTGTGCAAAAAGAAAGAAAGGATTCGAAGGAAAGTGAGAAGTGTGTGAGAGTGAGAAAACGCGACGGCTCAAGGAGAGAAGGGAGAGGTTTTGCGCAAGCTTGAGGAAGAAGAAGGCTAGGATTGTTGGTGTCTTGGCGAAATTTCAAGGAGCTTGTGAATTCTTCCATTAACAAAAGGTTAGGGGCTCTCCTTTTCATCCTTAATAACCTATTTGATTAGCAACCATAGGAGTTAGGTGTTAGGGATGATTCGTTAATCGAATTGTTGTGGTGTTGTGATTTGAATTAAGTTGTTGTTCTCTTGCTAATTGTCATATTGAGTTTAATTGGTTGATTCCATGTTAATTAACATTAAGGTGTATATGAAATTAATTGTGCATGATAGGTGTTTGTTATAATGGAACAATAAGATCGAGAATGAGAACATGAGGAATTGTTGAGTGTTGTTGTAATTGCATGATTAACTTGGAGTGAAATTGGGTGATTGAAGTGTGTAATAGGTGTTGTGGTGTGATGTTGATTGGTGTGTGCATAGGTGTGGCGTAGAGTATGTGTGTGTGTGCTAGGCATGGGCGCCAAAAGTGGCTGCCCATGCGTGAGTTATGGTGTGGCGTGCATGTTGTGTTTTGGTGTAGGGCTGTTGGGGCGCCTAATGGCTGCCCCATGGCGCCTAGTGGCGCCGGTGTTGTTGTTGTGCGTGTGCGTGGGTGTGTCATGGTGAGGGGCGCCAAAATGTGGCTGCCCCATGGTGTGTTGTGGTGCTTCGGTGTGAGGGCGCCAGAATTGGCAAGCCCCTTGTGTGTGTTGCTTGGTGCGTCTTGTGCAAGGGCGCCAAATTGGCATGCCCACGTTGCTTGTTCGGTTGCGCGTATTCGGTCGTCTGGGCGCCATGGGCGCCAAGCATTGTGTTCGGTTCGTGGCGCTGGTGCACTGGGCGCCATAGGCGCCGTGTCGCATTGCGAGGCGTGTTGCATGTTTGGGTGCTGGGCGCCATGGGCGCTGTGTTGCGTGGTGTGCGTGTGTTGCTGGGCGCATAAGGCGCCAAGGGCGCCGTTTCTTGGCCGCCCGCGTGCGTGTGTGTGTGCCTTGTGCGCTGGGCGCCAAGTTTGGCAGCCCCGTGCGCCAAGTTTGGCAGCCCCGTGCGCCTTGTTGCTGGGCACCAATTTTGGCTGCCCTGCGTGCCAAGTCTAGGTGTGTGTCTAAGTCTATGACTCAATTTTTGTCTTAGCCGGTGTCTAGGATAATATTGCCTAGTTTTGGTGCTGTTTGAGTCCCTGTGTCTCTGTTTAGTCCTTATGGTGTAGTTTTGGTCCTTGGTGTTGTTTTAGTACTTACGGTACTGTGCTAGTTCTTATAATTAGTTGGTGAGACAAAATAAAATTATTGGTGAGCTGAATAAATATTGGTGAGTTGATATAATATTACTGGTGAGCTGAGACATTATTGGTGAGCTGAAATACTATTGGTGAGTATAGTAATGCAAAATTATGGTGATTTTGGTGTGTGAATGCATTGTACATGGCGTCGCATAAACATATGCATTGTCTGGTGAGCAGAAGGCTTCGGCCTTATTATAAATTGTTGGTGAGCAGAAGGCTTCGGCCTTATTTGGTGAGTGCCCTCAAGGCAAGATATTGGTGTTGATGGATCCACATGCATATGCCCTAGGAGTTGGGTTGCATTGCATGCATTACATATACTTTCGGTGTTGTTTGTTGATTGATATAAGATAACGGTGTGCTATTATTGCTGTGTATTGGTGTTGTTAGTTGCCTGATCTATATGTTGTTGATCTTATATATTATTACTTATGAAATGAGACGCACCCTACTGCTTTTGTGTTGCTTCTTATGTCGGCAACGTGCAGGTGATAGCGAGTGAAGGTGATCTAGTACCTTCTCCTAGTCAGTTGAGTCTGCTCTGATACGTAGCACCGGGGGGGGGGGTCGTTTAGTTTACGTATTATTTTATTTGATGTTTTGAACTTTATTTGGTGATGTAATTTGGCATTTTAAGATTTGGTGATTATTCCGCTGCAATGACTATTATGATTTACTTTGGTGTAGTCTAACAGATTATTTGCGGTGCTATGTATCGTATCTTATGACTTTATGAATTAAATTTTGGAGACTATTATGCGTTGTTGTTTTGAAATGTGGCACCCTCTTGTGGATGCATTAACACGGTTTTTTGGAAACTCTGATTTTAAATGAATTAAATAGTAGCTTATTAGAAGGGGGTGTTACAAGTAGCGCATAGCATAAGATAGATCAAAAACAATTTAATGCTATGCACCCCTTTACTTGATGATCCATCTGATTGATTGTAGAATGCAAAGGTTAGCCAAAAGAAGGTGGACCATCACAGTTTTTAAAAAAAGATATTATAGAAACTAGGATACCAATGAGATATGTCATACTTGGTTCAACAATATAGGTACCATATTTAATCTTCAAAATAGGTTGCATCAAAGATCCAGCTCAATAGAGTTTTTATTTTAGATAGGCAGAGAAAAAAAAAAGAAAGATAACACTTAAAAAACTTTGATGCACACACAAAAAAAAAATTATTTCACATATGTGTCTAATACTTGATGAATTATTCTTAAGTTCTTCTATATAACACATTTTCAATAGAGGTGAACAAAACTTTACCAATCTAACCTTCACCGGTGATTCTTCCTCTATTATTGTTATCACAAGTCACATGACTGCTTTTTGAGAATTAAGAAATTTTTTTTTGCGTCTCTAGTCAGGAGCTTCGAGTCTCTGCTATCAATGTACTGATCTGACCCCCATACCTTGTAGCACACCTGCACTAAAATCAAGTAGAAAATTTTGGTACCCAATTCTCTTTGGGTCCTTGTGGGTTAGTCATCAAGGGGTTTGTTTTCACAATCCACCTTGGTTTCTTACAAGCAGGTATAAGGGTACCAAGCTCACACCATTTACGAATAGGACATCTAAGTGAGCTATGGTTCCCTTTTTGACAATAAGTGCAAGAGAAAACAGTAGGTGTATAACTTGAAGTAGCAGCTACAAAGTTTACTTTCTTTTACAAAACAGAGGAGGTGGAATTACCTTTATACCCGATACCTCTCCTATCAACATATTCATGTTGGGAGTGGAGTATCTTGGTTAGGGTCTTTTCACCTACCTCAAACTTTTTTATGGTTTCTTTCAAAATTTCATTTTCAACCTTGGCTTTTTCAAAATTCAGTTTAAGCTCAAGAAACTCAAGGTTGAAAGGTTTAGTTTTATGTAGCTCATTCTTCAACTTAGCTACCTCATTTTCAAGAGTCTCAATTTGAGTAAGCATGCTTTTGTTGCTCTTTGTCAATTTCTTAGATTTTAACAAGAGAGCTTCATGTTCAAAATAAAGAGCTTCAAAAGCCTCACTCAAATCTTGACTACTATACATATCATCAATTAAATTATCATGCTCAAGTGAATCAGAAAGATTATGGTTATCAAGGATTACCTCAGGTGCGTCATTTGCCAAATGACAAACAACATTGGCAGTTTGCTCTTCTTCATCTGTTTCACTATCAGTGCCAAGACTGTCCCATATTGTAGCCTTAGGTGTTTCACTTGCCGTGAGACAAATAGCATTTGCAACCTCCTCTTCTTCATCAGAATCACTATCAGTATCATAATAGTTCCATGTAGCCTTCTTAGCTTTCTTCTTTTGGTACTTGGATTGCTTTGTGTAGTCACCCTTCCCAAACTTGTTGAATCTCATGAATTCTTCAAACAGTTTAGCCATGTCTTCATCATCGGATTCTTCATCAGACTCAGCCTCTTTCCTTGCTACCTTAGGAGTTTTAGCAGCAAGAGCAAGAGACTTCCTTTCTTTTACCACTTCTTTTTCTTGAACCTTGTTAGCAGCTGTTGCACCCCGAAAAATCCGGTTTGGACTTCTCGTTTGACAACGTGAAAAATAGTAGAGCCGCCACCAATATTTATTTAGGAAAACATTGAAAAAACCTTTTTTGGAAAAGCAGGTAGTCTTTTGAAAACTCAGAGATGTAGGTTCGGGGGTCGGTTAGGTGCGGGGAAGGTATTAGCATCCCGCACCTCCTTTCTACTGAAAGGGAACCATTAACTTGATGTGTGGTTTAGGAATAGTTGATTTGAAATGATTTTTGTTCTACTTCTTTTCTTTGTTTCCTTTTCTTTTTATTTCATTTGAGAAATTGTTTTATTGAAAACGGGGGGAAGAAGAATATTTTTGGTATCTTTGAAAAGCGGAACAAAACAAAGATTTTTTAAAAGGGTGCTTGACGGGCTGTGAGCCGCTCCTACGTACCCTCACTGGGATGAGGGATCAAAGCTACGTAGTTCTCGTCTTTTGGTTTTGAAAATGTTTTTCTGTTTTATCTTATTTAATTTTTTTGGAGCTTTTGAAATAAGACTCAAGTGTTCACGAATACCAAACAAGCAATGGCTTCGAGTGGCGTTCATTACTAACTTGAGAGAAACGAGTTGAAACCGGTAACCAGTCAAGCAAAGGCTTCGAGCGATTACAAGTAACAACGTTTTATTATCTTTTTTGAAATTGCTTTGAAAAATGGCGAGCATCGGTGACAATTATCACTAATAGCTCATGTTAAATTTGAATTAGTTTGTGTTTGGTTAAGGTGTGGGAGCTTTCATAATAGTCAAACAAGCAAAGGCTTCGAGTGACTACCACTAATAACTCCTCATTAGCGATCAAACAAGCAAAGGCTTCGAGTGATGACTAATGACTTATTTAAGAAAATGCCTTAGGGTTTTCATTGGAAAAGCATTTGATTTTGATTTGAAAACTAGTTTAGAAAAGAGTTTGATTTGGAAAAAGATTTTGGAAAACAAGTAGAACACTTCAATCAACTCCAAATCCATAACCAATATACAAATCATTCAATTACAATTCATGCAAGCATTACAAATCCAAGAGGCAAGCATAGGCATGAACATGTAATTGTCAAAACTAGTTACAAGTTGCAATAAGAAGGGTCACACAAAAATGAGACATTGATCAATTACAAAAGGGTAGCTCATTGAATCAATTTAAGAATCAATCAATGAAAACACAAGAGTTAAATTCCTTTTGGTAATCCTTGACACTTATTAACAATGCACAAGTGCATAAGCGTCTAGTCATTTTACCAAATGTTCAACACCAAAATGTATACAAGAGTTGAATCATTTTAAAGTAATCCTCAACATTTAAAATTATGCTTGAAAGCACATGTTGAATCCTCTTACCAATCATCAACATTTAAACAAATTAATGACTTAAAACAAGCACCACATTTGCAAGACTCAAAGTGACCAAAAGAAAGTATTCACAAGCTATCACAAACAATTGGCAAGCAAGGAATCATAAACTCACATTTTGTTCATTGAAAGTTTAAAGAGAGTTGAATCACTTGAAGTAATCCTCATCACTTAAAAAAAGGCGCCCAAGGCACAAGTGAGAGTCATGTTACTCATCATCAATATTGAAAACAATTGACAAACCAAATTGACAAACCTCATCACTTAGAGAATAGTGCTCAAGGCACAAGTGAGAGTCATCTTGCCAATCATCAACATAACAATTACTTGCAAGCAAGATTCCATCAAAACAACTTGAGAAAACATTTTTTAAGCACAATTGCAAGCCAAATAGCCAAGAAACAACAAAACCCTAATTATTTCTCATGATTTGCGAAGCCAACACATAGCCAAACAACAAATTTATTCATCAAACTCACAAAATCAAGCAAGCACAAGATATTAGCAAGACTTAGGAACAATTAATCACATGATTTAAGCACTAAAACTTCAAATCAACATTTATTCTTCATTTCTTTAATTTTTACGAAACATATATGAGTAAGAAAAGGAGATTTGCAAACTTAAACAAAGGATCTAAGCATGAAAACAACAAAATCAAATTAAAACCAACTTTAACATGATATGCGAACTAAATAACACATGAAACAACAATTTTATTTCACAACAAATACAAAATCAACACAAAAACAACATGAATCAATTTATTCAAGGGTGAGAGGCACCTTAAACACCCAAGCCTCCCTAAGTGCTTGTCAATAGTGTTTAAGGCTCCCCTCACCAACAACAACCAACAAATCACATTTTATATATATTTATGAGAGTATGCGAAATGAAGGAAAGGAAGAGCATGAGTTTTGATGCAAAAATGTTGAAGATAATGCTATGGTTTTTAGAGTATACCTTGGACCCAAGCTAGATTATGAAAGAAATGAAGAGCAAGAACACAAATCAACAATGATCTTCAATAGAACACCACAAGAACCCCACGCAAATCTTCAAGCCACAAGCCTTTGATGATGCAAATATGAACTAGAGTAGGAGAGGATGGAGATGTATGGAGTGGAAATGAATTTGAGATGAAAAAGAGGAAGGAAATCAAAAAAATATGGAGGAGGAGTGGTGATGGTGGCTTCGGCCAAGAGGGTATTTGGAGGAGAGGATAGTTGTGCTGCAATTTGAGAGTGGAAAATGAGGCCAAAAGTTGTGAGAGATGGGCTTAACAAAGTATATATAGAGTGCAATTAGGTTTAAGGGCATAATGGTCATTGTGCATCACCTATTGTTCTAGGATTTCATTTAAAATTTGAATGGAGGGTGAGGATTGAATCACACTTTGCAAAGGGCAAAAAAAATGAAAACTTGGAGGAGAATGAGAAGGGGTATGCGAAAATGAGAGGGAGAGTGGTGCCCAAGTTTTGCAAGTTGTCATTTTGTACTATTGTACTATTGTGAGACCCTTCCAAATATCTTCTTTTTTTGATTATTCTTTCACAAGACCCTCTCCTTGCATTTTTTTTGAAGAATATTCTTTTTTTTGTTCTTTTTAAATTTGACTTTTTGTACAAAATCAACAATGCATGCGCAACACACATATAACTCAAAACATTTGCCCCAAATAAATTCCCTTAAAGGTGGACAATGATTCTTGATGAGAAATTATCCTACTTTGCAAAATGACCAAAATACCCTTTGACCTAAAAACTTGTTTCTTGCCCAAAAAATGCATTTCCACTTTAAAAATGATTCTAAGAGCCCTAGGATGACTTTAAAACCTTAAAAATGCATGCAAAATGCTCCTTACACTCTACAAAATGATTTCACACTTCACAGTTTACTATTTTTGTGGAAAATTAGGGTTTTGACCCTAGGCAGACAAAATTAGGGTATGACAGCTGCCCCTCTTTATCTGGATTTTAACAAGGAATATGAATTGGCCGAGACATATTCCGAGGCAAAATAAAGATAAAGAATTCAGAAATTATACCAATTTTGTCTACTTAGAGAAACCTGAGTTTTCCTTTTTCTTTTTCTATTTTTTTTCTTGTTTTCTTCTTTTTACTTTTTTTCTTTCTGGAATAGATGGGTGTCAGCCCTCATTAAGCCAACGAAAAGCAGTAAACGAATTGTCAGCCCTCATTAAGCCAACAAAACAGGAAATCAATTGGTGTCAGCCCTCAATAAGCCAGCGGAAAGCAATAAAGAAAGCAATAAAAAGGAAAGCAATAAAAAGGGTGTCGGCCCTCGTTAAGCCGGCGAAGGAGGCTGCCTTTTAACAAATCGTGAACGATCCGAGTTTGCACTTGGCCCTGGGAGCACGTGGGCTCCAACGGGGTGGTCTTGCGAGCGACTGGGGGAGGGTACTATATCAAGTCTAGATCTCGATATTTCCCTAGGACTGCGCCATGTTTTAGGCCAACACAGCTATCCTCTTCGATTGGACCTATTGAGGTCAAATGGGCTTACCTGCAGCTCGAATACAAGGTGAAGTCAATCTTTCTGGGGGACACGTGGGTCCAAAGGGGATTCGAAAATCCAAGGTTTTCTTCATTTGGTCAATGCTTCCGCACCGATCCAAGGTGCCTGCCTAAGACGCAGGACTTTTCTTTCTCTTCGGCTATCTTTGCGGTGATCTGACGAACACGAGTTTCGACGACTGCTGACGACTTGCTTGAGAGTTAACTTCTGGGGAGTGCGCAGACTCGAAGGGATTACTTAAATCCAAATGGTTAAGGGGGACACTTGGGTCCAAGGGAAATTAGCAGATCCCTATGATTGCAAGGACACTTGGGTCCGGGGATAAATGAATCCCGCCGATTGCAGGGGTACTTGGGTCCCAGGACAAACATTCATGAGGATCAAACAAACAACGGTTTTGAGTGATCGTCACTACTAACTTGGCCGTTAATGGTCAAACAAGCAAAGGCTTCGAGTGAGCATTAACAACTTATTTGGATGCAAAACAATTTGGTAAAAACATGGATGTTCATGAGATGCGCTTTATTCTTTGATTTTTATTTTTGACATGCCATGAATGCAATGCAAACGTATGCCATGCAAATGTACTTTATGCAAATGCGGGCGATGCAATGATTTTAGTGGAATGATGAATGCAATGAGATGCTATTCTTGATTCTTCGTCTCTTTGATTTTTCTTTGGTCAGCTTTCTTTTTTCTGACTGTTTGTTTTTCTTTGCTTTTTCATTCTTTTTGTCTGATCCTTTCCTTTTTTCGCTCTTTTGATCTCTTCGGCTTTTCTTCTTTTTGCTGGTTCGACCTTCCCGTGACTCACTCAACACGAGGTCGAGAAACTTATTAGAGCTGTTGTGGCGCACGAGCCAGGTGCAGGCTTGCTTTTATGATCTGCCATCTGGAATGGTCTATGAATGCAATTATTTTTCCTTGCAAAATTAGTCTGTTTTGAGAAATTACTTCTTTCCTGTGACTTTTAGGGACTTCGCAATAATTGTAATGCTCTATGATTTATGGACATGTTTTACAGGTCAGTATCACCATCATTATAAAACGTTTATTTTGAGCAGAAAAAGCAGAAAATAAAAGTGAACAAATGTGAGAAAGTTGAACTTTATTGATGTGGAAATCGGTCGTACAGAAAGTTACGCCGATTGCTTATTACACTTGAAAGTCTAAACTATAAAAAGACACAAAAAAAGAGAGAAGCTAATTTCTGACCGTCCGTTTCTGTGGAACAGTGCTAAACATTTATGTCCTTGACCTTGATCACTCCCTCATCCAAGTCTTCAGGGGAGTTGTATTCCTTTCTTTACTTTTCATGCTCAAGTTTTCCGACCCTAATTTTTGCCTGGATCGCCCTTTGCGGGTTTTCAATCCAAGGTCGCTCTGATTTTGCCTAGGCCGCCCTTTGCGGGTTTTCAACCTAGCGAGCTAATTCTTACTTGGCTTCTCTTTCTCTTTTTTCGTCTATTTCTTTCAGGCATAATACTTCTTCACTTGATCGGAATTGACTGGGTTCCTTAAATCTTCTCCGTCCATGTTTGTGAGTATCAGCGCTCCTCCAGAAAAGGCTTTCTTGACTACATATGGGCCGTCATAAGTGGGTGTCCACTTCCCTCAGGGATCAATCTGGATGGGCAAGATCTTCTTAAACACTAGATCACCTTGCTTGAATTCACGGGGCCGGACTTTTTTGTCAAAAGCCGTTCTCATTCTCTGTTGGTACAGCTGCCCATGACACAAAGCTGCAATCCTTTTTTCTTCAATGAGGTTTAGCTGATCCAGACGGGCCTGCACCCACTTTGCTTCTTCCAGTTTAGTTTCCATCAGTACCCGCAGGGATGGTATCTCAACCTCGATTGGGAGGACTGCTTCTGACCCGTATACTAGAGAGAAAGGAGTTGCCCCAGTTGAGGTACGCACTGAAGTACGGTAGCCATGCAAAGCGAAGGGAAGCATTTCATGCCAATCCTTGTATGTGACCACCATTTTCTGAACTATCCTTTTAATGTTCTTATTAGCTGCCTCGACTGCCCCATTCATCTTGGGCCGATAGGGGGAAGAATTATGATGCTGGATTTTGAACTCTGCGCCCAGGTCCCTCATCATTTTGCTATTCAGGTTGCTGCCTTTATCAGTGATGATCTTGTTAGGAAGACCATAACGGCAAATCAGATCTTTCTTCACAAATTTGGCAACCACTGAGCTGGTTATACTGGAGTATGAGGCAGCTTCAACCCACTTCGTGAAATAGTCAATGGCGACCAGGATAAAGCGATGCTCGTTGTTGCACCCAAAAAAGTCCCTGAGGAGATCTTTCTTCGTTTACAACTTTTTAAAACAATGAAGTCGCCACCAATATTTTTTATAAGGAAAATATTGAAGAAAAACCTTTTTGGAAAGCGAATGGCCTTTTAGAAACCGGAAAATTTGGGTTCGGGGGTCGGTTAGGCATGGGGAAGGTATTAGCACCCCACACCTCCTTTCTACCGAAAGGGAACCTTTAATTAAACGTGTGGTTTTAAGTGTTGATTTGGAAAATACTTAAATTTGCTTCTTTATTGAAAAGAGAATGAGAAGACTTAATGAAAATTTTTATTTTTGGCGCTTGACGAGAGTTAGCCTCTCGCTCCTACGTATCTCCCGGTGCGATGGAGAATTCAAAGCTACGTAGTTCTTGTTTGTCTTTTTCTTTGAAAAGGTTTTTGTCTTTTATCTTTTTAGTGAGTTTTCGAAATAGGACGAGCATTTAGTGAATGATTAAACTAACCAAGGTTATGGGTAATCACCGCTAAGTACTCTTGAAAATGAGAGTCACCACCGCCAGTCAGACGAACAAAGGTTCTGATTGACTATTAGTAGCAACTCGTTTTCTTATTTACTCTTTTGAAAGTGGTTTTCGAAAGAGATTGATTGGCACGAATAATCGAACTAACAAAGGTTATGAGTGATCATCGCTTGTTGTTCTTTTGGGAAAAAGACATTGCTACCAATGGCTAGACGAACAAAGGTTCTGATTAGCCACTAGCGACAATGGGTTTGAAAATGATTCTTTAAAGGAGAATGTTTTTGTTCTGAAAATGATCTTGGTTTGCAAAAGTGATTCTTTTTTTTGTGTTATGAAAATAACTCTTTTTTTTTTGTTATGCAAATGCTAATTTTTATGGTTGTGCTTGACGAGATTGTGGCTCGCTCCTACGTATCCCAAATGGGAATCAAAGCGACGTAGTTCTAACGAGCCTTGAAAGTGAAAGTCTTTTTGCTTTGGTTTTGAAAAATGAAGGGCGTTCATAATGATCAAACTAACAAAGGTTATGGGTGATCACTACTAAAACCCACTTAAGTGCATGTAAAAATCTCTTTCGAAAGATGAAAGCCTTCATGATGACCAAACTAACAAAGGTTATGGGTGGTCAACACTAACACTTGCTATGACTTTTGATACTTAGGAAAATATCTTTTGAAACTGAAAGCGTTCATGATAATCAAACTAACAAAGGCTATGGTGATTATCACTAGTAGCTTATGCATATGAAAACATCTTTTTTTTTTTTTTTTAATTTAGGCTCTTAGGACAACCAAACTAACAAAGGTTATGGGTAGTTGTCATTAGTCACCATTTTCATGCTAAGCTATTTAGAAAAGAAAACAATGAATGCAAGAAGATTTGGAGATTCAAGCATGGCACAATCATTGAAATCGAATCCTTAGGCAAACAACAACATGGACATAACTTTACAACTAATCTCATTTGAATTCTTGAGCGAATATTAGCCTAGACTACACATATTAGACCACAACACATAGATAGGCAAAAAGGAACTTGAATTGGGCATTAAGCAAAAATGCAAGAGTAGGCAAGATTGAACCTAAATGCACATCTAATGGAAGATGCTAGACGAGGACCATACTCAAATATTTCTACAAAACGCAAGGGAACCTAAATGCACATCTAGTGGAAGATGTAATGTATGGAATGGACCTATCCAAGTATTGATGATACAATATGTGAGTAAACAAGGAGATTACAAAGCACAAGCGAATTCAAAAGGGTAGCCTCAAGCATGATCATTGGCAAACCATAATCAAGCAAATCATCTTAGCAATCAAAGCATCAAAGCATGTTGAATCGCATTTTTAGTAAAGGTTCATGTGATTAGGTAAAGAAATGCACAAAACTTAACATAAACCCTATTTTTCTACAAGTATGCGAAACATAATATGCCATAAAACAACATTTTATTTCATGAAATGCAAGGATCAAGATCAAATCAACACAAATCAACAATCATTCAAGGGTGAGAAGCACCATAAGCACCCAAGCCTCCCTAAGTGCTTGTCAAAGTGCTTATGACACTTCTCACCAACAACAATCAACAATATGAGAATATGAAGATGATAGGATGAATGATTTTACATTTTTTGAGGCAAGAACTCAAATGTGATGCAAAGTTTTAAGGATTTTACCTTAACTCCAAGCTAGGAAATGAGATGAGAAGATGAAACTAGACACAAATCAACAAGGCTCCAAGTTTCTTCAACTCTAACCCACAAAAGCATGGTGAAAACCTCCTTTGATGATGATGTTTGAACTTGAATGGAAAGTGGAGGAGATATGTGAAAGAGGGATGAGAATGAAGTGAGATGGTGGTGTTTGGGTGAAGAGAAAATCAAAAATGGTTGAGGGAGGAGGGTTAAGGGCTACGGTTTTAGGAGAGGAAAAGGGAGAGGTTTTTGTGTGCTAGGGTTTTAGTGTAGGAGAATGAGAAGCAAAAGATTATGATGTGTGTAAATGAGAGGGTATTTATAGAGTTGTTTTAGGTCTAGGGGTAATTAGGTCATTGTTCTTTACTAGGTGCTCTAGGATTGGGTTTTGAATTTGAATGAAGGGCTAGGATTGGAGATTGTAACACCCTAAATATTTAATTAATTATTTAATTAAGTATTTAGGAATTTATTTAATTTACTGGGTATAATTTAATTAATTAGAATTTATATTAATATGTGTAGGAAGTATTAGAAGGTGGAGGTGCCGAACTAAATGGACTTGGGCTTAAGTGAGAAGCCCAAGCCCATGACCCTTGTCATATGCGAAGTGGACAAGTGCTTAGGGGTTAGGGTTTGTGTGGCCAATTTGCGAAATTTTGAGAAAGAGAGAAAACAAGGAGAGGCGCGCCGTAGAGAGGGAGAAGAGAAGAGTCGCAAGCTTCAAGGAGAAAAGAGGAGGCGTGATCCGGTTGCCGTGGTTCCGTTCGTAATCATCTCTAGAGATCCTACTCTTCGAATTCGAGGTAAGGGGATGTATTTTTCAATTCTTATAATGACTCCTATGATGGATCCTAAGTAGTGATAGCCTAGGTGTTAATTTCGACTGTATGATGTTTACGAAATTCATGTATTGATCGTTGCCATATGCGTGATTATGTGTTGATGCTTGCGAATTCATGCCTTGATTTTAAATATATGCGTAATACTATGTGGTGCTTGGGATGGGTGAAATTCGACGTTTGATAGGTGGTGTTGGATGATTTTATACGTGATTATGAAAGATTGTAATATGGGCTGTGTTGGTCATGCGAAAAATTCTGAGAAAAATGATGTTTTGGGCTGAATTTGTGTAAAAATCTGGTGCTGGCAGTGTTCTGGGCGCCAGGCGCCCTGTGCTGGGCGCCAAGGGCGCCTGTGCGCGTTGCAGTGTGCGTGGGTGGGCGCTGGGTGCCAGCGCTGGGCGCTGAGCGCCCGTGTGTGTTGCGTTGCGTGTTGCGCTTAGGCGCTGGGTGCCAGCGCTGGGCGCTGAGCGCCCGTGTCCGTGTGCGTGTGCTGTGTGCTGCGCCAAGGCGCTGGGTGCCAGGCGCTGGGCGCTGAGCGCCCGGGTGTGTGCGTGCGTGTGTTGCTTCTTGCTAGGCGCTGGGCGCCAGGTGCCTGGGCGCTGGGTGCCAGGTGCCTGGGCGCTGGGTGCCCATGGCGCCAGTTTTCAGGATGTCCCAAAATATTTTCGAAAACTGTTTTTGCTATATCTTTTGACTCAGACATCCGTTTTGGACGATTCAAAAAGCGTTGTGAAGCATTTTCAGTTGTCCATCTGCGTGTCCCATTTTTTTTAAAAATAAAAACTTATTATTTCTGAAGGTTGCTGGGGCGCCCCAGGTGGCTGTTCCCGGTGATCGTTGCTGTGACAATAAAAAGATGTTTTGAGTGTCTTTAAAAATTCTCTTTTGCGTACGACCAGTGGTTTTTTTTTTAACGAAGTAATGTCGAAAATGATGATTTTGACGATGATGCCCCTAGTGGCTAGTTAAATGACTGTTTTGCCCTTAGTGGCTATTATTATTTATAATGACGTGTAAATGACTGTTTTGCCCTTAGTGGCTATTATTACTTATAATGAAGTGTATATGACGATGATGCCCTTGGTGGCTAGTAAATGACGTTTTTGCCCTCAGTGGCTATTGTTTGAGCTGATGATATTTATGTATAAGTGACGATGAAAACCCAGTGACGTTTGAGGCCAGAAAGGCTAAGTGATGTTAAGGTCTAAAGGGCCAAGTGACGTTGTGTGTTGATTGTGAATTTGACAGGTGCTGTGCTTCTTGTGAGCAAAACGGTAAGTGACGGGTCACATAGTTGACTATGATTTGGGTATTTGTGTATTTGTGTATTGTGTGTTTGTGAGTGGTGCATGTCATAGTGTCTCATGCCCCATATGCATAAACCCAGTGACGTTTTTGAGGCCCATGTGGCTAAGTGACGATGAGGCCTTAAGGGCTAAGCGACGTTTGTGAAAAGGTACCTCATGCATATGCCCGCGAGTGGGTTGCATTTCACATGCCTACATGACATAGTGATGAATTATTGTGGTGATATGATCGGTGATTGTGATGTGATTCATTTTGAGCTGTGAACTGACTTATTATTTATCATATGACTTATTATATGAATTGAATTGGACTCACCCTTCTGTTTGAATGTTACCCCCATGCGGTAACGTGCAGGTGATTGCGAGTGAAGGACTAGGTACCTTCACTAATTCGAGTCGAGTCGTCACGCTCTGATACGTAGCACTCAGGGGGTGGGGCGAACTTATATCATGAATGTTTTTGGTTGTTAAGTTTTATTGACAGTTCTGTTTTATTTTATTATTCCGCTGCTTAGATGATTTTTATTGACGTTGAGTATTATTGCGACGATAACTGTGGTTTTGAGATTCGCCTTTTTGTGATGTGCTACGTAATACCTGGCTAATACGTTTTGAGCTGTTTTATAGAGAAGTGTGGTTTTATTGAAGTATGTGTAATATCCCTTATGTGAAACAAAATTTTGAAAACTCTGATATTTTCCAATTAAATTAAAGGGTAGAAAAGGGGTGTTATGTAACACCCCGAAATTAATTAAATAGTTATTTAGTATTTATTTAATTAATTAAATAGGAGTTGGTGATAGAAATAATAATAAAATAATAATAATGATGATGATAATAATAATATTGGGTGGTTTTAATTATTTAGAGGGTGGTGATATTTAATTATTTAAATGGGCTTAAGTGGATGGAGGCCCGCGATCCAGGCCCAGGAGCTGACTTAGGCGCATGTGACTAGGGGTTGGGGGAGAGGCGCCTCACTTGAGAAAAAGAGAGAAGGGGCGTGAAAAAGAAAAGAGAAAAACGTGAAAGAGAGGAAAAGAAAGAAAACGCGAAGGAGAGAAAGAAAGAGAAGGAAAAATAGCGCAAGGGAGAGGAGAGGAGAAGAGAGAGGCGCAAATCCCAAAGAGGAGGAGAGGAGCTCAGTTGCTGTGGTTACTCGGTGTGTGCGTGGAGGGATCCCTGTCTTCGGTGAAACTAAGGTAAGGGTGGGTCTTGCCTTATAATAGGGAATATAATGAGATGTATGTAGGGGTTAGGTCCTATGTCCTGTTTTACCTTGATTTTATGTTATTGATGATTATATGTGTATGTGGTTGTCAATTGTTGCTCATTGATATGACCTGTGAAATTGTGCTCTGTATGTTGAATTTGAGTTGCCTGCTAAGTGCTCGAATAATTGCGTAAACGATGTATTTTTGAACACATTATATAATTTGGTGTTGTTGATGAGATTGATGCATGCCATAGTGTTGATGTTGATAATGAGTAAAATGATTTTGATGATGTGAATAAAGTTTGATTTTTGGTGGTTGGAATTTTGGGTGTGTCAAAAAGTATATTTTGATGTTTTGAAATTGGCAAAAGTTAGTTTTTAGGTGTTTTTGATGTTGCTGGAAAACTGGCTCTGTTGCGCAGGATGTTGCCTCTGCGCCAGTTTTTGTGTGTTGTGTTGCGCAGAATGTTGCCTCTGCGCCAGTTTTTGTGTCTGGGTGTGTTGCGCAGGATGTTGCCTCTGCGCCAGTGTTTGTGTGCTGTGTTGCGCAGAATGTTGCCTCTGCGCCAGTTTTTGTGTCTGGGTGTGTTGCGCAGAATGTTGCCTCTGCGCCAGTTTTGTGTCTGGGTGTGTTGCGCAGGATGTTGCCTCTGCGCCAGTTTTCCATGTGCTGTGTCTGTGTTGCAGAATTGTGTTGCTCGTGTCTAGGCACCATGGGAACCGAGGGTCCCGGAGATTGGGTGTTCGGTTTGCTTTCAAATTTGGTATGGGGGTTCCTGGGCACAAAAAGAGTCAGTTTCTGGTGTTGGGTCAAAAATTTGGCCGTGTGCCTTGTGTCATGGGCGCCAAGGGCCCCAATTTTCTGTTGTTCATTTTGCGAAAATTGATGCTGGGTTTTCATGTCCAAGCTAAATGGCTCGTGTAAAACAATTTTTGGAGTCATAGGAGTTGTGGTTTGTCCTGGCCTTAGGCGCCTAGTCCATGGGCGCCAAAGAGGCGTGTCACATTTTGCCAAAATTTTTGTTGGATTCCCTTATTCTGAGCATTTGGCTCGTGTAAAATTAATTCCGAAGCTAAAAGAGTTTTATGGCGTGTTTTGGCAAGGCGCCTTGTGCATGGGCGCTGTGTTCCCTGCGCCAGTTTCCTGCGCCTGTGTCTGGGCGCTAGGCGCCCTGCGCCAGTTTTTCCTGGGCGCCAGCGCCTGTGCGCGTGTTGCTGTTCCTGGGCGCCAAGCGCCCATGCGCCAAGTCCTGTGTTGCCCCTGGGCGCCCAGCGCCTGGGCGCCAGTTTCCAGTATGTCTAAGTATTTTTCCGGTTTTGTTTTTAACGTAACTTTTGACTCGGGTGTCCGTTTTAGGTGGTTCAAAGTGCGTTACGACGCTCATTTAATTGTCTATCTGTTTGTCCAGGCCAAAACCAAAACTTAATATTTTTTTCCCGGTCGTTTCTGAAAGTCCCAAGTGACTGTGTACTAGTTGTTGTTTGGATTGGAAATCGCTACTGTTCCTTTTAAATAAAATGTTGGTGTTCTTCATGAGACTAAGGTACTATTCCTTGAAATTTTAAATGGTGTTGTCACGGTGAAAGTAATGTGCTGTGTAACAGTGTGGTATGCAAATATATATATATATATATATATATATATATATATATATATATATATATATATATATGGTGTATATTATTATTGGTGAATGGGGTCTGTGATCCTCTTTTGGGTGTTGGTGAATAAACAAACTGTTGGTGAATATGCTATGGCATACTTTTATTTGGTGATTCTGGTGTGTGATGCATTGTCATGGTGTCGCATAATCATATGCATGATCTTTGGTGAATAGGCTTCGGCCTCGGGCTTCGGCCTTATTATAAATTTTGGTGAATGCCCTCAAGGCTCATTTTTGGTGAATGGATCCACATGCATATGCCTGTGGAGTTTTGGGTTGCATCTCATACATTAAACATACAGTTGGCGAATGTTTTGGCGATTATTTATTTGGTGATTGTTTGGTGATTACTTTTATTTGGTGATTGTTTGGTGAATATTTAGTTGGTGATGAATTGGTGATTAATTTCGATTGACTGAACTGGTGATTAAAGTGAATATTGCTGTGATTGATGTAGTCCTGTATCTGTACATACTACTCCTTATGTACTTTATTATTGGGTTTGAGACTCACCCCTTTTTGTTGATTTTTACTTTACAGGTAACCGTACTTGAAGGCTTTGACCTTCATTCCCTTGAGTTCGAGTCGCTCTGATACGTAGCACCTGGGGGGCGTCTTATTAGATAGTGATTTTGTCTTGTACGACTTGTTGGATTTTGTTTTAACGTTGTAACTGTATTTTTGAGTAATGGCCCGCCCATGATGCCACGTAATGATTTAAATTTAAGTTAAACAATTGACGTGTTTTTGAAGTAAATGTAGCATTCCGTTTCAAAAAAAAAAAGTAATTTGTGCACTCTGATAATTGTTATAAATGAAAGGGGTAGAAACGGGTGTTACATGTTACATTAGTGGTATCAGAGCAGTTCGGTCTGTCCGGCCAAGTTGTCCAGTAGTAGTGTCAACTGACAACGGTGTGTTGTCAGTTATATCTAACTGTTGTTTGTTTGTAGCAAGTGAGTTGAGATGGCTGGGAGGATCGACGCTGCTCTTGCTGCTGCATTGCAAGCTATGGCTCAGGCTGTGCAGAATCAGCATAATGCTGGGGAGAACGCTGGTTTTCGGAGTCTGACTACTTTCCAGAGAGAGAATCCGCCCACCTTTAAGGGCAAATATGATCCAGATGGTGCCATGGCTTGGTTGAAGGAGATCGAGAGGATTTTCAGGGTGATGGACTGTACTGTTGAGCAGAAGGTCCGTTTTGGTACCCACATGTTAGCCGAGAGGCCGACGACTGGTGGTTGGCTACTAGGCAGAGGTTAGAGGCTGTGCAAGAAGAGATTACTTGGGAGGTATTCAGCAGAGAATTTCTGAGAAAATATTTTCCTGAAGACGTCCGAGGGAAGAAAGAGATAGAGTTCTTGGAACTGAAGCAGGGTGGTATGTCTGTGACTGCCTATGCGGCGAAATTTGTGGAGCTAGCAAAATTTTATCCACACTACAGTGAGGCTACAGCTGAATTTTCTAAATGCATCAAATTTGAGAATGGGTTGAGGCCTGATATTAAAAAGGCCATTGGTTATCAGAAGATTCGTGTGTTCGCAGATCTGGTTGACAGTTGCAGAATCTTTGAGGAGGACAGTACTGCTCATTACAAAGCTACTTCTGAGAAAAAGGGTAAGTTTCAGAGTCGAAGCAAGCCGTATGAGATTCCTGCGGGTAAGAGTTATCAGAAGGCTGCTGGGGGTAAGAGTTCTAGTGGGGGAGATGCCCCTGCTAGCATTGTCTGTTATAAGTGTGGCAAGCCTGGCCACAAGAGTACTACATGCAGGTCTGATGAGAGGGTTTGCTACCGTTGTGGTAAAAAGGGTCATATGGCAGCCGAGTGTAAGGTCAAGGATGTGGTGTGTTTCAACTGTGGTGAGTCTGGGCATATCAGTACAAAGTGTACGAAGCCGAAGAAGGAAAGGTCTATTGGGAAGGTATTTGCATTGGCAGGAGAGGAGCCTGATGATAAGGATGGTCTGATTAGAGGTACGTGTTTTATTAATGGTACTTCTCTGAAATCTCTTATTGATACTGGTGCTACCCATTGTTTTATATCTGTTGATTGTTGTAAAAGATTGGGTCTGGTTTTATCTGCTATGTGTGGGGATATGGTTGTCGATACTCCTGCGAAGGGGTCGGTGATTACGTCCCAAGTGTGTTCTCAGTGTCCCGTGTCGATCTTCGGCAGGGACTTTATAGTGAATTTTGTTTGCTTGCCGTTGAGAGGTCTGGATGTAATCTTAGGCATGGACTGGTTAGAGAATAATCACGTTCATATCAACTGTCCTAGCAAGTCGGTTAGTTTCGGAGAAGAAAATTCTGTTTTGGTATCTGCTGGTCAGTTGAAGAAGTTGAAGAAAGAAGGAGTTCAGCTGTTTGCATTGATGGCAACGTTGTCTGCTGAGAGTCAGGCTGTTATTGAAGAACTGAAAGTGGTACGCGAATTTCCTGAGGTTTTTCCTGATGAAATTCCGGGCGTGCCACCGGAAAGAGAAGTTGAGTTTTCAATTGATCTTGTACCTGGTACGAGGCCTGTGTCTATGGCACCGTACAGAATGTCGGCGTCGGAATTGTCTGAGTTGAAGACGCAACTTGAAGAATTGCTTGAGAAAAAGTTTGTGAGACCGAGTGTATCACCGTGGGGAGCTCCGGTATTGTTAGTGAAGAAGAAAGATGGGAGCATGAGGCTATGTGTGGACTATCGCCAGTTGAATAAGGTAACTATCAAGAATAAGTATCCGCTTCCGAGGATCGACGATCTGATGGATCAGTTAGTGGGTTCCCGTGTTTTCACCAAAATTGATTTGAGGTCCGGATATCATCAGATTAAAGTAAAGGATGAAGATGTTTAGAAGACAGCGTTCAGGACAAGGTATGGGCATTATGAATATTCAGTGATGCCGTTCGGTGTGACCAATGCTCCTGCTGTATTTATGGAATATATGAATCGTATTTTCCATAACTACCTAGATCAGTTTGTGGTGATTTTCATAGATGACATTCTATTTTATTCTAAGTCAGAGGAAGAGCATGCTGAGCACCTGAAGACAGTGTTAGAAGTTTTGAAAATGAAAAAGTTGTATGCTAAGTTATCAAAGTGTGAGTTCTGGCTGAAAGAGGTGAGTTTCCTTGGGCACGTGATTTCTGGTAATGGTATTGCGGTTGATCCGGCAAAAGTAGAAGCAGTGTTGGAGTGGGAGGCTCCGAAGTCCGCAACAGAGATTAGAAGCTTTTTGGGTTTGGCTGGGTACTACAGGAGGTTCATCGAGGGTTTTTCCAAGTTGGCCCTTCCGTTGACTCAGTTGACTTGTAAGGGTAAAGTTTTTGTTTGGGATGCTCGGTGTGAGGAAAGTTTTATGGAACTGAAAAAGAGATTGACGACGTCGCCTGTTTTGACGTTGCCTAATCCAGAGGAGCCGTTTGTTGTGTATTGTGATGCTTCGAAGATGGTTCTGGGTGGTGTACTGATGCAAGATGGAAAGGTTGTTGCGTATGCGTCGAGGCAATTGCGGGTTCATGAGAAAAATTACCCTACGCATGATTTGGAATTGGCTGCCGTGGTATTTGTGCTTAAGATTTGGAGGCACTACCTTTATGGTTCGAGGTTCGAAGTGTTCAGTGATCATAAGAGTCTAAAGTATCTGTTCGATCAGAAAGAGTTGAATATGAGACAGCGTCGGTGGTTGGAGCTCTTGAAGGATTATGACTTTGGTTTGAATTATCATCCCGGCAAAGCTAATGTCGTGGCTGATGCTTTAAGCAGAAAGTCTTTGCATATGTCGGCAATGATGGTGAAAGAATTAGAGTTGATCGAGGAATTCAGAGATTTGAGTTTGGTTTGTAAAATGACACCTCGCAGTGTCAAGCTGGGAATGTTAAAGATCGATAATGATTTCCTGGGCAGCATCAGGGAAGCTCAGAAGACAGATGTCAAGATAGTAGATTTAATTAATGGGGTTGGTCAATCGGAAGATGAAGATTTCAAATTAGACTCCAGTGGTGTGTTGAGGTTCCGGGGTAGGATCTGTGTTCCGGATGATGAGGAGATGAGAAAGGCAATTTTAGAGGAGGGTCACCGTAGCAAGTTGAGTATCCATCCTGGAGCGACGAAAATGTATCAAGATCTGAAAAAGATGTTTTGGTGGTATGGTATGAAGAGAGATGTGACACAGTTTGTGTATGCCTGTTTGACCTGTCAGAAATCTAAGGTTGAGCATCAGAAGCCTGCAGGGTTAATGCAATCGTTGGAGGTTCCAGAGTGGAAGTGGGATAGCATTGCGATGGACTTTGTGACGGGATTGCCGAATACAGTTAAGGGTCATGACGCTATTTGGGTGATCGTTGATAGGTTAACGAAGTCTGCTCACTTTATTCCTATTAATATCACTTATCCGGTGTCGAGGTTGGCAGAGGTCTATGTCAAAGATATTGTGAAGTTGCACGGTGTTCCGAAGAGTATTGTGTCAGACAGGGATCCAAGGTTCACTTCTGAGTTTTGGACGAGTTTGCAGAAGGAATTGGGTTCAAAGCTGAAAATGAGTTCAGCATATCATCCTCAGACAGACGGTCAGTCAGAGAGGACAATTCAGTCGTTAGAGGATTTGCTGAGGGCTTGTGTATTAGAACAGCGGGGTTTATGGGATTCCTACCTTGCGTTGATTGAGTTTACCTATAACAACAGTTACCATTCCAGTATCGGGATGGCACCGTTTGAAGCATTGTACGGTCGAAAGTGTAGAACGCCATTGTGTTGGTATGAGTCGGGAGAGAGCGTAGTGTTGGGACCGGAGATTGTCCGGGAGACTACAGAGAAGATCAAGATGATCCGTGAAAAGATGAAGGCTTCGCAGAGTCGTCAGAAGAGTTATCATGACAAACGGAGGAAGGATTTAGAGTTTCAGGAGGGTGAGCATGTGTTCTTGAGGGTTTCTCCTATTACCGGTGTTGGTCGAGCGTTGAAATCGAAGAAGCTCACTCCTCGATTTGTTGGTCCTTATCAGATTTCTGAAAGAATCGGAAATGTGGCTTATAGAGTGGCTTTACCGCCAAATCTTTCGAACTTGCATGACGTGTTTCACGTGTCGCAACTTCGGAAGTACGTTTCGGATCCATCTCATGTGATCCATATGGATGATGTAGAGGTGCGGGATAATCTCACTGTGGAGACGATGCCCGTACGGATTGAGGACCGTGAAGTGAAAGCGCTTAGAGGCAAAGAGATTGCATTAGTGAAAGTGGTTTGGCTAGGAGCTGCCGGCGAGAGTATGACTTGGGAGCTGGAGAGCAAGATGCGAGAGTCCTACCCAGAGTTATTTGATCAGGTAAATTTCGAGGACGAAATATTCTAAGTGGGGGAGAGTTGTAACACCCTAAATATTTAATTAATTATTTAATTAAGTATTTAAGAATTTATTTAATTTACTGGGTATAATTTAATTAATTAGAATTTATATTAATATGTGTAGGAAGTATTAGAAGGTGGAGGTGCCGAACTAAATGGACTTGGGCTTAAGTGAGAAGCCCATGCCTATGACCCTTGTCATATGCGAAGTGGACAAGTGCTTAGGGGTTAGGGTTTGTGTGGCCAATTTGCGAAATTTTGAGAAAGAGAGAAAACAAGGAGAGGCGCGCCGTAGAGAGGGAGAAGAGAAGAGTCGCAAGCTTCAAGGAGAAAAGAGGAGGCGTGATCCGGTTGCCGTGGTTCCGTTCGTAATCATCTCTAGAGATCCTACTCTTCGAATTCGAGGTAAGGGGATGTCTTTTTCAATTCTTATAATGACTCCTATGATGGATCCTAAGTAGTGATAGCCTAGGTGTTAATTTCGATTGTATGATGTTTACGAAATCCATGTCTTGATCGTTGCCATATGCGTGATTATGTGTTGATGCTTGCGAATTCATGCCTTGATTTTAAATATATGCGTAATACTATGTGGTGCTTGGGATGGGTGAAATTCGACGTTTGATAGGTGGTGTTGGATGATTTTATACGTGATTATGAAAGATTGTAATATGGGTTGTGTTGGTCATGCGAAAAATTCTGAGAAAAATGATGTTTTGGGCTGAATTTGTGTAAAAATCTGGTGCTGGCAGTGTTCTGGGCGCCAAGGGCGCCTGTGCGCGTTGCAGTGTGTGTGGGTGGGCGCTGGGTGCCAGCGCTGGGCGCTGAGCGCCCGTGTGCGTGTGCGTGTGCTGTGTGCTGCGCCAAGGCGCTGGGCGCCAGGCGCTGGGCGCTGAGCGCCCGGGTGTGTGCGTGCATGTGTTGCTTCTTGCTAGGCGCTGGGCGCCAGGTGCCTGGGCGCTGGGTGCCCATGGCGCCAGTTTTCAGGATGTCCCAAAATATTTTCGAAAACTGTTTTTGCTATATCTTTTGACTCAGACATCCGTTTTGGACGATTCAAAAAGCGTTGTGAAGCATTTTCAGTTGTCCATCTGCGTGTCCCATTTTTTTTAAAAATAAAAACTTATTATTTCTGAAGGTTGCTGGGGCGCCCCAGGTGGCTGTTCCCGGTGATCGTTGCTGTGACAATAAAAAGATGTTTTGAGTGTCTTTAAAAATTCTCTTTTGCGTACGACCACTGGTTTGTTTTTTTTTAACGAAGTAATGTCGAAAATGATGATTTTGACGATGATGCCCCTAGTGGCTAGTTAAATGACTGTTTTGCCCTTAGTGGCTATTATTATTTATAATGACGTGTAAATGTTGTTTTGCCCTTAGTGGCTATTATTACTTATAATGAAGTGTATATGACGATGATGCCCTTGGTGGCTAGTAAATGACGTTTTTGCCCTCAGTGGCTATTGTTTGAGCTGATGATATTTATGTATAAGTGATGATGAAAACCCAGTGACGTTTGAGGCCCGAAAGGCTAAGTGATGTTAAGGTCTAAAGGGCCAAGTGACGTTGTGTGTTGATTGTGAATTTGACAGGTGCTGTGCTTCTTGTGAGCAAAACGGTAAGTGACGGGTCACATAGTTGACTATGATTTGGGTATTTGTGTATTTGTGTAGTGTGTGTTTGTGAATGGTGCATGTCATAGTGTCTCATGCCCCATATGCATAAACCCAGTGACGTTTTTGAGGCCCATGTGGCTAAGTGACGATGAGGCCTTAAGGGCTAAGCGACGTTTGTGAAAAGGTACCTCATGCATATGCCCGCGAGTGGGTTGCATTTCACATGCCTACATGACATAGTGATGAATTATTGTGGTGATATGATCGGTGATTGTGATGTGATTCATTTTGAGCTGTGAACTGACTTATTATTTATCATATGACTTATTATATGAATTGAATTGGACTCACCCTTCTGTTTGAATGTTACCCCCATGCGGTAACGTGCAGGTGATTGCGAGTGAAGGACTAGGTACCTTCACTAATTCGAGTCGAGTCGTCACGCTCTGATACGTAGCACTCAGGGGGTGGGGCGAACTTATATCATGAATGTTTTTGGTTGTTAAGTTTTATTGACAGTTCTGTTTTATTTTATTATTCCGCTGCTTAGATGATTTTTATTGACGTTGAGTATTATTGCGACGATAACTGTGGTTTTGAGATTCGCCTTTTTGTGATGTGCTACGTAATACCTGGCTAATACGTTTTGAGCTGTTTTATAGAGAAGTGTGGTTTTATTGAAGTATGTGTAATATCCCTTATGTGAAACAAAATTTTGAAAACTCTGATATTTTCCAATTAAATTAACGGGTAGAAAAGGGGTGTTACAGAGATCACTTGGATTGTGGGTAGTGAGAAAACACAAAATGAGAGTGAGGGAGAGAGGGAGAATGGCTTGAGGAGAGAAGAGAGGAGAGTTTGTGTGAAAAAAAACTTGTCCTTTTTTGGGAATGGAGGCTCATATGTGATGTGAGGTAAAAATAGGGTTAAGGGTATAATTGAGATGAAATGTTACCAAAGAGGTAATTTTGTATTTTCTTGTGAAGAGGTGAGTATAAATGGGTGGGGTAATTTACAGAAGAGGGCATGAATCTATGTGGGAGTGAGTGATGGTCACCAAAAAGGGAAAAGTTAAGAATAGTACAAAGCATATTCTTAGGGAATAAGGAATAGAAGAGTGTGGAAGAATTTTGTGAGAGTGAGAGAGAGAGAGAGAGAGAGAGAGAGAGAGGGAATTCGTATGAAGCAAGGGAGAGGAGGAGAAAAAAAAACTTGTTTTTGGTCTTTTGTCTTATTGAGGACACTTCCTTCTTTTGAATTTTGAATTTTAAATTTTTGGGCATGGAAGTGAAAGTGCACCTATTAAAAATGTGTCATATATACTTGAGCACCATAAAATATTCCCTTTAATTATTCTAGACAATAAAAATTGTCATTTAATAATTGGGGAATATTTAATGGTCTTTTTTGGGTTTTTTATGCACTAAAAATGGGGAAAATGCATTTTTAATTATTTTAGACTAGGATTTTCTTTCCAAAAATTATACAAAAATTACCCTTAGTAGTGTAACATGTATGCCACGTCCTTGACCTGGTCTTGGTCCAAAAATAATTAATTTGCTTTTATTTAAATGCCCAAAAATGCAAAAATATGCACTATTTTATTTTCTAAAATTCCTGAAAATTAAGAAAAATGTTTTTGGGTGCCAAAAATTAATAATGGCCTTTTTGAAACTAAAAACATGTGCCAAATGACAAGGGCACAAGGCAGCTCACGCAGTTACGACTGACGCGCGCGCATAATTCAAATAAAAATGTGAAATAGGGGATGAATACACATAAATGCACAAATCCACTATTTTCCACACATTATGAATTACCTTATTGTTCTATTTTTTCTGAAAAAAATGTTTTTGACTTGGGCGGACAAAATTGGGGTATGACAGCTGCCCCTCTTTATTTAGATTTTGGCAAGAAATATGAATTGGCCGAGACATATTTCGAGGCAAAATAGAAATAAAGAATTCAGAAATTATACCGATTTTGTCTCCTTGGAAAAACCCAAATTTTTTCATTTTTTCTATTTTTCTCTTCTCCTTTCCTTTTTTCAGAAAGATAGACACTTTCGTGTCGTTGCAAAAACAGTAAATGAACACTGACGTGCGGACAGAAAAGGTAAAATGGGCACTTGCGTGCGGACAGAAAAAGTAAAATGGGCACTTGCGTGCAGAAAGCGGTAAAATGCCCAGGCTGCCTAAAACCTGTAATCCTTAAATGAACTCTTGGCGAATCCGAGTTTGCACGTGGCTTTGAGGAGCACGCTTCCTGTTGGCCTTTTCGAGTGACCGGGGGGATCGTTATCAGCTCCGGAACTGATATACTGATCAATGCACGGCGTCCACTGTATCTTAGGCTGATACAACTATTCCGTTGAACCTCACATGGGGCTGCGGTCCATCGCGTTGCTCGTACACGATGTGAGACCTGGGCAGAAAGGAGCGATGATCTCTCTGGGCTCCAAACTGCAATGCGCGCCTGAGCGCTCTCTTTTCTTTTCTTTCGTCTTTTTTCTTTCTTTTCTTTTCTGTTTCTCTCTTTTCCTTTTCTTTTCTTTTTTCTTTTTCTTCTCTTCCCTCTGAACTCCCAACTGGGGGAGCGCTTTCTGGAATCTGAAGGCGAGCATTAACACCGAAGTGTTTATCCTTTCTCACTTGTCTGCAGCTGAAAAATGAACCAATGCATGCAATGCAAATGCCATGATTGCTATTTTCTTTTTTCTTTTTCTTATGATGAATGTAATGCAAATGTCTGAATTTCTCTTTTCTTTACTTTATTATTATTATTATTATTTTCTATGTCTGATGAGTGCATGGTTTTATGCTTGGTGTATGTAGTGCATGACTTTATTTGTTTATTGCTCTTTTGCTTTTTCAACTCTTTTTTTTGCTGGTCCGACCAACTCGCGGGACTTGCGTTGTGAGACACAACGATCGTCTATGATAAGAATTCGGGAGCCGAGCTTCGTCCTCTTGCTCTAATGCAATCAGCGCTTCTTATTTGATTTTTGTGAACTTACTTGACTGAAAGATCGTCTCTTTTTGTCGTTGTTTTCAAAAATTTCGCAATGACCTTAATGCTATGACTTATGCACATTTCCATGATTTATCATCTACCATAAAACGTAGTTTAAAATCAAAAATGAAAAGAAAGCAATGATAAGACAACAAACTGATAGAGTGAAAAATTTGGACTTTTATTCATATGAAAGTCAGACATGCAGAATGTCACGCTGACTAAAGAGAGTACATTGGAATTTTTTCTGAAACTAAGAAAAACAAGAGAACAGACGCAGCAGATCTTATGAACAGTCTTTGTCTCTGGAGCATCTGATGCCAACTGCTCATACTTGCAGCCTTGATCACCCTTTTATCCAAGCTTTTGGAGGCGCTGCTTTCCCCCTTTCATTTTTCCTTTTTATGTCCAACTTTTCAGACCCTAATTTTTGCCTGGATCGCCCTTTTGGGTTTTCAATCCACCGGGTCACTCAATTTTGCCTAGGCCGCCCTTTCGGGTTTTCAACCTAGCGAGCTAATTCTTGCTTGGCTCATCTTTCTCTTTTTCTTTTTATTTTTCTCACGCGTAATATTTCTTGAACGAATCTGAATTGACTGGGTTTGAGTTCTTCACCGTCCATGTTAGTGAGTATCAATGCTCCTCCAGAAAAGGCTTTCTTTACCACATATGGTCCATCATAGCTAGGAGCCCATTTCCCACGGGGGTCATGTTGCGCGTATGTTTTCTAGTCGCAATATCAGTGCAAGTATACACGTCGTACAAGTAATAAAGTGGATAAAAGTAAGAGATCGTTCCCACGAGGATTGATTAACTTTCAGAGTTCAAGTCTTTAAAACACAAGTGAAACAGGTAATAAATCGGCACTACAAGTAGGTGTTAAGACTAAAAACGTAAATAAAACAAGTAAAGAGGAAGTGGTTGTGAATATGGAAAAGTATGAGTTGGATTGCTGCATGCAAGTAAATCTCCTCTAGTCAGACGTTATAACGTTTACACGTTAACACGTACAAATGCTATGCTGTATAGACGTTATAATGTTTGAATGCTGTTGCAAAAGAGCTGTGCTTTTCAGTCACAAAACGTCAGAGCTTCAAGTACTAGAATTCCTATGTCTAGGTTCTAAGTAGGCCTACTCCTGTATTTTAAGCACCCACAGCAATGTCCTATGAACTATTATCCATTCTATGTCTAGACTTAGATAAAAATGCCTAAATGTCTTTAGTGCACCTTTTCATTCACATAAATCTTTGAGTTCTTTTCATAGACCATGTCTGTACCTATGAATCTACTTATTTTAAGTGATCAGTTCAAAACAAGTTTGGAAATATTAACATGCAAAGATTTAAAACGCATAAACATCAATACTTCATAGCATTAGACTAAAGGTTCATTACATGCAAAACAACAACCCAACTACAAATGTTTAGCTCATGCTGAGCATCTTTACAGAAAGAAGAGGAGTTAAAATCCAAATACCGTACATAGAGAAAAGGAGACTAAACACAAAAGATACGCCTAAGAAGCCTTCTTTCATGCACGCTGTAGAGACGTTGCAACGTCTGAGCTTCACAGTAATGGGTGCGAATGGAAATAAAAATGGAGCTTGAGGAGAGTTCGAATGAAGAAGTCTGTGTCCAGAACTTCTTTTAGAAAACTCCTCTGGAAGTGGAGGAAGGTGGATGATGAATGGATTCCCCCTCCTCTCTCGTAGAGAGAGATAAGCTTTGTTTAAATAGCCAAAAAAAACAGAAGGTCACATGCTTGCTGATGTCATTCCCCACCTTCCAAGCTTGCTTGTAAATTAATTCTGTTCTGAAATGACACTGCACTGCTACAGTGCGTCAGCCGCGTCAGCGATGAGGAGAGAGAAGATCTTCTGACTTTCTAGATCTTTGACCATCATTTCTTGTGTGCCAAAAATAAGATATTTCTTTCTTGCCTTGCTGCCTTCCGTCAGACGTGACGAGAGACGTTGCCACGCTCAGTTTACTGCACAAACACAAGAAGCATCAAAACGCTCACAAAGGCGCCAATTGGTGCCAAAATGCATAAAATTTGTAATTTAGCCCATTTCTAACTAAAAAGCAATAAACTAACAGAAACTTAATAGAAACAACCTACTATTGCCAGAGAACTTGCATAATTTAACTTTGAATAAGTATAAATAACTCATATAATTATGAGTTATCACACCCCCAAACTTAAACCATTGCTTGTCCTCAAGCAATCGAAACACTGCATATGAAAAGATGCAAGAAATTAAATACGCCAGCAGTTTACACCCTGCTCACCCATTTGATCAAAAATTATCCTCAAGGGGCTAATTCCTTCAGACTTACACTACACACTCACGCACCAATGCACAATTACATTCTAGATTCATTACTGCCCAAAGTGAGTGTGTGTTCTCTGTATCAATTCTATTCCCAGCTAGGTTCAGAAGCTACCCTAGCTTATGAAAGAGTGGTTTCCATATGGTGAGAGTATAACATCTTTCAAAACAGAGAGTAGGCTAACATTTCCACATAAGACATGAGGGTTATTTTAAGCACGACAAAGGGTCTTAATTTGGGTGCTAGGACTAGATTAGTGCAAACTACTTTTCTGACTCACACAACGCAAAACACACAGAGGACTGCAACCCCTCATTACTGAGCAACTTTCATTTGATTCACTTCACCTTTGGTTTGGAGTTTTTGTGATTTTCTCCTTTTTGATCCTTTGGATTTGACAATTTTGGATTGAGATATTTGGGGTACCCAGTATTTGTTTCGGGAAATTGCAGCAAACACAGAGGACATGTGGATTTTTCCACTTATTTGAAACAACACACACTTTTTGGTCTTTTTGGAGTAGACGTTATAACGTTTGATAACACAACACAACACACAAACACACACGGCATACGTTATAACGTTACGGGTACACGTTACAACGTTGCACTCACACTACACAAGCACTAATCATCCTACAGTCTTTGCACCCAGCCTTAGCACAACCTGATATACCCCCAAACTTAGTTTCTACTGCTACTCTAAGTTTTTAATCAAGTTTTACAATCACCAAAGTCAACCAAAACTAGCTTTAGCATCAAATAGTCCCTAGCCTAACTAGGTTTTCCTCAAAACAGAGTTTGTGCGGAAGCAGTAATCAATTCTATTCATCTAAGCATGCATCAGCTACTCACACAAATTCACACATAGTCATTACTAGATTTAGCCCAAAGAGAAACATTTTTGATGATTAATAGATTAGGAAAGTAAACTGATTATTATTATTATTATTTGTTTTTTTTATGCAAACACAAAACATAAAAATGATCCTCCCCCCAGACACAAAGATGAGCAGTGTCCTCACTGCTCACTGATCTTCAAAAATGGGAGAGGAACACTCAAACACAACACCAGCAAACAAACTACTGACTACTAACTAAAAACTACAACTATTCTACTGCTAAAAAGAGGGCTAAACTACTTGTTCAGAACACCTGACCTGAGCCTTCCACTCTGTCTGGCTGGGATGCCTGCTTCAGCAGTCTTCTTTTTCTTTTAAAACTTCACCCAGGCAGCAAACGTGACAACGTCCTAGACACACAGAGACATTATAACGTCTACCACACTTCAATAACTTGAGTCTTGAATCTCTCCTACCTTCAGCTTCCATTCCTGCACAAAACAAAAAAATAGAAACAAAAACAACAAGGATTAGAATAAAAACTCTGGGCTGCCTCCCAGTAGCGCTTGGTTTAAGAGTCCTCAGCCAGACTTGGAATTCAAACCCAAGTTAGGGTGGATAATAGGACGAAAAGAAAACATCATCCTTCCGCTTTCTCTTTTTGGTCAGAGATCCCATGTATTTGGCATATGGAAGCAAGTGTTCCCATGCACCAACCAATAAGCATTTGGGATATGAATTTCTCCTTTCTTGAAAAAAATTAAGCTCATTTTGCGGAGGATTCTTTTCTTCAATTACCAAAGGTTGAATCTGAATTTTCACATGACTCTCTTCATACCTCAACTTTGGATTTTCTTCCTTGTCACTATTTTTGAATTTTTCTTTTTCTATAACTACACGATTTTTTTGTTTTTCTTCCACCATTTCCAAATGACCACATTCAAGCTCATACTTTACACTCTCTTTTTCTTCCTCTTGCTCAACCACATATTCAATACAACTCTTTTCTTCTAGCTCAACCACTTTTCCAATACAACTCTCTTCTTTTAGATGCTCCATAATTGTCTTAATGTGAGCCTCTACATTCTTACATGAAGCTTCAGAGTTGTCACGATACACCTTCATATACTCAATGGAATGAGCTAAGAGTTCTTTTAATTCAAAGTTGTCCTCATGTAATCCTACGGTTTGAGCTTGAGGATATGAATCTTGCTCACACACATCATTTCCCATTCCATAATCCATATTTTGGGCAGTCATGGGCATGAAATTTGTCTCATAACAGCCCCCTTGATATTTACTCTCATGGAAATCATAATTGAAACATTCTTGTTGAGCATTCAATTCATTCATTTCTTGCATAAAGTAAAAACTCCAATGGTCCATGGCATAAAAGTGGATATTTTTTTTTTAAAACACTCAACACAAACAATAATAGTAATAACAACAAAGAAAACACACTACAGACATAAAGCACAATGCAAATTCACTCCCTGGTTCAGTTGAATTAGAGCTTGAATTGGAACTAAGCATACGCTGTAACGTTTACCTGTTCACATACAGAAACAACGAACAACACAGTAAAATTCTTTCACCTAGTGCTTTAATACTTTTGAACCATAAAAGTTAAATTCAATCCCCGGCAACGGCGCCAAAAACTTGTTGTGCGTATGTTTTCTAGTCGCAATATCAGTGCAAGTATACACGTCGTACAAGTAATAAAGTGGATAAAAGTAAGAGATCGTTCCCACGAGGATTGATTAACTTTCAGAGTTCAAGTCTTTAAAACACAAGTGAAACAGGTAATAAATCGGCACTACAAGTAGGTGTTAAGACTAAGAACGTAAATAAAACAAGTAAAGAGGAAGTGGTTGTGAATATGGAAAAGTATGAGTTGGATTGCTGCATGCAAGTAAATCTCCTCTAGTCAGACGTTATAACGTTTACACGTTAACACGTACAAATGCTATGCTGTATAGACGTTATAATGTTTGAACGCTGTTGCAAAAGAGCTGTGCTTTTCAGTCACAAAACGTCAGAGCTTCAAGTACTAGAATTCCTATGTCTAGGTTCTAAGTAGGCCTACTCCTGTATTTTAAGCACCCACAGCAATGTCCTATGAACTATTATCCATTCTATGTCTAGACTTAGATAAAAATGCCTAAATGTCTTTAGTGCACCTTTTCATTCACATAAATCTTTGAGTTCTTTTCATAGACCATGTCTGTACCTATGAATCTACTTATTTTAAGTGATCAGTTCAAAACAAGTTTGGAAATATTAACATGCAAAGATTTAAAACGCATAAACATCAATACTTCATAGCATTAGACTAAAGGTTCATTACATGCAAAACAACAACCCAACTACAAATGTTTAGCTCATGCTGAGCATCTTTACAGAAAGAAGAGGAGTTAAAATCCAAATACCGTACATAGAGAAAAGGAGACTAAACACAAAAGATACGCCTAAGAAGCCTTCTTTCATGCACGCTGTAGAGACGTTGCAACGTCTGAGCTTCACAGTAATGGGTGCGAATGGAAATAAAAATGGAGCTTGAGGAGAGTTCGAATGAAGAAGTCTGTGTCCAGAACTTCTTTTAGAAAACTCCTCTGGAAGTGGAGGAAGGTGGATGATGAATGGATTCCCCCTCCTCTCTCGTAGAGAGAGATAAGCTTTGTTTAAATAGCCAAAAAAAACAGAAGGTCACATGCTTGCTGATGTCATTCCCCACCTTCCAAGCTTGCTTGTAAATTAATTCTGTTCTGAAATGACACTGCACTGCTACAGTGCGTCAGCCGCGTCAGCGATGAGGAGAGAGAAGATCTTCTGACTTTCTAGATCTTTGACCATCATTTCTTGTGTGCCAAAAATAAGATATTTCTTTCTTGCCTTGCTGCCTTCCGTCAGACGTGACGAGAGACGTTGCCACGCTCAGTTTACTGCACAAACACAAGAAGCATCAAAACGCTCACAAAGGCGCCAATTGGTGCCAAAATGCATAGAATTTGTAATTTAGCCCCTTTCTAACTAAAAAGCAATAAACTAACAGAAACTTAATAGAAACAACCTACTATTGCCAGAGAACTTGCATGATTTAACTTTGAATAAGTATAAATAACTCATATAATTATGAGTTATCAGGTCACTCTGGATAGGCAGGATTCTCTTGAGCACAAGGTCTCCTTCGCTGAATTCTCGGGGACGAACCTTCTTGTCAAAACTGTCTTAATCCTTTGTTGGTATATCTGACCATGACACAAAGCTGCAATTCTCTTTTCCTCTATGAGAATCAACTGATCTAAACGGGTTTGAACCCATTCAGCCTCTTCTAACTTGGTTTCCATGAGCACTCGGAGAGAGGGTATCTCAACTTCAATGGGAAGAACTGCTTCTGACCCATACACTAGAGAGAAGAGGGTTGCCTCGGTCGAAGTGCGTACTATGGTGCGATACCCGTGCAAAGCAAAGGGGAGCATTTTGTGCCAGTCTTTATAGGTTACTACCATCTTCTGCACGATTCTCTTGATATTCTTATTGGCTGCTTCAACTGCCCCATTCATCTTCGGACAGTAGGGAGAGGAATTGTGATGTTTGATCTTAAACTCTGTGCACAATTCTTTCATCATTTTACTATTCAGATTGCTACCATTGTCCGTGATGATTTTATCCGGGAGACCATAGCGACACACTAGGTCCTTCTTTACAAACTTGGCAACCACAGAACTGGTTATGCTGGAATATGAAGCAGCTTCAACCCATTTGGTGAAGTAATCAATTGCAATAGGATGAAGCGGTGCCCGTTTGACGCCTTGGGCTCTATGGGACCAATGACATCCATGCCCCACATTGAAAATGGCCAGGATGCAGTCAAGACATTTAATGAAGCCGGTGGCACATGTATGTGATCGACATAAATCTGGCATTTGTGGCACTTTCTTACAAAACTGTAGCAGTCTGACTCCTTCTGCAGCCAATAGTAGCCAGCCCTTAATATCTTCCTTGCCATAGTATGCCCGTTGGAATGAGTCCCAAACGAGCCCTCATGCACCTCCCTCATGATCCTTTCTGCTTCCTCCTTTGCCACACGCCTAAGGAGTACTTTATCATGATTCCTCTTGTAGAGCACCTCGCCACTCAAGAAGAAATTCATTGACAGCCTTCTAAGTGTTCTTTTATCATTTTCCGATGCCCCTGGAGGATACTCTCTATTCAGGATATACTGCTTGATGTCATGATACCAAGGCTTATCATCTTCTTTATCTTCAATTGCTGCGCAGGAGTAGTGGTAGTGTGCCGGCAAACTTCAATGCTGAATTCTGATCTGGGTCAAGTTCTTATCATAGTTGATATTAAACATTGAAGCTAACGTGGCCAGTGCATCAGCCAGCTGATTCTGTCTGCGAGGAAAGTGTTGAAATGTGATTTCTTCGAAGGGCTCAACCAATTCTCGGATGTAATCCCTGTACAGTATCAACTCGGGATCTCTGGCTTCCCAATCTCCGTTCGCTTGATGGATAACTAAGGCTGAGTCTCCATACACATCTAATCTTTTAACTTTCCAGTCTAGAGCTGTCTGAATACCCAGAATACATGCCTCGTACTCTGCAATATTATTTGTGACATAGAAACTCAATCTAGTAATGAGTGGTATGAAGCGATTGTCAGGGGAAATCAGCACTTCCCCGGCCCCGTGCCCATAACTGTTGGAAGCACCGTCGAACACTACTCTCCACCTTTCATTCTCTGGGGACTTTCCTTCTTCAAATAAAGCCATAATGTCCTCATCTGGGAAATCACACTGCATCGACTGATAATCTTCAATAGGCTGATGTGCCAGGTATTCGGCCAACGCACTACCTCTGATGGCCTTTTGAGTGACATAAAGAAGATCATATTCTGACAACTGCATCTGCCATCTGGCAATTCTTCCTGTAAGCGCAGGCTTCTTGAAGATATACTTGATAGGATCCATCTTCGACACCAGCTAAGTGGTGTAACTTAACATGTACTGCTTCAAGCGATGAGCAGCCCAAGCCAAGGCACAACAAGTCTTTTCTAGTAGCGAATACCTCGTCTCACAGTCAGTGAACTTCTTGCTTAGATAATAAATTGCGTGCTCTTTCTTGCCAGTTTCGTCATGTTGTCCTAACACACAACCCATTGAATTTTCTAGCACGGTCAGATACAGGATCAAAGGTCTGCCATGCACCGGAGGCATTAAAATAGGCGGATTCTGCAGGTATTTCTTAATCTTCTCAAAAGCATCTTGGCAGTCATCATTCCACTTAGTCTCTTGATTCTTGCACAGCAATTTGAAAATCGGCTCACATGTGGCAGCTAACTGGAAGATAAACCTGGAAATGTAGTTCAATCTTCCGAGAAAACCCCGAACTTCCTTTTCTGTCTTAGGAGCAGGCATCTCGAGAATTGCACGCACTTTGTCTGGGTCAACCTCTATCCCTCTTTGACTGACAATAAACCCTAATAGTTTTCCTGATCTCACCCCAAAGGTGCACTTAGCCGGATTTAATCTGAGCTTGAATTTTCTCAACCGCTCGAAGAGATTTTGCAAATTGACAATGTGTTCCTCGTCAGTTTTGGACTTTGCGATCATATCGTCTACGTAGACCTCTATTTCCTTGTGCATCATATCATGAAACAATGTGACCATAGCCCTTTGATAGGTAGCGCCGGCGTTCTTCAACCCGAATGGCATGACTCTGTAAAGAATGTTCCCCAAAGAGTTGTGAAAGTAGTCTTCTCCATATCCTCAGGAGCCATTTTAATCTGATTATATCCTGAATACCCATCCATGAAGGAGAACAGTGAGTGTTGCGCCGTACTATCCACTAAGACATCAATATGGGGCAGGGGAAAATCGTCTTTGGGACTGGCACGATTCAGATCTCTATAATCGACGCACATTCTAACTTTTCCATCCTTTTTGGGCACTGGCACAATGTTAGCAACCCACTGTGGATACTTGGCTACGGCTAGGAAACCGGCGTCGAACTGTTTCTTCACTTCGTGTCTGATCTTTAAAGACATCTCAGGCTTCATCCTCCTTAACTTCTGTTTAACCGGAGGGCACTCAGGCTTGACTGGCAGCTTGTGCACCACTATATCAGTATCTAAACCGGGCATGTCCTCATACGACCATGCAAAGACATCAATGTAGTCCCGCAGGAGTTGAACCAACTTCTCATGCTCACTCTTTTTCATTGAAGTGCCAACCTTGACTTCTTTCTTTTCGCCCCCTGTGCCTAAATTGATGATCTCAATAGTTTCCCCATGTGGCTGAATAACCTTTTCTTCTTGCTCAACCATTCTCATCAGTTCCGGAAGAGTTTCCCAGTCATCCTCAGCATCCTCCTCAGCTTGATTAACGGGGTAATCAAAATTAACATATGAACCGTTGGCATCATTATTTTCAGAGGCGTTCATTTTAGATCTGCATTCCCGGGAATAGAGAAGCAATGAACAAGCAAAAATAGAGACACAAAATGAAGACGCAAAAAGCAATTTTTATTCATTTGAGAATTCAAAACTACATTTTATTGATAGATGATATCTAAAAGAAAACATGCATGCCCCTATGAAAATGTCCTAAGGCCTTGGGCAGAGCCAAAGGATTTGCATTACAAAGATCATTACTTTGAAATGAAAACAACAGGGAAATCAACGGTCTTCTAGTTGCCAACTTCTTCTCCTGCAACACTGCGACGAACTAGGCCCCGACCCTTGCCTTCTTCAGCTAACTCTTCCTCGATGACAGCTATCTGATTAGGGTTCAGCATGCCAGCACTCCTGAAATTTTGCTTGAGGTCACCTATGGGGGCCATCATCGATCTGGGTTCTCTTCCCTGAAGCCTAGCCAACCTCTTCTCACGCTTTTCCTCAGCCATTCTTCTCTTATCAGCTGGAGTGGGCCAATAGCCTAACCCACGTCTGTCCTTGTATTCTTGCAGAAGCATGGGTGACAGAATTCCTTGTTCAGATCTTCCTAGTCCCTTCCCAATCTGATAGCCATTCTTCAGCATGACTTTTGCTACCATAATATCAGCATTGGACAACCTGGGTGCAGGTAGTGGGGATTCTTCACCTACGAACACAGCGTTCGCAATTTCTAAGGATTGAAAGGCGGATTCAAGGGATTCCTCTACAGCTTCAATATAATGAGAGGGGACAGGCTTGCTGACTGTGAACTCTTCCTCCCCAAAGACAACTACAAGCTTATCGTCGACTATAAACTTGAGTTTTTGGTGAAGTGTTGAAGGGACAGCGCCTGCTGCATGGATCCAAGGTCTCCCCAAGAGGCAGCTGTATGAGGATTCAATGTCCATAATCTGAAAGATCACATAGAACACCTCAAGCCCTATTTGCATTGGAAACTCCATTTCCCCCATGACTTCTTTCTTAGACCCATCAAAGGCTCTGACCAGGGTTGAGCTGGGTTTCATGTAGGAACAATCTACCTCTAACTTGTTCATTGTTGATCTGGGCATAACCTTCAATGAGGATCCATTGTCAATGAGAACCCTGGAGAGCGTATATTCACCGCACTTCACTGAGATATGCAACGCCTTATTGTGCCCCTTCCCCTCCGGGGTGAGCTCATCATCGGTGAAAGTAATGTAGTTAGATGCAACGATATTCCCAACTATGCCATCCAACTGATTAACAGTGATATCTTGGGCGACATGGGCCTCATTCAGTACTTTAACCAAGGCATCACGGTGGGCTTCTGAGTTTAGTAATAGGGACATGATGGAAATTTTGGCTGGGGTGTGGTGTAGCTGATCCACCACTTTGTAGTCACTCTGCCGCATTATTCTGTAACCTCTAGGTCTGACACCTTCCTACTTATCACAGGCTCTGGCTCTACATTCTTTCCTTTTCGGATTCTCTCTTCTGTTGCCTTAGAAGGACCCTCTTCCTGAGCTTGGGGAACATACACACGCCCACTTCTGGTTACCCCACTACTCCCTGCAATATTGGTGATGTCAAGAGCAGCTTGAGATTTCGGAGCCGGAAATGGCACACTGTAACTCCATGGGACATTATTGTTCTTCTTGCTAGGAGCTGGAAATGGGATCACAATAGTCTTTGGCCTTTCCACAGCCGAATTCCGACTGTATGGCACCTCGATAGGTCTCTGCACACCTCTACTCCCATCTGATTGGAAGGTCAGAACATCCTCTTCTTTCCCCTGTATACCCATCTGGATGATATGGCGATCGATCAGATCCTGTAACACCACCTTGAATGCTTCACATACTCCCACACAGCTGACGTTAGTACAAACTCCTTTCTGAACGCAACCCATTCTAATAATCCCGAATTTGCACAATTCTGCATGGATGATTTCTAGGGGAGTCTGGATATCTTCTACTGATCTGATTAAGGACTGCTCCTTCATATCCATGATTGCATTAGCAGCATGCTTCCCGTGGCCAGGCAACGGGTTGGTCATGATACTTGGATCCTCCTGCTTGAACGTTATGCCGTTTGCGTCTATCAAGTCTTGCACCACTATCTTGAAGGCTTTGCAATCCTCTACAACATGCCCAACTGCTCCTTCGTGGAAGGCACAGGTACTATTGGGGTTGTATCCTCTGAACTAAGGTGGTTGAACAGGTTTCATGGGTCTTGTATTGATGAGCTTATTGGTGATGAGGTAATTGAAAAGGTCTGTGTATGACATGGGAATTGGGTCAAAGGTTGTTCTGTTTTGATAGGTCCTTTGGTGGTTGCTTTGATTATTGTTTTGGGATGGACGGACTGTTTGTGCGGGAGTGGGAACTGGGATGTTGGGTGGCTGGTATGGTGGGCTGATAGTGATGGTATTCGTTTCCCCTTCTTTCTTTTTGGGAAAGCCGGAGAATGGCTTCTTTTGGGAGCTTGTGTTACTTGTGGACCCCTGTGCAATCCTTCCATTTCTCAATCCGTTCTCCAATCTCTCTCCCACAATCACCATATCTGAAAAACTGGATGATGCACTGCTGATCAGACGGTCATAGTATAGCGGTGGCAAGGTTTCCATGAACATAGAAACCAATTCTTTGTCTAAAAGAGGAGGTGTAACTTGTGCAGCCAAAGCCCTCCATCGCTGGGCATACTCTTTGAATGATTCATTGTCCTTCTTGCTCATGCTCTGCAACTGTGTTCGGTCTGGCGCCATGTCTGTATTGTATTGATATTGCTTGAGGAATGCATCTGCTAAATCCTTCCAGCAGCGAACTTGGGATGGCTCTAACTTCATATACCAATTAAGAGATGCCCCAGCAAGGCTGTCTTGGAAGCAATGGATTAATAGTTTGTCATCACGGGAGTAAGTAGACATCTTCCTACAATACATCGTCAAGTGACTCTTTGGGCAGGTCGCACCTCTGTACTTGTCAAAATCGGGGACCTTGAATTTGGGAGGCAACACCACATCAGGAATAAGGCACAAGTCTCTGGCCTCCCTAGCCCTGGAGCCAAAGCCTTCAATCATTCTTAATCTTTCTTCTAACATCTGGAACTGCTCTTTGGTCTGCTGGTGCTCAGCGGAATAGACTTGAGGGGAGTTACTTACACCATAAGGAGGTGGAAGCATTGAGTGCTGAACCTGAGGGTAAACAGAGTTTCCGGACACAAAGCCTTGAGTCTGTGGAAAGGCAGCTGGCTGTGGAGTGAGATTCTGAGGAGTGGGCTGAGGTATAACAATTGGATGCGGGATCTGAACCCGGGGTTCACCAGTCATTCCTTCTAATCCGACAGACGTTGGCTGTACATTCTCAACTATTGCCACGGGACCAGCTCCCGGGTTAGCTTCTTGATTTGGAGGGGTATAACCCAAAGGAAGGCCATAAGGAGGCCACTGAGCAGCTTGAAAGTCATTCCCATTCTTCAAGGACAACAGGAGTCTCATCATCTCACTCATCTGTGCCTTCATGGCATTCATTTCATTTCACATCTCAGGATCACCCTGACTGGAGTTACCAGGAGCTGAATGGTTCTGATTTTGTACCCCGAGGCCCGAGCCTGCCCCATTTCCATTCCCTGAGCCTGAAGCTGGATGACCCTGATTCTCTGTTGCTGGTTGAGGTTGATCGAGGTCACTTAAGATTGCCATTCCTCTGGCCTGTGAGCGTGTCCAATACCGATGTAGTCGCACCAGCTTGCCTTATCTTCTGTTTGAGTTGAAATATTTTTATAAGCAAAAGAACAAATTAATGAATGCAATGTAATGCATATGATTTTTTGTTGTTTATTTCCGGGAACCACAGTGCAACTTGCTCTTGTCTTAAATGCATATTCAAATATTTTCAAGAACATAACGCGGCTGGGATCAACAAGCGGGATAAGCGTACTTCATTCAAGCATCATAACTTTAATCATTCAACGAAAAGAACAAGGTACAATATCCTTAAATGTGCAATACAATGCCTTGAAAAGAAAAGTACAATATTCTTTAAGAAAAGAAAAATTACAATTTCCCAGTGAACATTCTAAAAAAGGAAAATTACATTGAATTAAAATCTAAAAACCTATTGCCTTCATCTTCTCTTCGTTCTTCTTCTTTTTGCTAACTGCAGCAGCTTCTCTTGCCCTTTCCATGAGTTCCTCAGTCAGAGACTTGCAGTACTCCACGAATTCATATACTCGCACCGGAGTGTTGTAAGGCACCATCTCAGCTTCTGCCTTCCTCAACCTCTTGAGAACATCCCTCACCGCCTGGTTGGCCAACCACGCCAACTTGGAGAACTTGTTCTTCCACTGTTGAATTTCTGCCCTCAACTCGACTATGATCTCTTGCTTTTCAATTCCACCCATTAGCTCGAAAAAACAGTGTTCCCAATATTGACTCTCCTCTCTCACCTGTCGGTAAGCATCACTGATGTGCCTCAGATTCCTTCTTAGCTCATCTGAATTCTCTTGCTCCATCCTTAAAGCCTGCTGATACTTTCTAAGGATGTTCTCAATTGCACCTCTAACTTGTCTGATGCACCTTATTTGACTTTCAAGCTCAAACGCCACAGACTGAGACTCTTTCTTGAATTCCTCTAGTGATTCCTTTGCAGCTCTCTCACTTTGCACAGACTTCTTGAACAACTTCCTCCATTCGTTTGCTCTAACCATGGCCTCACCCACTTTGGCATTCGATCTTTTCAACTCATCTTTGGCACCTTTCAGATATTTCTTCAATTCTAGATTACTTTCCTCTTCTTTCTTAAGTTTCTTGCTGCTTTCTTTGAGAGCTTCGGCCTTGCGCTCATTCTCGCTCTCTAACTTTCTCTTTTCAGAAATTACTTTCCCCAACTTATCTTGCAAGGCTTTCTTTTCTTCCTCTACCTTGGACAAGGCAGACTTGACCTCACTTAGTTCTTTGAGACTTGGAACGTGAAGCTCTGGGACTTCTTTCCCAACTGACGATGAATTCTGACGAGGCGGACAAACATCTTGAATTCTTTGGTGGAGCCATTGGTAGAAAGTAACATCACCTGTTTTCTTTGTGATCTCCTCTTTATCCTTGTAAACTACACCCTCCCAAGTCTTTGAAATTTTCTGAAGCAAGCCTTGGTTCTTTGAATCTTCCTTATCGAGAAAAATTGGGGCCAACATGTCTTCAGTGGGTGCATTCTTCATAGGATACCCAAGCTGTCTGATGGTGAGAGAAGGATTGTAATTGATGTAGCCTTGGGTTCCCATTAAGGGCACATTCTGGAAATTGCCACACCGGAACAGTATTGAAGACCTATCTTTCCAACACGGATGATTGAACCAACAGACTTTAAGAGCACTGAGATTCCCTAAAGTTTGTACCCATTCTTGTGCACTTCTGGCTTCTACCTCACAACTCAGGGCATAATCTATCAAGTCCGCAGCTTTCGTTTTATGAGTGACATCATGGTTGAGGAACCAGGTGTAGAGAACATGGAAAGAGCAAGCAACCTTCTTCTTTCCTAACACGCGGTGATGAGTGAAGGAATAGTAGGTATCTGCAAGAATTGCTAGTACAGGGTTAATCGGATTTTCTTTACTTATGAATGCTAGAAAAAGCCCAATAGCGGTCTTATCAATGAACTTCTCGACCTGAGGGAAAAGGACGATCCCGAAAGTAGTTAGGGCTAACAGCTGCTTGAAAGGACCCCACTTCTTATTCTGGGCATAAAACTTCAATAAACCTTCGAAATAACTTAGCGGGAAACCTCTGATACGGTTCTTCTTTTCCTTATAAAGCCCTAATTCCTTCACACTGACCTGCAACAACAACGAGAGTCTCTGGTCTGAGTACCGATGTTTCTGATATTGGTAAGGTGCTAACTCTGACTTTGAGAACCCCAGAATCTGTTCATACTCCTCGAGAGTTGGTGATAACTGAAAGTCTTTGAAGAGGAAACATCGAGTGTCCGGATCACAGAATCGGCTCAGGGCCATAATAGCACTCTCTTGGACATCTAATTGTAACAATCTGAGGAGGTTACCATAAGCTTTCCCGAATAAATCCCTCTCCTCCGATCCCATCAAGGAGACAAACTCTTTCAAACCCTCTACATCTATTCTCCTGATAACCGGAAACCTTGAATTAAGTACAATCTCGCTTCTTGATCCCATGTTGCTTTATCTTTCCCGCTTAAGACAAGATTCCAAGTTACTTTACAATCCCGGCAAACAACTTAGATGCATGATGAATGATTTTTCAAGATTGGGTTTTATTTAATGCAGATGATGCAAATGATGTAATGATGCAATGATGCCCTTTTTTGTGTTTTTGCATGGAGTGGTATTTTTTGAGTTTACAACCTATATGCCACCTCACATAGGCATTTATTGAAAAGGGAAAAGCATATCCTTTTGATTTCTTTTGAAAATTTTGAGGGAAAGAAAAAAAAATTGACTAAACTGAATGCGACAATGCAGCACACAATTTGGAACGCCCTTGTGACTTAAAAGGGGAGAAACCTATGATCTAAGGCATTTTAGGGGTGGTCTTTCCATGTAGCCCTATTCGCACCCTCACAAAGGTCATCAGAGCCACAGTCTCTTTCACGAAATTCCTCGTAAATGCAGCAAACTACTAGGTACAAGGCATCATGAAAGAGCACAACTCTGATTGAAACTTTTGCAAGTAGCCAAACGGACAAAGGTCCTGATGGGCTCTCGCTACTTGAATCCACTCATCCTAAGATACTCTCACAGACCTGGGTTATGGTCTTTCTCTCAAATCATATCATCTCAAGGTACAAGTGTGTGTGTGAAGGGCATTTCCTTAAAAACTACCCCACCTGCAAATGAAAATCCAGAACAGTCCAAGCAATAGCATGTTGTCTACCCTAGGGTTCAATATCAATCCAATATGAACTAGCCTAGTGTTTCAACAACAATCAAGTACATTGCTTATCTCAAGAAGGGGAGCCAAGAAGAGGGGATCATGATAGAATTGGGGAGAAATGCATGAGCTTACCTTGAAGAAAGGGAGCAAAGAAGAAGGGAACATAATTGGGATTGGGGAAATGCATGAGGGTACTAAGCACATAAACAAAGAGGAGGAAGGAAAAACGAACATGGAAGAAGAGAAAACAAATGCACATGCATACAACATGATAAGAAAGAAAAGGAAACCAAAAGGGATGGAAGCAAACAAGGTATCCAAATCAAATCACAAACCACACATTTAATTAATTAGGCTTGACCCACTTAAAAAGGAAACGTCCCCAGTGAAGTTGCCAGCTGTTGCACCCGAAAAAGTCCCCGAGGAGATCTTTCTTCGTTTACAACTTTTTAAAACAATGAAGTCGCCACCAATATTTTTTATAAGGAAAATATTGAAGAAAAACCTTTTTGGAAAGCGAATGGCCTTTTGGAAACCGGAAAATTTGGGTTCGGGGGTCGGTTAGGCATGGGGAAGGTATTAGCACCCCACACCTCCTTTCTACCGAAAGGGAACCTTTAATTAAACGTGTGGTTTTAAGTGTTGATTTGGAAAATACTTAAATTTACTTCTTTATTGAAAAGGGAATGAGAAGACTTAATGAAAATTTTTATTTTTGGCGCTTGACAAGAGTTAGCCTCTCGCTCCTACGTATCTCCCGGTGCGATGGAGAATTCAAAGCTACGTAGTTCTTGTTTGTCTTTTTCTTTGAAAAGGTTTTTGTCTTTTATCTTTTTAGTGAGTTTTCGAAATAGGACGAGCATTTAGTGAATGATTAAACTAACCAAGGTTATGGGTAATCACCGCTAAGTACTCTTGAAAATGAGAGTCACCACCGCCAGTCAGACGAACAAAGGTTCTGATTGACTATTAGTATCAACTCGTTTTTTTATTTACTCTTTTGAAAGTGGTTTTCGAAAGAGATTGATTGGCATGAATGATCAAACTAACAAAGGTTATGAGTGAGCATCGCTTGTTGTTCTTTTGGGAAAAAGACATTGCTACCAATGGCTAGACGAACAAAGGTTCTGATTAGCCACTAGCGACAATGGGTTTGAAAATGATTCTTTAAAGGAGAATGTTTTTGTTCTGAAAATGATCTTGGTTTGCAAAAGTGATTCTTTTTTTTTGTGTTATGAAAATAACTCTTTTCTTTTTGTTATGCAAATGCTAATTTTTATGGTTGCGCTTGACGAGATTGTGGCTCGCTCCTACGTATCCCAAATGGGAATCAAAGCGACGTAGTTCTAACGAGCCTTGAAAGTGAAAGTCTTTTTGCTTTGGTTTTGAAAAATGAAGGGCGTTCATAATGATCAAACTAACAAAGGTTATGGGTGATCACTACTAAAACCCACTTAAGTGCATGTAAAAATCTCTTTTGAAAGATGAAAGCCTTCATGATGACCAAACTAGCAAAGGTTATGGGTGGTCAACACTAACACTTGCTATGACTTTTGATACTTAGGAAAATATCTTTTGAAATTGAAAGCGTTCATGATAATCAAACTAACAAAGGTTATGGGTGATTATCACTAGTAGCTTATGCATATGAAAACATCTTCTTTTTTTTTAATTTAGGCTCTTAGGACAACCAAACTAACAAAGGTTATGGGTAGTTGTCATTAGTCACCATTTTCATGCTAAGCTATTTAGAAAACAAAACAATGAATGCAAGAAGATTTGGAGATTCAAGCATGGCACAATCATTGAAATCGAATCCTTAGGCAAACAACAACATGGACATAACTTTACAACTAATCTCATTTGAATTCTTGAGCGAATATTAGCCTAGACTACACATATTAGACCACAACACATAGATAGGCAAAAAGGAACTTGAATTGGGCATTAAGCAAAAATGCAAGAGTAGGCAAGATTGAACCTAAATGCACATCTAATGGAAGATGCTAGGCGAGGACCATACTCAAATATTTCTACAAAACGCAAGGGAATCTAAATGCACATCTAGTGGAAGATGTAATGTATGGAATGGACCTATCCAAGTATTGATGATACAATATGTGAGTAAACAAGGAGATTACAAAGCACAAGCGAATTCAAAAGGGTAGCCTCAAGCATGATCATTGGCAAACCATAATCAAGCAAATCATCTTAGCAATCAAAGCATCAAAGCATGTTGAATCGCATTTTTAGTAAAGGTTCATGTGATTAGGCAAAGAAATGCACAAAACTTAACATAAACCCTATTTTTCTACAAGTATGCGAAACATAATATGCCATAAAACAACATTTTATTTCATGAAATGCAAGGATCAAGATCAAATCAACACAAATCAACAATCATTCAAGGGTGAGAAGCACCATAAGTACCCAAGCCTCCCTAAGTGCTTGTCAAAGTGCTTATGACACTTCTCACCAACAACAATCAACAATATGAGAATATGAAGATGATAGGATGAATGATTTTACATTTTTTGAGGCAAGAACTCAAATGTGATGCAAGGTTTTAAGGATTTTACCTTAACTCCAAGCTAGGAAATGAGATGAGAAGATGAAACTAGACACAAATCAACAAGACTCCAAGGTTCTTCAACTCTAACCCACAAAAGCTTGGTGAAAACCTCCTTTGATGATGATGTTTGAACTTGAATGGAAAGTGGAGGAGATATGTGAAAGAGGGATGAGAATGAAGTGAGATGGTGGTGTTTGGGTGAAGAGAAAATCAAAAATGGTTGAGGGAGGAGGGTTAAGGGCTACGGTTTTAGGAGAGGAAAAGGGAGAGGTTTTTGTGTGCTAGGGTTTTAGTGTAGGAGAATGAGAAGCAAAAGATTATGATGTGTGTAAATGAGAGGGTATTTATAGAGTTGTTTTAGGTCTAGGGGTAATTAGGTCATTGTTCTTTACTAGGTGATCTAGGATTGGGTTTTGAATTTGAATGAAGGGCTAGGATTGGAGATCACTTGGATTGTGGGTAGTGAGAAAACACAAAATGAGAGTGAGGGAGAGAGGGAGAATGGCGTGAGGAGAGAAGAGAGGAGAGTTTGTGTGAAAAAAACTTGTCCTTTTTTGGGAATGGAGGCTTATATGTGATGTGAGGTAAAAATAGGGTTAAGGGTATAATTGAGATGGAATGTTACCAAAGAGGTAATTTTGTATTTTCTTGTGAAGAGGTGAGTATAAATGGGTGGGGTAATTTACAAAAGAGGGCATGAATCTATGTGGGAGTGAGTGATGGTCACCAAAAAGGGAAAAGTTAAGAATAGTACAAAGCATATTCTTAGGGGATAAGGAATAGAAGAGTGTGGAAGAATTTTGTGAGAGTGAGAGAGAGAGAGAGAGAGAGGGAATTCGTATGAAGCAAAGGAGAGGAGGAGAAAAAAAAACTTGTTTTTGGTCTTTTGTCTTATTGAGGACACTTCCTTCTTTTGAATTTTGAATTTTGAATTTTTGGGCATGGAAGTGAAAGTGCACCTATTAAAAATGTGTCATATATACTTGAGCACCATAAAATATTCCCTTTAATTATTCTAGACAATAAAAATTGTCATTTAATAATTGGGGAATATTTAATGGTCTCTTTTGGGTTTTTTATGCATTAAAAATGTGGAAAATGCATTTTTAATTATTTTAGACTAGGATTTTCTTTCCAAAAATTATACAAAAATTACCCTTAGTAGAGTAACATGTATGCCACGTCCTTGACCTGGTCTTGGTCCAAAAATAATTAATTTGCTTTTATTTAAATGCCCAAAAATGCAAAAATATGCACTATTTTATTTTCTAAAATTCCTGAAAATTAAGAAAAATGTTTTTGGGTGCCAAAAATTAATAATGGCCTTTTTGAAAATAAAAACACGTGCCAAATGACAAGGGCACAGGGCAGCTCACGCAGTTACAACTGACGCGCGTGCATAATTCAACTAAAAATGTGAAATAGGGGATGAATACACATAAATGCACAAATCCACTATTTTCCACACATTATGAATTACCTTATTGTTCTATTTTTTCTGAAAAAAAATGTTTTTGACTTGGGCGGACAAAATTGGGGTATGACACTCGTTTGATGCTTTGGGTTCAATGGGACCGATGACATCCATCCCCCACATTGAGAACGGCCAGGATGCAGTCAGAACATTCAGTTTGGCAGGCGGCACATGGATATGATCGGCGTAGATTTGGCATTTGTGGCACTTTCGGACAAAGCTGTAGCAGTCACCTTCCATCTGCAACCAGTAATATCCCGCCCTTAAAATCTGTCTAGCCATAGTATGCGCACTGGAATGAGTTCTGAATGAGCCTTCGTGTACATCTCTTATGATTCTTTTAGCTTCTTCTTTGGCAACACACCTTAAGATGACCATGTCATAATTCCTTTTGTAGAGAACTTCACCGCTGAGGAAGAAATTCCTTGACATTCGCCGAAGAGTTCTCTTGTCATTTTCAGATGCCCCAGGAGGGTATTCTCTGCTGATAATGTACTGTTTGATATCATAATACCAAGGCTTGTCATCAAGCTCTTCATCTATGGCTGTGTAGTAGTGATGCGCAGGTAGACTCCGGTGCTGGATTGCGACATGAGTCAAGCTTTTATCACGATTGATATTGAACATTATTGATAAGGTTGCCAATGCATCAGCCAGCTGGTTTTCGCTCCGAGGGATGTGTTTGAAAGTGATTTCGTCGAAAGACTCCATCAACCCTTGCACATAATCACAATAAGGAATCAGTTTGGGATCTCTGGTCTCCCAATCACCTCTTACTTGATGAATAACCAGGGCTGAATCCCCATACACATCTAGCCTTTTAACTTTCCATTCTAGGGCTGCTTGAATACCCAAGATGCACGCTTCATACTCTGCTATGTTGTTTGTGACATAGAAGCTGAACCTTGCAGTGACGGGAACGAAGCGGTTGTCGGGAGATATTAACACAGCACCTGCCCCATGTCCCCATACATTTGACGCACCATCGAAGATCATTCTCCACCTTTCACTTTCTTGGGACTTCCCCTCGTCGAACAGTGCCACGATATCTTCATCAGGAAAATCATGCTGCATTGGTTGGTAGTCTGGAATCGGCTGACATGCCAAGTACTCAGCAAGTGCACTACCTTTAACTGGTTTTTGTGTGACATACAGGATATCGTATTCTGATAATTGCATCTGCCAACGGGCAATTCGTCCTGTAAGAGCTGGCTTCTCAAATATGTACTTGATTGGATCCATTTTTGACACCAACCAAGTTGTGTGACTCAGCATGTACTGCCTTAAACGGTGAGCAGCCCAAACTAGAGCACAACAAGTCTTTTCCAGCATAGAATATCTTGTCTCACAGTCGGTGAACTTTTTGCTTAGATAGTATATGGCATGTTCCTTTTTCCCGGATTCATCGTGCTGCCCCAACACACAGCCCATTGAATTATCTAGCACTGTAAGGTATAGGATGAGAGGCCTGCCTGACACAGGTGGCATCAAGGCTGGTGGATTCTGCAAGTACACCTTGATTTTCACATAGGCAGCTTGACACTGGTCATTCCACTTCAACTCTTGATTTTTTCACAGCAATTTGAAGATTGGCTCGCAAGTAGCAGTCAACTGGAAGATGAATCGGGAGATGTAATTAAACCTTCCGAGGAAACCACGGACTTCTTTCTCTGTTTTGGGCACCGGCATCTCGAGGATGGCTTTTACTTTGTCCGGATCCACCTCGATTCCCTTCTGGCTGACAATGAAGCCTAGCAACTTCCCTGATCTCACCCCAAACGTGCACTTGGCCGGGTTTAACTTGAGTTTATATTTCCTCAACCGTTCAAAGAGCTTCTGCAGATTGACAATGTGCTCTTCGTCGGCTTTAGATTTTGCGATCATGTCGTCCACATAAACCTCAATCTCCTTATGCATCATGTCGTGAAACAGCGTGACCATGGCCCTTTGGTAGGTTGCATCGGCATTCTTTAACCCGAATGGCATGACTTTGTAACAAAATGTTCCCCATAGCGTTATGAAAGTTGTCTTTTCCATATCTTCGGGGTCCATCTTGATCTGATTATATCCCGAATATCCATCCATGAAGGAGAATAACGAGTGTTGAGCTGTACTATCCACTAAGACATCAATGTGAGGCAAAGGAAAATCATCTTTAGGACTAGCACGATTCAGATCTCGGTAGTCAAAGCACATTCTGACCTTCCCATCCTTCTTCGGAACCGGGACAATATTGGCAACCCACTGTGGGTACTTGGCCACCGCTAGGAATCCGACGTCAAACTGCTTTTTCACCTCATCCCTAATCTTTAGGGACATCTCAGGTTTCATCCTTCTGAGTTTCTGCTTTACAGGCGGGCATTCAGGCTTGACTGGCAACTTATGCATCACAATGTCAGTATCCAACCCAGGCATGTCTTGATAAGACCATGCAAACACATCGACGTAATCGTGCAAGAGCTGAACCAACTTCAGGCGATCACTCTCATCCATTGCCGTACCAACCTTGACCTCCTTCTTGTTCTCAGTTGTACCTAAATTGATCACTTCAGTGGATTCCCCGTGAGGCTGAATAACCCTTTCTTCTTGTTTCATTAGTCTCATGAGCTCTGGAGGAGTTTCCCAGTCCTCCTCAACATCCCCCTCAGCTTGATTGATAGGGTGATCAAAGTCAAAATATGGACTGTTGGCACTGTTATTTTGAGAGACAATTACTGTGGATCTGCATTTTGCCGAAGCAAAAAGCAAAATGAAAGGCGAAACAAGCAAGCAGGCAATAATAAAGCAAGGAAAAAACACATGAAATGAAAAGGAATTGATTTTTATTGATTGAAATTCAAAAACAACGTTTTTATTAATGATGATGATTCTGAAAATAAAAACATGCTTGCCCCTAACAACTTGTCCTATGGCCTTGGGCAGAGCCACAGGGTTGCATTACAATGATTACATTGAATTAAAAGTCACAGGAAAGGCAGCAGCTTCCCAATTCTTCAACTCTTCTCCGGCAAGGCAGCGACGAACCAGACCAGTCCCACCTTCTTCAGCTTCGGATCCATTACCGATGACAGCAATTTGGTTGTGATCAAGCAACCCAGCACTCACGAAGCTCTGGCGGATATCACAAACAGGAATGCTCTGGGGCCATGGATCTTGGCCTTTTGACTTGGCCAACCATCTGCCCTTTCTTTCCTCCGCCATTTTCCTTCTTTCGGCCAGACTTGGAGTGTATCCCAATCCGCAACGATCTCTAATCTCCTTCAGCTGGATGGGCGCAAGAATTCCTTGCCCAAATTTTCCCAAACCAGATCCAACCTTATACCCTTGATCTATCATGATTTTAGCAACCTGCTCCTCTTTCTTGGTCTTCCCAAATACAGCGTTTGCAATCTCCAAGGATTGAAAGGCGGTTTCCAGGGATTCTTCGACGGCCTCCACATATCTGAACGGTGATGGCTTGTTAACCAGTGTTTCCTCCTCGCCAAACACAACAACAACTTTATCGTCCACCACAAATTTTACCCTTTGATGTAAGAAGAAGGAATGGCTCCTGCCATGTGGATCCATGGTCTTCCTAGCAGACAGCTGTATGAAGAGGTAATGTCCATGATTTGGAAGTTGATATAGAAGACCTCAAGACCAATCTGGATGAGGAACTCCATCTCCCCCAACACTTCCTTTTTAGACCCATCAAAGGCTCGCACCAGAGTCGAGCTTGGCTTCATGTAGGAACAATCCACGTCCAACTTATCCATCGTGGATTTCGGCATTACATTTAATGAAGACCCATTGTCAATCAAAACTCTAGCCAGCACATAGTCCCCACACTTAACTGATATATGCAGAGCCTGATTATGTTCTTTTCCTCCGGAAGGCAACTCATCATCAGCGAAAGTCAGGTGGTTCGCTGCCACGATGTTTCCCACTATTCCATCAAACTGATTCACTGAGATATCTTGGGCAACATGAGCATCGCTGAGCACCTTCATCAGCGCAGTCCTATGGGCTTCCGAACTGAGTAGCAATGACAACATAGAAATTTTGGCAGGAGTTTGCTTCAGCTGATCCACAACTTGATAGTCACTCTGCCTGACAATTTTCAAGAATTCATTGGCCTCCTTTTCGGTCACCTTTTCTTGGGCGACTTCTGGCTCTTTCCCTTTATCCTTACGACCTCTCTGTTCTGCATCTTTGGAAGTTTCAGCCCGGAGGGTTTCTGGGCGTACACTCTCCCACTTCTGGTAATCCCGCTTGCTCCCACTATATTAGTCACCGCAGGGGCACCTGGAGAGCGTTCCGCCGAAGACAGCGTACTATATTTCCACTGGACTGCCTTATCCGACTCGTAGGGAAAAGGAGCAGGGACTTCAATAACTATTGGTTGAGCCTTGGGTTGCACCAACCTTGGATTGTAATTGTATAAAATTTCAACCGGCCTTCTGACCTCTCTGCCTTTGTCAGAATGCAGAGTCAACACATCATTTTCGACAAGGGTTCCCACCTGGACTACACACCGATCCATCAGATCTTGCAAAACCATCTTAAAACTCTCACAGTTTTCCACACAAAAGGAATCGGCACACCCATCTCTTTGACAGCACCCTTTCTTGATGACTCCAAACCGGCATAACTCATCATAAATGGTACTCAGAGGAGTCCTGATTTTCTCAACCTTTCTTATCACTTGCCCAACAGAATCTTCTATGGCATTAGTGGACGGCCTCTCGTGTCCCGGCAATGGATTTGCAGTTACGCTTGGACTATTTTGCTTGAATGAAATCCAACTGGCATCGATTAGGTCTTGAACCACATGCTTAAAGGCCTTGCAATCCTCCACAGTGTGACCAATTCCACCCTCATGGAAACTACAGGTAGCGTTAGCATTTTAACTTCTGGGGAATGGAGGATGAAGAGGCTTCATGGACCGAGTATTGATCAGGTTCTTTGAGATCAGATGGTTGAATAACTCAGTATAAGTCATCGGAATGGGATCAAAACTTGTACGCCTCTTGTATTGGTAATTCTGGGTTTTAGAGCCATCATTGCTTTGCTGGGGTGATACAGGAGCAGAAAAAGGCACCGCCTGTGGTGGAGTACTAAATGATGGATTTCCTCCAGAGATCACATTAGTCTCCCCTTCTTTCCTTTTTGGGAAATGGGAGGAATGCTTCTTTGGTCCACTTGAACTGCCCGAATTTCCAGAACTACCAAAGTGATTTGCTATCTTGCCACTGCGTAGACCATTTTCAAGTCTTTCCCCAAAAATCACCATATCAGAGAAGCTGGACGAGACGCTTGTAATCAACCTGTCATAATAGACCGCTGGTAGAGTTTCCAAAAACATGTAAACCATCACTTTTTCTGTTAGAGGCGGTTTTACCTGCGCAGCTGTAACTCCTCCATTTCTGGGCATATTCTTTGAAGGACTCCTTGTCTCCTTTACTCATATGTTGCAGCTGTGACCGGTCAGGAGCCATGTCCATATTGTACTTGTACTACTTCAAGAATGCTTCTGACAAGTCCTTCCAACAACGGATATCAGAGGACTGTAGTTGCATATACCACTCTAAAGGAGCTCCGGCTAAGCTGTTCTGGAAACAATGAATTAACAGCCTCTCGTCATTAGCATAAGGACCCATCTTTCTGACAAACATTGTAAGATGACTGTTTGGACAACCGTCCCCACGGTATTTATCGAACTCGGGCGACTTGACTTTGGGAGGGAGAACAAGATCTGGGACAAGGCATAAATCACGGGCGTCTCTAGCCCTGACACCAGTACCTTCAACAGCCCTTAGTCTTTCCTCAAGCACACGGATCTGGTCACTGGATTGGGAATTCTCAAACGCATGTCTCGGTGGGTGACTGCTTATGCCATAGTAGTATCCCCCAAACCGGGCGGGATTTCCTGTCTGATATGCAGCATTCTGGGGATATGGAACAAACCTTGGAGTAGGACTTGTTGGACCTCCTTGCAACACAACACTTGGATTAGGAGCGTGAACCTGCGGTCCACCAGCAGCTCCATTTGGTACAACCCCAGCAGGTTGACTAGCCCCTACAACTCCAGAAGGGTTTGACTCAGCAACTTGAGGCACATAATTGAAAGGCATTCCCCACGGATATGCTTGAACAGTTGGATGGCTCTGGCCGTTTGCCCCTGGAGAGTAGGCGAGATGAGGGACCCCTGGCCCAGGAGGTGGGATAGCAGAGGCAGGCCCACTAGGATTTACAACTGTTGTACCACTCTTCAGACTCTGTAGCATGTTCATCATTTCGGCCATCTGGGCCTCCATAGTACCCATCTTATCTTTCAAAGCCTGGTTCTCCTGAGCTAGTTGCTCAGGGTTGAGTATTGCTATAACCGGGTCATCTGGATCCACCTGATTCTCAATCTCGATCTCTGGATTCTCTGGATTGCTTGCCATTAATCTCGCTTGAAGACGTGTGTTGTAACGGTGAAAGCGAACCAGCGTGCCTTTTCTGTTTGTTTAGACATTTATTGCATAAGAATCAAGATAAATGCATGAATGGATGTATGAATGCATGTACAATGTTTGCTTGATGCCGGGAACCACAGGATGCCTTATCTTGTCATAAGCGCATAAACTTTTTCTTTTAGATTTAGGAAGCGAAGTAAACGAGGAATCGAAATAGCAAATCAACATACTTCATTCATCGAGAATTCAAAGCTTTAACAACTTTCACCAAAGGGGAAAGACAGTACAATATTCATAATGAAGCAAAATAAAAGAGTACAATATTCCGGAATACAATACTCAAAGTAAATGCTCAAGATGAAGAGTACAAATAAACGACTCAAATACAAATAGCTTTGAATTCCCCGACTCCCTTCCTCTTCTTGTTGACACTTGCACCTTGGGACTGCTCCTTGAACTCTGTGATCAATGCTCTGCAGTACTTAACAACTGGTACACCTCGGGTGGGGTGTTGAAGAAATGCATCTCAGCCTCAGCTATCCTCAGATTCTTGGGAACCCCCACCATAGCCTGACTGGCCAGCTCTGACAGCTTCGAGAACTTGCTCTTCCACAGCTGGATCTCATCCCTGAGCTCCTTAATGATCTATTGATCTTCAATCTTTCCAATCAAATCTAGGAAGTGCTTTTCCCAATATTGGCTCTCAGCTCGGACTTGTCTGTAGGCCTCTTCTAGACAGCGAAGGTTCCTCTTCAATTCATCAGATATTCCTCTTTCAAATCTCAGGGCTTGCTGATATTCTTTGAGAATCTCATCAATAGCACCTCTTTCCCGCTCGAGGTTTCTCAGCTGACCCCTCAACTCTACCGCCAGATGTGATTCTTGTCCTGATTCAATGGCTATTGTCTTCCATTCTTGAGCTTCCTCAAGTGCCTTCCTTGTTTTCTGTTTATACCTTTGGAGCTCCTCTCTGGCTCCCTTCAAATATCTCTCGGCTTCTATCTTGCTTTGCTCTTCTTTCTCGAATCGCTTAACACTTTCTTCCACGACGATCATCTTGACAGCGTTTTCTCCCTCTAGCTTTTCCTTCTCTAAAGCCATCTCCTCTAACTTAGCCTGCAATGCTTTCTTTTCCTTTTCCACCTTGGCTAAAACAGATTTGACTTCGTTCAGCTCCTCATAGGTAGGGACATAGGGCTCTGGTATCTCCTCCTCAAGGGGAAGTGCCCCTTGACTCAGTGATTTTGTCCTTTGAAGCTTCTCCTTGAGCCATTGATTGAAGGTGGTGTCACTGGTTCTTTTTGACAGCTCTTCACCTCCCTTTCGCACTACGGATTCCCATGATTGTTGAACTCTTCGAAGCAAATCACCGCATTTAGGCATCCCCTTATAGAGGTAAACACGGGACAACATGCTTTCTTAGGGTGAGTTCCTCATCGGGTAACCGAGTTGCCTTAGGGTCAATGAAGGGTTGTAATTGATACACCCCTGAGTCCCCATGAGAGGCACGTTTTGAAAGTTTCCGCAGCTGAACACCACCACAGGTCTGTCATTCCAACAAGCAAATGTAAACCACCGGATTTGGAGATCATTGAGGTTTTTCAGAAACTCAACCCACTCCAGAGAAGTTCTGACCTTCACATCACAGCTTAGAGCATAAGAGATTAGCTCCCTGACATCATTTCGGTTATGGATTACATGGGTGATAAGCCAGGCATAGAGGACATGAGAAGAAAGGCACATCTTCTTTTTATGGAACTGACTGTAGCGGGTGAGAGCATGGTATGTGTTAGCAAGAACAGCGGGCACATGATTGACAGGGTTCTTGGTGTCCTTGAAGGCCAAGAATGCACCAATCGCATCTTCATCAACATACCTTTCTATTTGAGGAAAGAGAACAACCCCAAATATGGTGAGAGCAAGCACTAACTTGAATGAACCCCATTTCTTAGCCAAAGCATAGGATTGCATCAGGCCCTCAAAGTACTCTTGTGGATACCCAACTACACCATTTCTTTCTAACTTTTGCGACTTCAATTTGTCCACACCAATCCTAAACAACATTGCAAGCTTCTCATCAGTGTAGTACTGTCCTTGATATTGGTAGGGCCTAGCATGAGATCTGGAGAACCCCAAAAGCTGTTCATATTCCTCTAATGTAGGTGATAGCTGAAAGTTCTTGAGGAAGAAACATCTCACATCAGAATCGTAGAACTGGCTTAAAGCCACAAGGGCATCCTCTTGGACATCCAACCGCAAGAACCTACGAATATTCCCATATGTCAGATCAAAGGAATCCATTTCAATCGGGCCCATAAGAGCTGCACACTGTCTCAGACTACCAACATCAACCTTCTTCATAATTGGGAAGCGAGAAGTAAGTGAAGCCTTGCTATTCGATTCCATTCTGATGCACCTATGACAAGAAGGTACATTATTCGGTGATCCCCGGCAAGCAAATGCAAATGAGATGCAATATGAATGCCAATATTTACAACATTTGGTTTTAATGAATGCGGCATGATGTGATTATGATGTGAATGATGCGCGTGAAAAAAAAAGGCGATGCATATGGACGGAAGTTCAAAAATTTAGGAGACACACTACGTGCCGCCTCACGCAATGGTTTATTTGAAGAAGGAAAATATTTTTGTATTTTCTTGGAAAAACTTTGAAAAGCTCCTTTTGAGGAAGACATGTCCAAAATTACCATGCAGCACACAATTCGTATGCCCTCGTGTCCTACAAAGGTGGGAATCCTAAGTTCTAGGACAACTTCAAAGGTTCCTCCCATGTAGTTCTAATTCACACCCTCACAATGGCTACCGGAGCTATAGAATCCTCATGCCGACACCCACAAATGTAGGATGCTACCAAGTGTGAGGCGTCATGAGAAAGCGTACTCCGGTTGAGACTTTCATGAGTATCAGACAGACAAAGGTCTCGAATGACAGTCACTAATCGCCTCCACTCCCCTAAGTGTTTGTTGGATCCGGGTATAGGAGCCCACTCATAGCACACAAATCATAAGGTGTGAAAGTGTGTGATCGAGGACATACTTCCTAAAATCTACCCAACCCCACCTGCAAGGAAAACCAGAACAGCCCAGACAATAGCAAGCAATAACATGTTGTCTACCCTAGGGTTTAATATCATCTCAAAACAAAATAAGCTAACCTAAGGTGTCAACAACAATCATGTATAGCTTACCTCAAGAAAGGGAGCGAAGAGGAAGGGATCATAAGGGCATAATGCGTGAGATTACCTTGTAGAAAGGGAGCAAAGAAGAAGGGGACGTGGAGATTGGAGAAATGCATGCATGATCATAAGCATATAAAGAAAGAAAAAGAAAAGTAGAAGAAGAAACAAGTAGCAAACATAGAAGGAGAAAGAAGCATATGCACATGGATGCAACACCACAACATGATAATGCAAGAGAAACAATCAAGCATCACAGACAAAGAAAGAAGAGAAAAGAAAAAGAAAAGGAAGAAAAGGAAGAGATAGAACAAAGTTTTCAAGTCAAACAATTTAAACCACACATCAAGTTAACTAGGCTTGACCCTCGTCTTTTAAAAAAATTCCCCAGCAGCGTCGCCAGCTGTTGCACCCCGAAAAATCCGGTTTGGACTTCTCGTTTGACAACGTGAAAAATAGTAGAGCCGCCACCAATATTTATTTAGGAAAACATTGAAAAAACCTTTTTTGGAAAAGCAGGTAGTCTTTTGAAAACTCAGAGATGTAGGTTCGGGGGTCGGTTAGGTGCGGGGAAGGTATTAGCATCCCGCACCTCCTTTCTACTGAAAGGGAACCATTAACTTGATGTGTGGTTTAGGAAAAGTTGATTTGAAATGATTTTTGTTCTACTTCTTTTCTTTTCTTTCCTTTTCTTTTTATTTCATTTGAGAAATTGTTTTATTGAAAACGGGGGGAAGAAGAATATTTTTGGTATCTTTGAAAAGCGGAACAAAACAAAGATTTTTTAAAGGGGTGCTTGACGGGCTGTGACCCGCTCCTACGTACCCTCACTGGGATGAGGGATCAAAGCTACGTAGTTCTCGTCTTTTGGTTTTGAAAATGTTTTTGTGTTTTATCTTATTTAATTTTTTTGGAGCTTTTGAAATAAGACTCAAGTGTTCACGAATACCAAACAAGCAATGGCTTCGAGTGGCGTTCATTACTAACTTGAGAGAAACGAGTTGAAACCGGTAACCAGTCAAGCAAAGGCTTCGAGCGATTACAAGTAACAACGTTTTATTATCTTTTTTGAAATTGCTTTGAAAAATGGCGAGCATCGGTGACAATTATCACTAATAGCTCATGTTAAATTTGAATTAGTTTGTGTTTGGTTAAGGTGTGGGAGCTTTCATAATAGTCAAACAAGCAAAGGCTTCGAGTGACTACCACTAATAACTCCTCATTAGCGATCAAACAAGCAAAGGCTTCGAGTGATGACTAATGACTTATTTAAGAAAATGCCTTAGGGTTTTCATTGGAAAAGCATTTGATTTTGATTTGAAAACTAGTTTAGAAAAGAGTTTGATTTGGAAAAAGATTTTGGAAAACAAGTAGAACACTTCAATCAACTCCAAATCCATAACCAATATACAAATCATTCAATTACAATTCATGCAAGCATTACAAATCCAAGAGGCAAGCATAGGCATGAACATGTAATTGTCAAAACTAGTTACAAGTTGCAATAAGAAGGGTCACACAAAAATGAGACATTGATCAATTACAAAAGGGTAGCTCATTGAATCAATTTAAGAATCAATCAATGAAAACACAAGAGTTAAATTCCTTTTGGTAATCCTTGACACTTATTAACAATGCACAAGTGCATAAGCGTCTAGTCATTTTACCAAATGTTCAACACCAAAATGTATACAAGAGTTGAATCATTTTAAAGTAATCCTCAACATTTAAAGATATGCTTGAAAGCACATGTTGAATCCTCTTACCAATCATCAACATTTAAACAAATTAATGACTTAAAACAAGCACCACATTTGCAAGACTCAAAGTGACCAAAAGAAAGTATTCACAAGCTATCACAAACAATTGGCAAGCAAGGAATCATAAACTCACATTTTGTTCATTGAAGGTTTAAAGATAGTTGAATCACTTGAAGTAATCCTCATCACTTAAAAAAAGGCGCCCAAGGCACAAGTGAGAGTCATGTTACTCATCATCAATATTGAAAACAATTGACAAACCAAATTGACAAGCCTCATCACTTAGAGAATAGTGCTCAAGGCACAAGTGAGAGTCATCTTGCCAATCATCAACATAACAATTACTTGCAAGCAAGATTCCATCAAAACAACTTGAGAAAACATTTTTTAAGCACAATTGCAAGCCAAATAGCCAAGAAACAACAAAACCCTAATTATTTCTCATGATTTGCGAAGCCAACACATAGCCAAACAACAAATTTATTCATCAAACTCACAAAATCAAGCAAGCACAAGATATTAGCAAGACTTAGGAACAATTAATCACATGATTTAAGCACTAAAACTTCAAATCAACATTTATTCTTCATTTCTTTAATTTTTGCGAAACATATATGAGTAGGAAAAGGAGATTTGCAAACTTAAACAAAGGATCTAAGCATGAAAACACCAAAATCAAGTATCCACAACAAGATTAAGCATCATCAAGCAAAGAGGAACAACAAAATCAAATTAAAACCAACTTTAACATGATATGCGAACTAAATAACACATGAAACAACAATTTTATTTCACAACAAATACAAAATCAACACAAAAACAACATGCATCAATTTATTCAAGGGTGAGAGGCACCTTAAACACCCAAGCCTCCCTAAGTGCTTGTCAATAGTGTTTAAGGCTCCTCTCACCAACAACAACCAACAAATCACATTTTATATATATTTATGAGAGTATGCGAAATGAAGGAAAGGAAGAGCATGAGTTTTGATGCAAAAATGTTGAAGATAATGCTATGGTTTTTAGAGTATACCTTGGACCCAAGCTAGATTATGAAATAAATGAAGAGCAAGAACACAAATCAACAATGATCTTCAATAGAACACCACAAGAACCCCACGCAAATCTTCAAGCCACAAGCCTTTGATGATGCAAATATGAACTAGAGTAGGAGAGGATGGAGATGTATGGAGTGGAAATGAATTTGAGATGAAAAAGAGGAAGGGAATCAAAAAAATATGGAGGAGGAGTGGTGATGGTGGCTTCGGCCAAGAGGGTATTTGGAGGAGAGGATAGTTGTGCTGAAATTTGAGAGTGGAAAATGAGGCCAAAAGTTGTGAGAGATGGGCTTAACAAAGTATATATAGAGTGCAATTAGGTTTAAGGGCATAATGGTCATTGTGCATCACCTATTGTTCTAGGATTTCATTTAAAATTTCAATGGAGGGTGAGGATTGAATCACACTTTGCAAAGGGCAAAAAAAAATGAAAACTTGGAGGAGAATGAGAAGGGGTATGCGAAAATGAGAGGGAGAGTGGTGCCCAAGTTTTGCAAGTTGTCATCTTGTACTATTGTACTTGTAATACCCTAATTTTGTCCTATCAAAATTGAGAAAAGTTTATTTACTTTTGATAAAAATAATTATTTCCTTTTCATGTCATTTTTGTTGACACAAGTTTTCAACACAAAAAATATTTTTATTTAGAAGTGAAGAAATAAAAATAAGCAAAGAAGGAAGTGGGGGTCTATTAAAAAATAATCAGGTGCTGTCATGGAAACCCAACCCAGCAAAAATGGCTAGCCCAATTCGCATGACCCAACCCAACAAAAAAAAAACCAACCCACAACCCATAACCCAATTCCCACCAAAACCCTAATTTTTTTCCCCCTCACTCACTCAAATTCGGCCACCTTTTTTAAAAAAAATAAAAAATAAATTTTTCTTTTTTTAACCATTCCCCCCTAACCCCAAAATCAAGCCACATTCATCCCACTCCCCCCTCCTCAATATTCGACCCCACCCCCCTTTTTCCTCCTTGAAATTTGCATTCTCTCTTCCACACTCCACCTCTCCTCTTTTCTCTCAATCCCACTTCCCCATTTTTCATTTCCCCATACACACAACCCTTCCCTCCTCTCTCTCCCCATACCTACGGCTCCCTCACTCTCTCTCTCACACATCACTTCTTTTTCTCTTTCTCCCACTCACACTCATCCTCCCATTTCCTCTCTCTCCCCATACCTACGCTTCCCTCCTCTCATTTCACACTTCACATCCCTTCTTTCATACATTTCTCACCTCACATGTTTTCATTTTTTATTTTCCCCTTCAACAACTACCCCCAAATCCCCATATCATGTCAGAAAATTACTGTGCAAGTTGATGAAGAAGGAAAACGAAGGAAGCAATTTTTTTTGTATAAATAGGGGTCCTTACCTTAGAAGGGGCTACGGTTTTTTGGCTAGGGGGAAACGAAGAGGAAAAATGAAAAAAAAACGGCGGGGAAAAATTTCGTAGAACAAGTCATGGAAGTGTGAGAGCTTGAGAGTTTCATTTTTCTTGCTTCCTCTTCGTTTTTGTATTTTAAACACCTTCTTTAAGATTTTTTTTTTGTTGTTCATTATGTGAGGATTGGAGGAGGAAGATTCACTCTCCAGAAAAGTCATTGGTATTTTTCCATTATTGTTCAAGTCATTTTATGTGATGTAATTTTTGTAATTTCATATTGTTATTTTTTTTATTTTCGTAATTCTGTTTTTTTTTCATATATATTTATTTGTTTATTTTATATATTTGTTGTTGTTTTTATTTTCATATTTGTTGCTGTTTTTTTATATTTTTGCTGCTGTTTTTTATGTATTTTTATTGCTGTTTTTATTGTTGCTTTTATATATTGATTTGTTGCTGTTTTTATATATTTTTATTGCTGTTTTTGATATTAATTGTTGCTGTTTTTAATTAAAATAGTTGCTGTTTTTTTTTATTTATTAAAAAATTGCTGTTTTTGTACATATAAAAAAATTGTTGTTTTTTTTATTTAAATATTGCTTATTTTCGGATTAAATAAAGCCCCTTTTTTAAAACACTAAAAAAAATGTTTTTTTAATAAATACTAATACCACTACCCTTTTCAAAAAAAGATAATAACAATAAAAATAACAATCATTTTCTAAAAAACAAAAGCACCCTTTTTTTAAAAAAACATAACCATGACAATGTTTCAAAAAAAAAAAAGAAAACATTCCCTTACAAATTTACAAATCTTTTCTCACCAAACGCTTTCTTCTAACGTAGGCGAGAATCAAGTCAATCAAAACCGTTTTTTAAAATAAACAAACACAATTAGTCAAAGAAAATCAAGCAATCGTTTTTTGGCGTCAAAACACTATTTGCACCCCCAGCACTCGTTTTGGCGTCAAAACGCTATTTGCACCCCCAGCACTCGTTCTAGCGTCAAAACGCTGTTTTCACCCCCACCTTTTAGTAATACAGCTCTCCCCGCTTTCAGCCCAATTTTCGCGCAAAAGCCCAAAAACCCAAACAATATTATTGTGGGTTGATGTTAAGCACACCCCCATTTTTGATACAACACTCCTCTATTATTTGCACCCCCTTTTATCACCTATTCCGCTTTTATTCACAACGTGATGCTCCAAACCGTTTTTTTTTCTTTCTCTCGAATAATCGAATTCGCGTAAAAAAATAGGTTGTTACTAGTGGTCACTCTGAGCCTTGCTTGTTTGACCGTTAGGACTAACCTTCCTTTTTATCACAGTGGATTAGTAGCGGTGATCACTCTGAGGTTACTCGTTTGATCATCGCAAACATCCGCCTAAGCTTCTTTTTTTAGTTAATAAAGTATAAACATAATTTCGACTCCTTTTTTATCACGCTTCCCGGTAAGCACGTTTTCAAACGTACAAACGCTCAATCACAAACCGGTTGTCTATAGCGGTCACTCTGGGCCTCGCTTGTTTGAACGCTATAAATACCTTCTTTTCCGAATAAGCCCTTAATGACGACCACTCTGGATTTATCTGTTTGGTCACCATGAACGGCCTCTAGTTTTCCCAAACTTTTCAAAAAAATAAAAAATACCAACACACAAATATTTTCTACCCAAGAACTACGTAGCTTTGATTTCTCCATCGCACCCGGAGATACGTAGGAGCAGGGGCCCACTCCTGTCAAGCGCAAAAAAAACTAAAATTTTTATTAAGTCTTCCTTTCCGTTTTTTTTTGCAATTAATAAAAAGGGTAAATTAAAATGTTTTCTTTAAACTAATATTTTTTTTTTCTTCTACACATTAAATTAAAAGGTAACCTTTTTTAGGATGTTGCGGGGTGCTAGTACCTTCCCCGCACTTAATCGACCCCCGAACCCAAAAGCAAAGGTTTTTTCAATGTTTTCCTAAAAATAAATATTGATGGCGGCTCCATTGTTCAAAAACAACGAAGAATCCCTCCTCTGGATTTTTCGGTCGCCACAGCTGGCGACTCCACTGGGGACCTATTTAAGAGGGTCAAGCCTATTTTAGTTAAATGTGTAGATTATTTTTAGTCTAGTGTTTTGTTTACCCTTAGTCCTTCTATTAGCATGTCTATTTCATTTATCTGTTTATTTGCTTTATTGAACCTTAGGGTATAAGACCTTTGTACTATTATCAGTATTTCTTTTGCATCATGGGTAGTTTAGGTTGCTTATATCACACACATCACTTACACTTGTTTATTTCTTGAGCGGGGCCCTATACCCGGGTCTAAAAAAAAACCTAAGACGAGTGGAGACGATTAGTGTCAGTCATTCTGGATTTTATCTGTCTGACTCGCATGAAAGTCTCAGCCAGAGTACGCTCTTTCGTGGTATCCCACACCAGGTAGCTCGCTATCGTTGTGGGTCATATCACGAAGGAGATATCAGCTCTGGAGACCTATGTGAGGAAGTGATTAGAGCTACCTGAGAGATTGATCACACAAGTAGCCCTAGACCGTGACCTATATATAAGACCTAACCTGTTTAGGACACAAGGGCAATTCACCTACCCGCTGCATCATCGCATATATATTTTTTTTTTAAAAAAAAATCAAATCATCAAACCCATTTGTCTCCTTCTCCTTTTTACATGTAGTTATTGCTTTCTCAAAATTGAATCACCCAAAAAAAAAAATTTCTTTTATTTTTAATACGTGTAACATCATTCTTCCTTCATCCATCATACAAAATCATTAGTTCAAAAAAAAGGTCCTTACATGCATTCATTTCATTAAGCATAAAACCCATACACATACATGTTCCCATTCATTCACTTGTCCATGCATCACTCATATTTTCATCCATTCATATACTCATATCATGTACCCTATCAACAGAGAGTAAAAAAAGAAAGAAAGCAAGCTGGTGCGTCAACATCGCTATTGGACTCGTTCTCAGACTAGAAACATGGAAGAAAATCAGGACATTCCGCCTCAAGATAACCCGGATCAAGGCAATCCACCTCAGAACCTAGGCAATCAAGAGCTTAGGGCAGAAATAGATGGGATGAAAGAACAGATAGCTGAAATCTTAAAGGTTCTACAAGCTTTGAGGGGCAAAGACGCAAGTGAAAATGTCTCCGCTGGGAACACGGAAAATCAAGTTACCAACCCTCCTCCCCCCATTGGACTCGGGATCCCGCATACGGTGCACCCCACTAGGACTGATGACCAATGTTACATATGGCCTCCTTACAGACTTCCACAGCCTCCGACAGTCAATGCTAATCCAGAAGACGGTCCCTCAGGAGTCGCGGGCCAACAACAGCCTACACCAACGGATCACGATTCGGGGGCACCACCAGTTCAAAACCCGAACCCCGTTGTCATACCGCAAGGACTCCCACTTAGCTGCCCTCCACCGCTGGTAGATAACACTCAAGCTCAGAGTCCCACTCTCAGGAACCCCACTCATTCACATACCCCAAATGTGAACCCAGCCGTGGTACCGATGATTCATCCTTACTATGGTATGAGTGGACGTCCTCACAATCACTCTATGGAGAACCCTCAAGCCAAAGACAAACTACAAATGCTTGAGGAAAGGTTGAGAGCAGTTGAAGGATCCAATATTGGGGCAACCGGCGCTTATGACTTGTGTCTCGTCCCTAATGTGGTCATTCCTCCCAAATTCAGGGTGCCAGATTTTGATAAATACATGGGTGTAACCTGTCCTGCTAGCCATCTGACCATGTATTGTAGAAAAATGGCTGCCTTTGCACATGATGATAAACTGCTCATTCACTACTTCCAGGACAGTCTAGCTGGGGCAGTCTCAAGATGGTACATGCAGTTGGAACGCAACCACATTCGATGTTGGAAAGATCTGGCCGATGCTTTCCTCAAGCAATATAAATACAACATCGACATAGCTCCTGATAGAGCACAGTTGCAGAATATGGTGAAAAGAAACCATGAATCATTCAGAGAGTACGTCCAACGTTGGAGAGGACTAGCAGCGCAGGTGGCACCACCTTTACTGGAAAAGGAGATGGTATCCATGTTCAGGGACACTTTGCAGTCACCCTTCTATGACAAGTTGATTGGGAGTGTATCCTCTAACTTCTCAGACATGGTCACCATAGGGGAAAGGTTAGAAAGCGGAATGAGAAACGGGAAAATTACTCACGGTTCAACCGAAAACGATGAAGGAGAAACCAATTCCATAACAGGACCAGGGAAAGCCTCTTACGCTTCCAAAAACCGTCCCCAAGCCCTGCGCTTCTCTACCCAAACCAGTAGAATCCATGGGCCACCAAACTATCCAGAAAGGAAACATGTACCGTTTGATCCAATTCCCGTATCCTACCCAGACATGTTCAACCACCTCACCAGTCACAACTTAATCTCCCCCCGCCCGATGAGACCTATTGAACCTCCTTTCCCGAGGGGCTACGACCCAAATGCCACATGCGATTTTCACGCAGGCGCAATTGGGCATTCAGTGGAAAACTGCAAGGCGCTGAGACATGTGATTCAGGATCTGATCGAATCCAAATGGTTGAGCTTCAATGAAGGCAATAACCCCTTTCTAGGGGCATGAAGAGTCATTTGTCAAAATTGAAGGCGTTCAAAATGCTAGAGAGGACATCATCATCCTTGTGCGTCGTTATCCTGCATCTGAAGCACTTATGAATTGGGGGACCGTCGATTTTCTTGTGATTTTTAGTTCAAAGTAATTTTCTTGTAATGCAATCCTATGGCTCTGCCCAAGGCCTTAGGACATTTCAATAAGGGCACGCATGTTTCTTTTCAATATCAATATTAATAAAATAGCATTTTGAATTTTCCCATAAACTTCTTCGCTCATTCGCTCGATTCGCTTCTTCCTCCATCCTCTTTCAATTTCTACTAATGCAGATCTAAATAATTTGTCCTTGAAAATAACAACATCGTTGACTCATATCATAACTTCGATCAGCCCAAACTAAGGAAGATGTAGAAGATAAAACTCCTCCAGAGGAAATGAGAATAATGAAGCAAGAAGATGAAGTGGTCCAGCTTCGCGTGGAATCAAGTGAGATGATTAACTTGGGAACGAGAGAAGGCAAAAGGTGTTAGAATGTACATCACACCAAAAGGGCAGCGAATCAAGAAAATTCGCTCGCATCACCTTGTCTGACACAAGATACCCACCGGTGTAAGAAAATCAGTGATTGTCAATAAATTTGGACTGTCGTTACAGCCTTCCAAGTAAGATCATCGCGAACAGTGGGGAAAGGTTTGTGTGGAGACCCCAAGTCGAGCATCATAACCCCTCCCCGTACCACCCAAAAATGAATGAGGCGGTTGCGGCGACAAACAAAGAATATCAGAGATGATAGTAACCTTCAAATGCTCCTTTTTACCTTACATGGAGATCAGACCTTGTTTCACACTTCAACAGGGGCAACCCCGTGCGATGGAAGCAGCACTTCCATTAAACCTTATCAAGCAAAAGGATGGTTGTTTTGTGTCATATCAGAAAGGAGCAAAGGAAGATTAACAGAAAAGGGTTCGTCCCCGACAATTTCAAGAAGACTTGGTGCCCAAGAAAATCATACCCATCCAAAAGGATCCCCGTGGAAGATGGACCCTGAGCTATGAAGGACCTTATGCAGTAAAGAAATCATTCTCTGGAGGGGCCCTAACCCCCATGAAAATAGAGGGCGAAGACGTCCCACTCCCGATGAATTCTGATGCGGTCAAATACTATGCCTAAAAATGCATATAAAGATAAAAAAAATGAGCCAAGAAAAACAAGCTCGCTAGGCTGAAAACCCGAAAGGGCGGCCTAGGCAAAAATTAGAGCGACCCGGTGGATTGAAAACCCAAAGGGGCAATCCAGGCAAAAATTAGGGTCAGGAAGTTGGACTAAATAAATGTTTAGGCAATCAACAAAAGCCGGATAATGAGTTGATCAAGGTCATGAATATGAGCGGCCAACATTGTTACTTCAAGGACACTAACTACCCAAAGATCTGCTTAGTATTTTTGCCTTTTCGTTTCTTTCAAAATTCTTAATATACTCTCAAGCCAGTGTCCCTTTCGCACACTCGGCTCCAGTCTTAATGTCAAACACTTTCCCTTCTTCTTTATTTTCCCTTGTTTTGAAATGATATTTTATGGTAAGTGATATTGAATTGTGAAACATGTGCATGACTACAAGCATTACAGATTATTACGAAATTTCTAAAGGTCACATAAACGAGGCGATCGCTCATAAATAAAATAGCAAAAAAGATAAATACATACAAGATCACTTCAAAAAGGCGAATGATAACAATAGGCCGCACTTCAATAGCACTACTTTGGGCAACTCCCGTATCTTACGTCGAGAGTCCTGCGAGTTGATCAACAAGAAGGGGCAAGAAAGAGCAAAAGAGCAAAGCAAAAGAGTCCAGAAAGAGCAAAAGAGCAAAGCAAGAAGAGTCAACAAAGAGCAAAAGAGCAAAGCAAGAAGGGGCAAGAAAGAGCAAAAGAGCAAACCGAAAGAGTCAAGAAAAAGCAAAAGAGCAAAGCAAAAGAGTCAAGAAAGAGCAAAAGAGCAAAAATAGTCGAAAAAAAAAAAGAAACAAAAGCAAAAAACAAAAGTCATCCATTACATTTCATTCATCATTCCACTCAAAACCAATCATCACACATGCATACACTACATGCATGTCATATGCATAGCATCTGCTGTTTTTCAACTTTAAGTGTCGGTCCTTCCAGTTTTTAAAAGTCGACGCGACGAGCATCGATCCTACATCAAACCAAATCACAATGTTAGCACCAAGTCTAGCAGAGATCCCTCAGACCAACAACGGTCCTTCAATCCAGGTCGCATGTCGCGTTATCGAGCAACCGACCGATCAACCGACCCCAGGTCCTTCAGTTCAGTTTGAATCAACACGTCCAAGCAACGACTTCAAACTCTACCACCAGATCACTACGTCGACACTGAGCACGACGGATCATCCGACCTCAGGTCCTTCAGGTCAATTCGAATTAACACGTCCAAGCAACGACTTCGAACCATACCACCAGATCACTAAGTCGACACTGAGCGCGACGGATCGCCCGACCCCAGGTCCTTCAGACTAGCTGTGTCGGCCTAAGACTCAGTGTACGTCCTTCGCGGCCGCTCGAAAAAGGCCACCCCCCAAAACAGACCGTATTACTAGTACCATAAGCTAGTTGCGCTCCTTCGGACCCATCGGTCCCTCAGGCTTAGGCACGCCCTTCAGACCCCGACGGTCCCTCAGTCGAACTCAAGTCAATCCGCCAAGCATTGATTCTGAATTAGACCATCAGAGCCCCAGTGCTCCTTCAGATCCCCAGCGATCCTTATTTACTTTCTTTCTAAGTCAACCCAGTTGTCATAAGTTTTAAAAAAAAAAAAAAAAACCAAAAAACTCAGTCTGGACAAAATTAGCGTCTTTTTATCTTTATTTCTATTTTTCTCGAGAAATTCGGAATCCCTCCAATTTCCTAGCAAAATATAAATAAAGAGGGGCAGCTGTAATACCCTAATTTTGTCCTATCAAAATTGAGAAAAGTTTATTTACTTTTGATAAAAATAATTATTTCCTTTTCATGTCATTTTTGTTGACACAAGTTTTCAACACAAAAAATATTTTTATTTAGAAGTGAAGAAATAAAAATAAGCAAAGAAGGAAGTGGGGGTCTATTAAAAAATAATAAGGTGCTGTCATGGAAACCCAACCCAGCAAAAATGGCTAGCCCAATTCGCATGACCCAACCCAACAAAAAAAAAACCAACCCACAACCCATAACCCAATTCCCACCAAAACCCTAATTTTTTTCCTCCTCACTCACTCAAATTCGGCCACCTTTTTTAAAAAAAATAAAAAATAAATTTTTCTTTTTTTAACCATTCCCCCCTAACCCCAAAATCAAGCCACATTCATCCCACTCCCCCCTCCTCAATATTCGACCCCACCCCCCTTTTTCCTCCTTGAAATTTGCATTCTCTCTTCCACACTCCACCTCTCCTCTTTTCTCTCAATCCCACTTCCCCATTTTTCATTTCCCCATACACACAACCCTTCCCTCCTCTCTCTCCCCATACCTACGGCTCCCTCACTCTCTCTCTCACACATCACTTCTTTTTCTCTTTCTCCCACTCACACTCATCCTCCCATTTCCTCTCTCTCCCCATACCTACGCTTCCCTCCTCTCATTTCACACTTCACATCCCTTCTTTCATACATTTCTCATCTCACATGTTTTCATTTTTTATTTTCCCCTTCAACAACTACCCCCAAACCCCCATATCATGTCAGAAAATTACTGTGCAAGTTGATGAAGAAGGAAAACGAAGGAAGCAATTTTTTTTGTATAAATAGGGGTCCTTACCTTAGAAGGGGCTACGGTTTTTTGGCTAGGGGGAAACGAAGAGGAAAAATGAAAAAAAACGGCGGGGAAAAATTTCGTAGAACAAGTCATGGAAGTGTGAGAGCTTGAGAGTTTCATTTTTCTTGCTTCCTCTTCGTTTTTGTATTTTAAACACCTTCTTTAAGATTTTTTTTTTGTTGTTCATTATGTGAGGATTGGAGGAGGAAGATTCACTCTCCAGAAAAGTCATTGGTATTTTTCCATTATTGTTCAAGTCATTTTATGTGATGTAATTTTTGTAATTTCATATTGTTATTTTTTTTTATTTTCGTAATTCTGTTTTTTTTTCATATATATTTATTTGTTTATTTTATATATTTGTTGTTGTTTTTATTTTCATATTTGTTGCTGTTTTTTTATATTTTTGCTGCTGTTTTTTATGTATTTTTATTGCTGTTTTTATTGTTGCTTTTATATATTGATTTGTTGCTGTTTTTATATATTTTTATTGCTGTTTTTGATATTAATTGTTGCTGTTTTTAATTAAAATAGTTGCTGTTTTTTTTTATTTACTAAAAAATTGCTGTTTTTGTACATATAAAAAAATTGTTGTTTTTTTTTATTTAAATATTGCTTATTTTCGGATTGAATAAAGCCCCTTTTTTAAAACACTAAAAAAAATGTTTTTTTAATAAATACTAATACCACTACCCTTTTCAAAAAAAGATAATAACAATAAAAATAACAATCATTTTCCAAAAAACAAAAGCACCCTTTTTTTAAAAAAACATAACCATGACAATGTTTCAAAAAAAAAAAGAAAACATTCCCTTACAAATTTACAAATCTTTTCTCACCAAACGCTTTCTTCTAACGTAGGCGAGAATCAAGTCAATCAAAACCGTTCTTTAAAATAAACAAACACAATTAGTCAAAGAAAATCAAGCAATCGTTTTTTGGCGTCAAAACGCTATTTGCACCCCCAGCACTCGTTTTGGCGTCAAAACGCTATTTGCACCCCCAGCACTCGTTCTAGCGTCAAAACGCTGTTTTCACCCCCACCTTTTAGTAATACAGCTCTCCCCGCTTTCAGCCCAATTTTCGCGCAAAAGCCCAAAAACCCAAACAATATTATTGTGGGCTGATGTTAAGCACACCCCCATTTTTGATACAACACTCCTCTATTATTTGCACCCCCTTTTATCACCTATTCCGCTTTTATTCACAACGTGATGCTCCAAACCGTTTTTTTTTCTTTCTCTCGAATAATCGAATTCGCGTAAAAAAATAGGTTGTTACTAGTGGTCACTCTGAGCCTTGCTTGTTTGACCGTTAGGACTAACCTTCCTTTTTATCACAGTGGATTAGTAGCGGTGATCACTCTGAGGTTACTCGTTTGATCATCGCAAACATCCGCCTAAGCTTCTTTTTTTAGTTAATAAAGTATAAACATAATTTCGACTCCTTTTTTTCACGCTTCCCGGTAAGCACGTTTTCAAACGTACAAACGCTCAATCACAAACCGGTTGTCTATAGCGGTCACTCTGGGCCTCGCTTGTTTGAACGCTATAAATACCTTCTTTTCTGAATAAGCCATTAATGACGACCACTCTGGATTTATCTGTTTGGTCACCATGAACGGCCTCTAGTTTTCCCAAACTTTTCAAAAAAATAAAAAATACCAACACACAAATATTTTCTACCCAAGAACTACGTAGCTTTGATTTCTCCATCGCACCCGGAGATACGTAGGAGCAGGGGCCCACTCCTGTCAAGCGCAAAAAAAACTAAAATTTTTATTAAGTCTTCCTTTCCGTTTTTTTTTGCAATTAATAAAAAGGGTAAATTAAAATGTTTTCTTTAAACTAATATTTTTTTTTCTTCTACACATTAAATTAAAAGGTAACCTTTTTTAGGATGTTGCGGGGTGCTAGTACCTTCCCCGCACTTAATCGACCCCCGAACCCAAAAGCAAAGGTTTTTTCAATGTTTTCCTAAAAATAAATATTGATGGCGGCTCCATTGTTCAAAAACAACGAAGAATCCCTCCTCTGGATTTTTCGGTCGCCACAGTACTATTTTGAGACCCTTCCAAATATCCTCTTTTTTTGATTATTCTTTCACAAGATAAATCCATAAAATCTAACCATATTGTGCCAAATACTAGGAATATAAATGAATGGGCCATTTTCATGAGATCACTATGCCCAAAAATGATATAAAACCTCTCCTTGCATTTTTTTTGAAGAATATTCTTTTTTTTGTTGACTTTTTAAATTTGACTTTTTGTACAAAATCAACAATGCATGCGCAACACACATATAACTCAAAACATTTGCCCCAAATAAATTCCCTTAAAAGTGCACAATGATTCTTGATGAGAAATTATCCTACTTTGCAAAATGACCAAAATACCCTTTGACCTAAAAACTTGTTTCTTGCCCAAAAAATGCATTTTCACTCTAAAATTGATTCTAAGAACCCTAGGATGACTTTAAAACCTTAAAAATGCATGCAAAATGCTCCTAACACTCTACAAAATGATTTCACACTTCACAGTTTACTATTTTTGTGGAAAATTAGGGTTTTGACCCTAGGCGGACAAAATTAGGGTATGACAGCAGCCAATACCACCTCAAATACAAGAAGCAACCCAATCAAGTCTTCTTGGGTCAGAGTGCCAATATCTTTGGCTTCAGTGATTGCACAAGTTTTTGGAAAGAACTCACTAGTCAAGGATGCAAGAATCTTCCCATTTAGATCTTTTGTAGAATACTTGTTCCCCAGTGCCCTCAAGTTGTTGACTATCAGATTCAGTCTCTAGTGCATAGCTGCAACAGATTCACCTTCCTTCATTTTGAAGGCTTCATACTCAGAAGTGAGGATTCTGATTTTTATATCCTTCACTTGGCTTGTACCGACAGGTGTAGCTTCCAAGCAGTCCCAGATCTCTTTTGCTGTCTGACACCCTTTTACCCTTCCATATTCTTCTTCACATAGAGATAGGTGAAGAATGTCCATAGCTTTGGCATTCTGAGATATTTTGTCTAACTCGGACTTTCTCAGCTCGCTCAGATCAATGGTGTAGATGTCTTCAACTGGAACTTCTTCTGCTTTGCCGGTAGCTTGAATTTTTGTAGTATCTCCATCAACAACACCACCAGGTTTTGTAATATTGATCTTCATAGGAATCAGTGGTCCATCAACAATAATTCTCCACAGAGTGAAATCTATTGCCTGCACATGACACTTCATTCGACTACTCCAGTAGTCATAGTTAGTCCCATCAAACAGGGGTGGCCTATAGAAGGACATCCCCTCTTTCATAAATGAACCCATGATCAAATATAAATAAATAAAATAAAATTGCGAGATGTTAAGCTCTATATGCAATTTCTAGCTTTATACCAATTGTTGGACTATATGATAACCTTAGGGGGGGTGAATAAGGTTATATGCAAAACTTGAATTTTTTCAGTTTTCAAAAACTTTTACAATGCTAGTTTAAATCAGATGCGGAAACTAAGATTTAAACTATATGCATTAACTAAGCAGGCTTTACTTATGACAGTTTATTCACAGTTGCAATATTACGCTAACGGTTCAGTAATAAGATTTCTCGATATACAGATATTTATATGCAGCGTAATGATATCAAATATAACTATAAGCAGATATGAACAATAAAGAAAGTAAAGAGAGAGGGATAGAGATACACCAGGATTTTTACGAGGTTCGGGATAAAAGCCCTACGTCCTCGACCTCCGGCTTTGCAACCTTTGGACTTGCTGACAACCACTATATGATGTAGAATGTTTTACAAACAAGCAACTTCAAATAGCTAATCCCAATTTACCCAAATTGAGAACCCGCTAAGGATTTCACAACCACTTCAATCACCCGATTGAATGACCCAAGAAAACTTCCCAGGATTTCACTACCGATCCAATCTCCCCGATTGAACGACCCAATAATACTTCCCAGGATTTCACAATAACCACTTCAATCACCCGATTGAACGACCCAAGAATACTTCTAGAGCTGGCAAAACAGGCTACCCGGCCCATATCAGGCCGGCCCTCTATGGGCTCGGGCTTTTAAGGGTTGGGCTAAAAAGCCCGGGTTGAAATTCAGGCTCACCCTTTATGGCCCAAGCCCGGCCCTATGCGGGTTGTGGGCTTTTCGGGCAAACCCGCATTATGCGCGATTTTTTAGCGACACTATCATTTTTAATGTGCATTTTCTGGCCTCAGCTTCTGCTCTTGTGATCGAAACCATGGTGGCTTTTGACTGTAGCATCGAAGTCATATCACATAAAGGTGATTGTTAATTTTAGAAATTGATGAACTTGCTGTTATCTAATCCCCCTCCATTTCTTTGTCATGTTATTTTATTTTCATATATTTTTATTGTTTTTTAATCCAGCTATTGAAAATTTTTGTAGGGCATGTACTGCAATGCATTTTATTATTGACAATGGAACCCACAATTCCTGATATGCAGGTGCTTGCAGAATGGATTTTATTCACAGCCAGTGGAATTTCAAGTGGACTATATCATGCATGTGATGTAGGCACCTGGTGTGCATTGAACTACAATGTTCTACAGGTTACATTTCTTTACAACTCTGCCTTTACCGATCCTTCTATTTATCTGTCTATCTGTCTATCTACTGTAATCCCAATTTTTTTATTCACGGGCTTGCGGGCTACCCATGCCCCGGTCGGGCTAGCCCGACGCGAGCTCGGGCTTTTGCGGACGAGACTAAAAAGCCCGGATGTAAAAACGGGCTCAATTCCTTCGGCCCAAGTCCTCCCATTTTTCGGGCTAACCCGGCCCGGCGGGTCTGGCCCATTTTGCCAGCTCTAAATACTTCCCAGGATTTCACAGCCACCAAGAAAATAGATGAATACAATATTGAAAGATGATTGGTTTTGAAATGAAGAACTTTGAAAAATAGATTTGACAATGAAAGCTCTTTTTTCTCTTTTCTTGTGATTTGAAATTGTATTTCAGTGGTGTGTTTGATTTGTGAATCCAAGGTCCCTATTTATAGAAAATGTAAAAAATTGTCCGTTGAACTAAAACACTAGATGTTATAATCGATTATGTGCTTTGATAGTGTAATGTGCATAATCGATTGTTCTCTTAAAAAGGAAACACATCACAATCGATTCTTTGCTTAAAACAAGGGAGTATGTAATCGATTATGTGCTCTGAAACATTCAGGCACATAATCGATTATGTGCCTGAATAACATAGGCAAGTAATCGATTGTTTCAAATAAGGAAAGCAATGAATCGATTTCATACTCCAATATATTTAGCATATAATCGATTATATACTCCAATGAATTGAGTATATAATCGATTTATACTCCAATGTGACAATGTACAAATCGATTCTTTAGCTTAAAAAACATTTTCCCTTTATGTGCCTTTCTCATGCAAGCATGCATTTGAATAAAATATTTTTCAAGGCTTTCAACACAACAATTTTATTTTTAAAAACATTTTTAAAAACATCATCTCTCTTCTACTAAAAGTCATAACACTAAAGGGATAGGATCTTACATTTGAGTCCTATCAAAAGCAGATAAAAAATTAGGTCTTCAACTTCATTGTTGCTTCTTCTGCAAGCCATTGCACTTTAGTCCCCGCTCTTTGATTTAGTCCCTGTACTTTGATTTTGTCCCCGTACTTTCATACAACTGTAACCATTAGTAGACAAGATGTAATTTTTTATCATACAAAACAAAGAGTGTTTGTCCTTGGTTCAACAAACTCCCCCTTTTTGATGATAACAAATTACATTATGCATAGGGGTGCGATAATAATGAAAAATTTGTAAAAAGCTCCCCCTAAGCATAAGCATTAAAATATACAACTAAACCAAACGTATAATCACATTATAAGCATAGATAGCAGCAGATACTAGCCGAATTTTCTCCCCCTTTAATGAAATGCATATTTTCTCCCCCTTTGTTTTCATCAAAAAGGAGGGGGGGGTGAAGACATAGATACGTAATCATACTATAAACTTGCAAAATCACGCAACAGTAGCGCATAGCATAACATAGATCAAAAACAGTTTAATGCTATGCTCCCCTTTACTTGATGATCCATCTGATTGATTGTAGAATGCAAAGCTTAGCCAAAAGAAGGTGGACCATCACAGTTTTTAAAAAAAGATATTATAGAAACTAGGATACCAATGAGATATGTCATACTTGGTTCAACAATATAGGTACCATATTTAATCTTCAAAATAGGTTGCATCAAAGATCCAGCACAATAGAGTTTTTAAAACAGCTTTCAAAACACCTCTTGGCATGTCCCCCTATAGATTGGTTTTCGGTAAAGCTTGCCACTTGCCCATTGATATGCAACATAAGGCTTTCTGGGCTACCAAAAAGCTTAATTTTGATTTACAACAAGCTGGGAGAGCCTGAATGTTGCAGCTCAATGAACTTGATGAATTAAGATACTTTTCCTATGAAAATGCTAAATTATATAAGGAAAAGACAAAAACTTGGCATGACGCCAAAATCTCAAAGAAAGACTTCAAAGAGGGTGACCGGGTGTTATTGTTTAACTCTAGATTAAAACTTTTTCCTAGAAAACTGAAGTCTAGATGGTCTGGCCCATTCACCATTCTCAAAGTGTACCCCTATGGGGCTGTGGAGTTAAACAATGAAGTAAATGGAAATGAGTTCAAGGTGAATGGCCAGAGAGTTAAGCTGTATTTGGGTGAGCCTGTTCCCAGCACAAAGGCATCCACCCCCCTGAGTGACCTCATTTGATGAATGCACCTTAGTCAGGTTGAGGACTCTTAAACCAAGCGCTACTGGGTGGCAGCCCCAGAGGCTAACAATTTTTGTTTTAGTGTTTTTAAAAAATTTCAGGCATAAATGGATAGTATTGATGTTGGAGAAATATGAGAAAAGCAGTGAAATGAGAAGTCTAGCCAGCGCTCTATGCTAGTAGCATTGAGGTTACCCCTGGTAGCAGTGCCGGTAGCACTGCAAGATGCCGTTTCAGTAAGTGATAAGTGCTTTATTTACTTAAAAATCCTAAACAATTTATAAGCACTTATTTGATTTAAATGCAAACTAATTTAACTTTTCCCATAAATATTAGTAAATATTGCAAAATGTATGAAGTTAGTCCTTTTATAGGAAAGTTGTGCAAATAGGTGTGAAGCAAAGCCGAAAGAAATCAAAAAGAAGCAAAATCAGAAGACACTGGTAGCTAAGCTAAAATTAACATTTGCTGAGCCAGAATAGAGTTACTTCGCCATGAAGAAAGAACAAAGAAAGGCGGCCACACTCAATTTGTTAGCTAAGCAACATCAAGCCTTAGCTCAGCTAACAAGAAAGAGACTTCAGCCCACAGGCTTGTTAGCTAAGCAACCCTCATGCCTTGGCTTAGCTGACAAGAGAGAAGATGCAAAGGCGGCTTGTTAGCTAAGCAACCCTCATGCCTTGGCTTAGCTAACAAGAGAGAAGATGCAAAGGCGGATTGTTAGCTAAGCAAACCTCATGCCTTGGCTTAGCTAACAAGAGAGAAGATGCAAAGGCGGCTTGTTAGCTAAGCAAACCTCATGCTTTAGCTTAGCTAACAAATTTTCCTATAAATAAATCTTCATTTCTCAACTTTGGAGGCATCATGTTTTGAAGAGAAATAGAAAGAAATCGAAGAATCAAGGCTTGGAGCATCATTTTGAGGGATCAAGGGTGCTACGTTCTTGAAGTTTTTCATCTCTTTTATATTTTGTATCATATCTATCATGAAAATGAGTAGCTAAACTCTCCTTTGTTGAGGTTAGATTTAGTTATCTTATATCCATATATTGAACTTAACTCAGTAATATATGTCTCTTTTTATGAATTGATTTAGTGATTGATTTTTGCTCTTAATGCTTGTTATAGTTTGATCTCCTATACTTGATATTTGAATCTAAAAGTTGTATTGGAAAATAAGCTTTTGGTTATGTCCTAAATTCAATCACCTATTAAGCTTGATATCTAGGAATAGAATCATGTTTTCTAGTCAAATAGATCACCTAATCTTAATGCTACTATTTGCTTTAATAGTTGAGGAATCTTTGTTTACGCAAACTAGTTGTTAATTTCATATTAGTCTAAGGAATTAGCTAACTTGGATGATACGGTGATGATGAATCAATGAATAAAATAGAGTTATGTATATGAACTAGTTAAATACATTGGAATAAGTTAATAAAATCTAATCTCAATATCTTTTATCACTTGTTACTTTCGTTTTATCAAATTATCGCTTTTAGTTTCGAAGTTATCAACACTACAAACAACTTTCTTTTCCTAACTTAAGATTTGAAAATCTAACTGAACGGCCAATAATATCACCAAGTCTCTGTGGATACGATACCTAATACTTTAGTATTTTACTACTGTATTAGAACGGAAGTAACGCTTTTGCGAAAAAGTGTTATCAGTAAGACACTGAATAAGGAAGTTTTAAATTTCAAAAATAAGGAAAAGGTGTTGTGGGCACCAGGGATACTCAAGTGCGCGCAGAGAGCAGTTGAGTGCTGAGTGACGCGTGCGTCAGCACATCGTTCAGAACTATCTTATCCAGCACGACAACCCGTCAGTTCAACTTCCCCTCTCTCTCCACGCCTCGCCCATAACGCCTCACTCCCATTAAACCCTTTAACTTCCCTCTTTCCCACAACCACAACCATCTCTTCAAAAGCATCAAACTGCTCATCTAAACCTCTCACCAAAAAGCATAAAACCCTCCCTGTTTCCTCAATTACTAACCGTATCCCAGTTGCTCTTCACAATCGCTACTGCGAAACACCCCTCTCACCCAAAATCCCCAAAACCTTCATTGAACCCTAGAACCTAATGGCACCTAAAACCAAATCCCCAACCTCTAAATCACAGAAATCTAGCAAGAAATAGGTCCCTGAGGAAACCCTCGCCAGGCTAACCAGCAAATACGCCAAGGAGCTCTACGCGTCGTACACCCAATACAGAAACCCCCTACCAGAGCGAGACATAGCTCCAAAATCGGTGAACTCAGCAGCGGCTGAAATCTTCAAAGAACTACAGTGGGAGAAGCCCATGCAGGAACCACTGTTCGTGTTCCCGGGGCTTACAAGGGAGTTCTACGCTGGAGTCCCAGAAAAGATGAAAGGAAAACTTGAGCCCTCTTTCTCTGTGGTACGAGGGAGGGTGGTATCTTTTTTGGCAGAAAGAATCAACGCAGTGCTGGGATTGCCTGAGGTAGAGGAAAGCTTGGAAAGAATAGTGGTCGCTGCGTCAGAAAAGGATATGGCGCGCCTGCGGAGAGTGCTGTGTGTGCCTAGAACAGAGTGGGTGAAGGAAGAATCTAGTGTGTTCAAAGTGAAGAGAACGATGTTGAAGCCATTTTTGAGATCTTTGTCTTTATGGGTATTGAGCTCTGTGCTGCCCACCACCCACAATTTTTATTGGCACAAGGAACAGATGTTCCTTCTAGAGGCCATGCTCTGCTCCAAGCAGATAAATTTGGGGCAGTTAATGGAGAGAGAGATCCTGGCCTGTGCAAGAAGCAACGTGGGAGTGCTGTTTTACCCAAATCTGATACGATTGCTATGTGAGACTTAAGATGTACCTAGGTTTGACCAGGATGAGGAAGACTTTCCCCTAGATCCTGAGGTGGTGTTGCATGTGAAGAAGAAGTGAAAGAGATTAAGGGAAAGAAGGAAGAGAAAAGGACAGAAAAGAAAGTAGAGGAGAGTGAGAAGAACAGAGCTAAGGACGCAGGGACGTGATGAAACTATTATGTCACCCCCTGTGTTCCCTGATTGGGTGCTGCCAGATGCTGGCCCTAGTGGCCATGCCCATGAGAAGCCTGCTGCCACATCACCCCCCCCACAAAAGAAAAGAAGAAGAATGCCCCTAGTGTTGCCAAGGCTACGGCAGCATCTGCAAAAGAAACAGTGATGATAACCAGTGATGATGATGATGATGAGCTGGTCAGGAATCAAGAAGGAAGCTCCAGTAGCTCCTCCCCGGTAAGTTCCAAGGGAGGAGTGAACTCAGTAGGAAATATGGAGGAAAGCTCCACTGATGCTCCAGGTAATGCTGGCGAAGTCAGTGGAGAAGCTAGTTCTGCCGCGGAAAGGGAGAGCAAGTCCAAGCATGATGAAGAACGAAAGAAGCCCTCTGTGAGGCCAGCCAGTGCTGTGAGACATGCTCCCACAGCATCCTCCCCAAGCCAAAAGAAGAAGAAGACTGCTGATCCACTCCAGATTCTATACCTTTCCAGCTACCACCAAAATCCACCTGGACCAGAGAAATATGTGTGCTTTCAGGCCCCCTAGAAGGAAGAGGGTGCTGATGGAAGAAGAGATTGATGAAGAGGAAGAGAAAGAGGAGAAAGAAGAAGAAGACGCTGTCATGCCCCATCTGAACAAGAAGAGGAAGTGATCCCACCTTTTACTTTATTTATTTATTTTAGTTTATGTTTATGTCTTTGTTTTTTTTATGTTCTTAGCTAGTCATTTCCCATCTCTGGCTTAGCCGTTTGACAGTGAGGACACTGTCAATGTCTAAGTTTGGGGGTGGCGCAGCTAGCCCTTTTTGCTCTGCAGTTTTCACTGCCGTAATAGTTGAACGCCCTTTTGTTCTGCTATGCTGTTTTATTCTAAAAAAAATATTACCAAGGCAGAACCCAGTGAGGATAACCAGAATTGGTGTGGACTTAGAGGTGTGAGAGAAATAGCCTAGCCTTCTAGTATACACTCAACTCTTGCATTGTAGAAATAGGTGAAAGGCACTACTTAGGTGGAAGTTAGGTGAAAACTTAGCAATGACCGAAATTGCCTGGAATTTGATAGAAACTGCATGAGAGGTAAAAAATCAAGTTTGGGGGAAATCTGCTAGTAGCAAGGCCGGGTGCTATGAAAAAGCAAGCAATGTAAAAAGAGGGTGCACAAATGCAAAAAGTGCATTAACGCAACAAGGATAGCTTGGCCGATGTGTAGGGAGGCTGTTTTGTGGAGAAACCATTACAGTTTCAGTCGAAGCAGTGATCAAGTTAACCGAACAACAAAAAAACACGATGCACCACTCTAGTATCAACTATAAGTTGGTAGTATGGCCTAGTATTTCAACGCCTACCTCTAAAAAGGCGACCCCTGTGTGAATCATCATAAAACTCTGCTTGTAGCTTTTGAGAAAGAAGGGCAATGTAGGAAATTCTAGGTAGGTCCGAAGCCAAGCCTAGTAAATGTTGGAGTCTATGGATGTAGTGCAAGAGAGCACACACACACCAAAGCTAGGAGGCGAAAGCTAGGAATTCATATGCTGCTAAGGGTTCTAAAGGTGTTAAGTCTGAGGGGAAAGCCTTGGGTAACTAAAAGCTTAGTCAAGAATCTGTGTGAGAATGCTGTCACGGGCTATTCGTTGAGTGCTGTGCTATTTTGTATGCTGTCAGCACTGTATCTGATGCTGTCATTACTTGAGGACAAGCAATGGTTCAAGTTTGGGGATGTGATAACTCACAGAAATGTGAGTTATTTATGTCAATCCAAATAAGAATTATCTTGATCCAAGAGTAAGTTGTGCAAATAAATGTGATAAATATTCATAAATTAGATACAACTGCACTTGGTAACGAAAATAATGAACTGGGCATGCAAGTGCCATTTTGTGGAATTTAATGTGTTTGCTAGTGTGCATGGTATTTTCAGTTGATTCAGTGCTGAGAAGGACGCTATGGCAGCACCGTGGCATGTAAGCAGAAAAGAGCACAAGAGCGAAAGCAGCGCAAGCAGCGTGACCTAGTAAATGTTGTTTCGTCTTTTGCGGGAGCACAATCAGCATGACGGCGCATTAATGAGCCGTTAGGAGACAAAACAAGGATGAATTCTAGGTTTTACAGCGCAGTACCCGAGTGCATGGGCCCAAATGATACTCCTCGTGGAGAGTAATCTATAAAAAGGCAGCTTACCCTAGAGAGAAGACACGGAGGAAATACGAGAGATTCGCCTTATTCATTCCCTAACTCAGAAAGTACGACGCCATCCATTCCATCACTGTACTTCGCCTTCCCCATCCATCGCCCACCATACTCAGTAACCAACCTCCATCATCGAGTGCTATCAACGCAGAATCAGCAGCATAGACTTACTTGCGCGTAGCACAGAGGCTCTCGACAGACTTTACAGCATTCGAAACTCATTCCGAGTTTCCACTTTGTTTGTAATTTCCGTTCTTCTTGGTGTAACATTGTTTACTGTTCTGATGGTATCGTTTATGATTGTTAAGTTCTGTTTTATCATGTCCGGGCTCACTATGAGCTAAACCTCTTTATAGTCAAGACTATGGTGATGTAATTAGGATTTATTGATGCTTTATATGATTAATGCTTGATGCTTCATTAACTTGTGTGTTTTAATGTTATACACTCTTTTTGAACTTGATCACTTTAATCAGGGTAACGTGCTTTATCCTCTGGAAAGACGCAAGTTAATATAGTTTGAAAGGTAATAGGAATATTATCTTTTCTTAGCGAAGGATAGGAATATGAAGCTAGGGCTATAGTGTGACCTGAAACGTGTTTTTCACCCTACGGAATGAACCTCATGGGAGCTTAGGGATAAGGAAACCTTGAAAACATTTCGTTCCACAGTGATAGGAATATCCATATTCATTCTGCACACTGAATGCTATCGTAGCATTAGTCATAGCACTGCATTGATATTGATTAATTACTAACCCTCGTCTTGGCTATACTTGTTTCTCGTATTTCACACCCTTATCATTATTTTGCTGTCCTCATCCGTTTACTTTTAACCTTCGCACAACAATTATTTGCTACCATATTGTTCCTTATACTCATTAATACAAATGCTACCAAGTAGATTAGTTGTTAAACATTAATCCTCGTGGGACGATCTTTCTTATCACTTTATTACTTGTTAGACTGTGTATACTTGCACACGTTTTTGCACAACAATAGTTGCCCGTGTTTCGTTTGTACTTGGGAATCGGTTTGAAATTTATACGACCACTTCAAGCAACCTAAAGCCTAGGACGCAAAATATACTATAATTCATCATGTTGTTAGCAGAGAATGAACTGTTAAGCATATGATTGGATTATCAAATATTAGTGTACCCAGTTTGGACTAATGGTGCACAACCAGAAATAAACCAAAATGTCAACTTTAACTCATCAAAAACTGACACACTTTCTTCTAAAATTATTTGGACATGGAATGGGTCTAGGCTTATGGAAAGAGTACTAAGAAGACCTCAATCTTTTTTATGTGAATCAATAGCCAACTTAGAATTAGATAAGTCTATTTTCTGCATAAAAACATTAAAACATGGGAAATGAGTTCTCAGCAATGGTCTGAAGAATTTCTGTACCATTATAGTGGCTGATGTAGGCGGTCACCAGCACAGGAACTGGTGCTGATCTGGGAGGGTTGACGTGTTGCATTGTGTTAAGAGTTTCTTGGCATTGTCTCCGCCATCTCCAGGCCCGAGGTTTCATCAGACCCGACCTGTTTTGGGAAGAACTCGTCATCGATTTTCATTTGCAAGCCCGGTGTGTTTTCGAAAGGAAATCCTTTTCTCTCCGCTTTTTTGAACACGTCTTCCACGATATACTCCTTTTACTTCTTGTGCTTTAGTTTTGTGTTTTGTTTGATGAGGGGACTCATGAGGGTAAATCCTTGTCTCGTGACATTTAGGATCAAAATCTCAGTGTGCCTAGCCCGAGACGTTGTGATTGTACCATTGTCTCGTGACATTTAGGATCAAAATCTCGTGACATTTAGGATCAATTTTGACTCGAGGTATTTACTTTTCTTCATACTTTCAAGTTTCATATTGCACCATTGCCCTTTTTTTATATTTTCCGTTGAACTCTGCTACAAAAAGGGCAGTAGTGCAATGATTTTAAAACATAAGGGACCTATTTGTTAAAAAAAAACATAAGGAACCAATTCAAAACCTGAAAAGGGGCAACAATGCAATGATTTTAAAATATAAGGGATCTATTCGTTACAAAAAAATATATGAGCCCTATACGTTACAAAAAACATAAAGGACGTATTCGAAACCTGAAAATAAGTTAAGGGACCCCAGGAGCTATTTTGCCTAAATTTTCCAAAATTCAAGTTTATCCTAATGGTAACTAAGGTAGGTCAGAAGTTGTAGGTAGGAGGTCTGATCCTTAATGGTTCCTTTTAGTAAGTTCCTACGCAATTTCATTGTCTTTCTCACGTATTGTGTTGTGCGTGTAAAGTTTTCTTGAGCAATGCGCATCAGAGTAAGTTCAATTGGCCAGTGTGCAATCATTTTCTTTTGTTACAAAGGGAAAAAACACAAAAACTAAGGCCTAACAAAGGAAAACCCTTGAGCATCAGCTTGGAGCGGCGACAATATATATAACCATGGGAGGAGCATCCAGAGTCACATGAGGCAGTGAGTTTGTGGTACTAAGTTTGGCAAGATAATCTGCACAAAAGTTAGTTTCTCGATACACATGCTGATTTTTCACGTCCCACGAACGAGAAAGAAGATTCCTAACAAGAGAAATTTAGTTGCCATGTTTATGATACAACACATCTGCAGGCAGAGTCAATAAGCTTCATGGTAATCAAAGAGTCTGAGTAGCAGATAATCTTGTAACCCTTATCTTAACACAAAGACAATCCATGCATAATTGCACTCAACTCAGCATGCATAATAGTGGAGTACCCAAGCCAGCCATAAAATTCACGAAGGAAATGGCTATCGCTATCTCGGATCAAACCTCCAAACCTGGCAACCGCCGGACTGTAAAGAGCACTACTATCAACATTGAGGGCCACCCAACCATCCATAGGAGCTATCCAAGAGACCTCAATCCCGAAGCTCACTCTATCCAAGAGACCTTAAATTATATTCTGTAATTGTAATATAAATTATAGGCTAAATTATAGTTTTGGTCCCCCTATTTTCAAAAATTCAGACATTTGGTCCCCCTATTATAAAACTCAGACATTTGGTCCCCCAATTTTAAAAATCAAAGACATTTAGTCCCAAGAGGAATTTTCAGTTTTTTATGGCTAATAATCAAAGACATTTGGTCCATCAACTTTAAAAAATCAAAGACATTTGGTCCCCCAATTTTAAAAAATCAAAGACATTTGGTCCCTCTTTGGACTAAATGTATTTGATTTTTTAAAATTGGGGGACCAAATGTCTGAGTTTTAAAATAGGGGGACCAAATGTCTGAATTTTTGAAAATAGGGGGACCAAAACTATAATTTAGCCTAAATTATATTACATATATATTAAAATCATAGGCTTAATTACACTGTCGGTCCCCTTATTCTGACTTACTCACGATTTTAGTCTCCAACCTATCTTTCCACGAATTTAGCTCCCCCCCCCCCCCCCATTTTTCCAATTTTTAAAATCATTACCCCTCCTTAATTTTGTCAAATATTTTGCCGACTTGTCACTCACTAATCATACCTGAAAAGACACGTTGTAACCCCTAAATCACTTGTCATTCAGTAGTCATTCCTTCCAAGTAGGATTAGTGAGTGACAAGTTAGCAAAATGTTTGACAAAATTAAGGAAGGGTATTGATTTTAGAAATTGGGAAATAGGGGGACTAAAATTGTGGGAAAAAAGAGTATGGGAAAAAACTCGTGGAAAAAATGTTTGGGGACTAAAATTGTTAGAAGGTCATATAAAAGTGTAATTAAGCCCAAATCATATTCCAATTTACATATTCCATAATTCCTTCGCCAAATTTAGATATTCAATAGTTGTCTTTTTTTTTAATACAAAATCCATAATTGTCTTCCACTATACTTACATCTTCCAGTATTTTCCTTCGCTGAATTTCAATTTAAATTATATTTTAATTTAGCTATTTATATGCTTATTTAGTATTTTTTTGCCTATTTTATCAAATTTTAAATTTCTAATTTAATTTTAAGTTGAGACTCATTTTGGTAATTTCACACCTAAAAGCAATTCTAATCCTACCCTTCCAAAAAACATCCGATAAAAATCATTTTTTCAGTAAATGTATCCAAACAAAAATCACATCACTTTCAACTCACTTTTCACTAAATCAATTCTGCAAAATCAGTTCTATCAAAATCAGTTATTGTAACCGCAGAACCAAACATACACTAAAAAATTGTAAAAGTGGGACCCATAAATAGAGGGAGAATGAAAAAATTAAAAGTTAGAGAGAGAAATATTGAAAGACATATTTTCCCAAAAAATTATGATGTGTCAATATAGTTTTATGTTTAATTTGGGAGCAAACACTGATATGGGTCCGGTCCGAGTTTCTAACAGAAGTATCGAGTTAGTTGCAAGTCTGATCAAATAAGCTGCTCGGACCGGCTATGTTGTTCTTTTACAAAACTCGGCTTACCATAGCATTTGAAGTGAAAAAACTAAAAAAAGTCTTAAACAAACAGACTCTAAGAGTTTGATAAATTTTTTATTTGCACTAACATGAGCCAGAGGTAGTAGGACCCTAAGCTAGGAGGTGCAATTTTTTTGAAAAACACACTTTATTAAAAAGATAACAAAAATAACAAATAATTATATTTAATTAAATACATTACACAATACACACCCCGTAGTTGTCCTCTACGAGATTTTATGTTTTGAAATCATTGAATAATGTGCTTATTGTCGATAATATTGAACACATTTATCTCAATATAAGTCACTAGACAATTGTTCATCCATGTATCTCTCATTCGATTACGCAACATGTTCTTTAAAATATTTATATCAGAAAAACTATCTACCGTTGTTGTTGCAACATACAAAATCATTGCTAAGTTTCATAAGAATCAGATTCAGATTTCATGCAATGGGTCATAGGATTGGTGTTTTGGTGCAACTAGTATTAGGGAAATTTAGGGGGGTCAATGCAATATTAAACCATACGGATTTCACGCAGCCGATTTAGGGGAACTTAAGAAATAGTTAAATTAGGGTTTGAAACAAAGGGGATACTTAGGGGGAATTCACAATTAGGGGAAAGAGAAGAGAAATTCAGAATTGGAGAATTAAAATTAAGGTTTGAGTTGTGAACAAAGTGTAAATTTGCGTTGCCAACCCACTACCACCCGAGGCAGCAAGAGAGGAAGTCGTTGGAAAGGGTGGGAGAGAGCATCACTAGAGGAGAGGGCATCACAGGAGTGAGTGATAAAACAACTGAATAGATGTACGAGCTGCGAGAAGAGACATAATAATAATGGGATGAGAGAATTAGTAAAGGGCATTGCCGGTGAGAGAGCAAAGACAACAATGAGAGTGGGAGAAACACTAAGACAGGAGGGGGATAGAAGAGGGAGAAAGCATTAAAATGAGAGAGAGAGAGAGAGAGAGAGAGAGAGAGAGAGATGAAGAGAGGAGAGGGAAAGTGATTCAATTGACTCAGTCACATAGTAAGGTACATGATATTTAGGGGGTAAATGAACTTTTTCAAGGGGTTCAACTGTCCCTGAAATATATGTAGGTTTGCCAATGGCAATAAAGTGCTTTCCAGGTATGTACTCCACTTTACTGTTGACTTGCCTTGGGACCCATGTATAACATTGCGTTGAATAATTTCCACTTTTTAGACACAATTGTGAATGTGAACAAAACAAATGTGACTGCAACTAGGTTTGCGGTCACTTTTTAGACGCATTGCGTTCTGTAGATTTTTGGGAATCTAATTGAAAGTGGTTTGATGGTTAAAAGCATGGGTTCGCTTAAGATTTGGGTGACTCATTGTCCAAAACCATTGCTTTGATACTTTTCACTAAAATTTCACTTCATTAGTTCTCACACAATATCACCACACAACCTCTTCATCTTTAATTTGTAAAGCCTTGCTCAATTATAAAAATGTAACTAATGTTGGTTTTAGGAAAAGATTTTCTAAAATACTATTCAACCTTCATTCTGATGTTTTAAACTATTTCCATCAATATCCTTCTCTATGTCCTAGTTGTTGCACTTGTTTTTCATCAAGTCATATCATTGTTGTAAGTGGCCAAATTCTCTTAGTCGGTGACCACGAGGCCACTATCATTTCATCCATCTCCTCCTTTACTTATCTCTTAACCTTTACCTTTATTCCATGCTAGAAGATACATGTTCTCAACAATAGGCGCATACTTGCTCTACATGTTGAGGGGAGAAGTTACAACCTGAAAAACATTCTCAGAGTCTGAGTAGCACACCAGCTGTCATACCCTAATTTTGTCCTGCTAATTTAAAGTTTATTAGAAAATCCAAAGTATTGTTTTTGCCGTTTACACGTGTCATTCCCGATCATGTACAGGTTTCACTCTCGTGCATGCGTGTCACTTGTGTTGCGCCCCGAAAAATCCCGTTTAGGGTTCTTCAATGTACAACGTAGAAAATTGTGAAGCCGCCACCAATATTTTAGTTTTTAGACCAAAACATTGAAAAAAGGTCTTTTTTACAAGGCGGGTGGTCTTTTGAAAACTAGAGATATGGGTTCGGGGGTCGGTTAGGAATGGGGAAGGTATTAGCACCCCATTCCTCCTTCCTACTGAAAGGGAACCTCTAATTAAATTGTGTGGTTTTAATGTTTGATTTGAAGAACACCTAGATTTGCCTATTTTATTCTTATTTGAAGATGGATGGGAAATTAATGGAAAACTTACGTAAAGAGGGGGAAAAAGAGAGTTTTTTAGAAAAGAACTCGACGGGGGTAACGACCCGCTCCTACGTATCTCCCGGTACAATGGAGAACTCAGAGCTACGTAGTTCTGCCTTGGTTTTTGTTTTTTAACTTTTTAGGTGAGTTTTCGAAATAGGACGAGTACTAGCGAGTGACTAAACTAGCTAAGGCTATGGGTAATCACCGCTAAGTACTCAAAAGGAGTTGCTACCGCTAGTCAAACGAACTAAGGTTCTGGGTGGCCGTTGGTAACAACTTGTTTTTATTCTCTTTTTGAAAGCTCTTTTTTTTTTTTTTGAAAAGGATTGATTTGTTTGATGACCAAACTAGCAAAGGCTATGGGTGGTCATCACTTATTGTTCTTTTTGGAGAAAGGACATCGATGTCAATAGCTAGACGAACTACGGTTCTGATTAGCTACTAACGACAATGGGTTTGAAAACATTTTTTGTTTGCTTTGAAAATGGAGGTTTTTTATTGTTGTGAAAGTGAAGATTTTTTTTGATGTGCTTGACGAGAACAAGTCTCGCTCCTACGTATCCCAAGTGGGAATCAAAGCAACGTAGTTCTTGGAGCGAGAAAAAGAAGCCTTGAAGAAGGTGTTTGAAAAAGGGAGGAGCTTTCATGATCAAACTAGCTATGGCTATGGGTGATCATTACTTGTTCACATGGTTTTGAGAAAAGGGAAAGCTTTCATGATCAAACTAGCTAGGGCTATGGGTGATCATTACTTGCCCCCATTATTTTTTATGATTTTGAAATTGATTGAATGCGAATGCAAAGATTGATTTTGAAAATGAATGCAAAAAAGTCTTGGTAAATGAAGAAGAATGATTTCAATCAAAGCCAAGTCCATAACCAAATGCAAAGTGTAATGATTAAAATGCATGTAATGAATGACAAGCATCGATCAAACAACATACTAACATGCTAATCACCAACAAAGATTAAACATACCAATACAATCAAGAGACTCGATTACTAGTGATGCGAAATAATGTTCTCAAAGCAATTATGCGTGAGTGAGTATGTGTGTGAGGATTGTTACGGGACGGGAAACAACCTCAAAGGAGTGTGACTGATCTTAGGACTCTATGCTACTGTGAGTAGACTTACGTCTTCCTAGAGATGTCATGCGAGTGAAAGGAGATGGCACATAATCAAATCAAGACATTTAAGTGACATCAAAACAAAGGAAACCAATTAATCATAAGCATGAAGTATTCTTTGGTGTATGATTAAACATGAAAGCATATAAGGGAATGATGCATGAACATACTATTGAATGAAGGCAAAGGTACGCAAAGATGAACGTATGAGCATTTGAGAGTGAATGAATGCATGAACCCTAATTAGCTAGGCATGGCCGGATGCAAGTAATGAATGTGAGCATACAATTAAGTGCATGGACATGTTATTATAAGTGAGCATGTGGACAAATGAATGCAAGCATACAAAGGAGTGATGCCAGACAAACAAAGGTTAATGCATGAGCATATTAGAAGAATGAATACAAGTCATGAACAAGTATGAATGTGATAGGAGATGCAAGTGAAAATGCAAAAAGAATTGATTCCTTTTAGATGATCTCACATGATTGAAGTATGCACTAGGCCTAAGCAATAGATCATATCACCTGATCCTCAACTAAGTATGAATGAAAGAAATCTTTTTATTTTGAATGCATGAATGAGGATATGCGAATTGCTTTCGTGTTTTAGACGGAAAGAATTTGTGTTTGGAATGTGGTAAAAGAGTGAAAAAAAGTTTTAGGTAAAAATGAGGTATGCAAAGTGGTAATTTATTTTGATGCAAATGATATGAGATGAATGCATTGGTAAGTGATTTAATGAGAAGGTGAAAGTGAATGGTAAAAAGGGAGTGGTAAAATGTTTTGAGTTTTTAATGCAATAAGTGAAGTGGTAAAAATGCAAGTAAATGCAAATGAATGGTAATTATTTAAGTGAATGGTAAAAAGTAAAAAGGTAAAAATGTTTTTTTTTGTTTTTAACTTTTTAACTTTTAGTGAACAGTAAAAGCAAATGGGTAAAAAGGTGAAAAACACATTTTACTCAAATTATTTGCAAATACATGATCAATCAAGCAAAATGAAACAAAACTATGTCATGAAAATTGGCCTAAGGCCGAATGCATATTGGACCAAAATCAAGCACTAATTTCATGCAAACAAGACACTAAATGATGCACAAAATTGACACAAAATATGACACAATTTCAGCACATGAATTTACATGACAAGAAATCAAGAAAACACATGCATTATTCACAAAAAAGAAGAAAAAAAAAAGAATTAGGGAAATAGAACTAGCAACAAAACCCTAATTTAACCAAGCTTAAAACCAAAGCTAAAGCCTACACCAAATTAGCCATAGACCTTATTTTTGACATGAAATGAAACAAAAGCAAATGAGAACCCCAAAATCATCAAGAGGCCGAAGCACAAGGTTGAAGAAAATAGGTTTTTAAAAAAACTATGCAATGATGGTAGAAATGCAACAAACCATATCAAGCGATTATCCAAAGGGGGTGAGATACCAAATCTCACCCCAACAGCCTCCTATCAATGATCTACATGATGATATGCAAAGAGTTGAAGGTTTTATGCAAAAGGTTTGTGATGATGCAAAAAGTTTGAGAGTTTTACCTTGAGTTTTTTGCTAAAACTATGCACAAGATGATCGTCTAATGAAACAAGCCAATCAAGCCTTCAAAACTCCAACCAAGCTTCGAAAACCTTCAACAATCTTCAGATCTTGATGTGATGAAAACGAAATTTGAGGTAGTGGAAAGAAGGTGTGTGAAGTAGAGATGAAAATGGAAGTAGTTTTGTAATGAAAATCAAAGAAAATGGTGAAGGAAAATGGGGTGGATTGCTTCGGTTTTGGAGAGGGTGCTTGAAGGTGTGCTAGGGCTGATTTTTGTGAGTGAATGATCAGCCAAAAAGTCCTTGTGAGCTGAGCACAAAATGGTATTTATAGAGGCCACTCAAAGTTGAGGGTAACTAAGTCATTCCATCTCACTTGTGCTCTAGGATTAGAGTTTTATTTGGGATCAATGGTTAGGATCAATTGTCACAAGGATTGAGGGTAGTCAAGAAGCACAAAGGGAGGAGAGAGGGGGCTGAGGGGTGTAGCTTAAGGAGGTGGGTGAAGGATAAGTCATTTTACCAAAATGTTTTTCCAAATGGTTCATATTGCAAGAATGCCATTTTAATTCAAATGGAGGGTTGGGATTGCATTTTCAATTCAAATGAAAGGCTATGATCAAAACATGATTATCAAGCAATAAAATAAATCAAAATTGGGTGAATATGGGGCTGATATGCGCAGGTTTGGCCTTGGTGTGCAAGTTGTCAATTTGTACAACTTGTACTATTGTGTGATCATTCCATTTCCAACCCATTTTTTATTATTCTTTTTCAAGTAAATCCATAATATTATGCCAAATTGAGCCATTTCCTATGATAAATCATTGGGTTCAGAAATAAATGCTACCATCATCCCAAAATTGATTTGGGTGCCCTACTTTGAAGATGCTTGAAGAATATTCCATTGTTGACTTTACGGTTTTGACTTTTTTCTTTCTTTTACATAAATCAACAATGTATTTACCAAAAATATGTATGATCAAGCACATCTCACCTCAAGTGATTCCTTATAGATCCCTGTGATTTTTTGATGAAAAATTGAATTTTTGGCGAAATGACCAAAATGCCCTTTTGATCATTAGAACCCTAATCCTTGTTCAAAATGCATTTTCTTTTCAAGAATTACTTCAAAACTCTAAAATGGCCTTAAAATCTAAAATGTATGCAAGAAATGATTTTTTTGCTGAGAAATGTCTCATTTTTCGAAAATGACCAAAATGCCCTTGGTCTTGAAAAACTCTGAAAATGCTATAAAAGGCAATGCAATGCATCTCTAATCCTAAGATGACTTTCAAAACTTTGAAATGCATGAATGATGGTCTTCATGACATTATGAATGAATGCTAAACCTTAACTTACTTATTTTTGTTTGAAAATTAGGGTTTCGACCTAGGCGGACAAAATTAGGGTATGACAGCTGCCCCTCTTTATTTGGATTTTGACAAGGAATATGGATTGGCCGAAACATATTCCGAGGCAAAATATAAATAAAGAATTCAGAAATTATACTGATTTTGTCCGCTTGGGAAAACCCGAATTTTCTCTCCTTTTTTTTTACTTAAGTGAAATGCCCGCCCTCAAAAAGCAGGAAATAAAGCTATAAATAAAGCAGTAAAGAAAGTAACCTGGATGGACACTTGGGTCCTGAAGGGATGCTTGGATCCTGAATGAACACTGGGGTTCTGAAGGGACGCTGGGGTCCTGAATTCGGAGGTTGCCTAAAAACCTTCTAACGGACTCTTGTTGAGTCCGAGCTTAGGGGTGGCCTTCTCGAGCGGCCGATCAACATCAGGTCCGGAACTGATTTGATCAAAGGATGTCCATTATGCCTTAGGTTGACATAACTAATCCGAAGGACTTGACGAAGTCTGATGGATCCATCGCGTGCTCGTACACGATGTTGTGATCTGGATTGATGGAGTTTACTAACTCTGGGTTGATGGAGTTTACTAACTCTGGGTTGAGACTATCTAGTCTGAGGTAACTTCTATCTTGACTGGTACATGAAACGCATGCACTTGAATGCATATGAATGCGATGATCGACTTTGGTAGAATGCTTTTTCTGTTATTTCTTCGCTCTTCTGAGATACAAATTGTAATGCACTACTGTTTGATGCCATGAAGCGATGAATGGTATGAATGGTATGATGAATGATATGAAGATGGTGTGTTCTTTTTATGTTCCGTTTTTTGCAATTCTTCTGTCTTTGTTTATGCTGTTTGTTTTCTTTAAGCAGCTTTCTTTTTTCTGCTTGTTTGTTTTTTTCTTGTTTTTTTTTTTTTTTTTTTTTTATTTTTTATGATCAGCTTTCTCTTTTCTGATCGTTTGTTTTTCTCTTGTTTTTTTGTTTTTTTTTTTATTCTGAACTCTCCCAACTTGGGGGAGCATTTTCTGGAATATGGGGGCGAGGGCTAACACCAAAGTGCTCATCCTCTCTTTGTACCTGCAGCTGAAAATGAACAAATGCATGCAATGCAAATGCCATGATTGCTTTTTGATGGGATGAATGTGATGTGATGCAGGAGTTTCTTTTTGCTTGCACAAATTTTTCCATGTTTGATGAATGCAATGTATGAATTTTATTTGTTTCGCTGTTCTTTTTTTTTTCTAATCCCCTTTTTTGTTTTCGAAATTCTTTTCTTTTGCTCTTTTTATGCAGTGCTGGTATGCAAATGCGAAATTTTGGTATTTAATGCTCTTGCGTTTTGATGAAATGGCAGATGACATGCAATGGAAAACTTTTTCTTCTTTTCCTTTTTCCTATGAAATGTGAATATTGGATAACATGAAATGATGAATTACATGGGATGTTTTAGCTTTCTTTTCTTCTATGAGATGCAAGTATTGATGTGATGCAACTGTATTGCTTTGATGTTTGAATGCAAATGTATGCGGTGATTGACGCTTTGATGAATGGAATGCTCCTGTTCTAACTTCTGTTTGTTTCTTTTTGCTTCTTCTATGAAATGCAAACATTAATATGATGCAATGCTCTGATGTTTGATGATTGAATGACAAAGGAATGCTTGTGAAATGATGAATGATATGGAATGCTGGATGACAGGGAATGTTTTTGTGTTGCTTTTGTGGTTTCTTTTCTTTGTTTTCTTTTTGCTTTCTTTGCTTTTTCTATGAAAAATCTGATGCAAAATGTAATGCTCTAATGACGAATGACATGCAATGATTTTGTTCTTCTCCTTTTTTATGAAGTGCGAACATTAATATGATGGCAATGCAATGAAAGATTTCTGTTTTTTCTTCTCTACTATTTTCTTCTATGAAAAACAAGTATTAATATGGTGCAACTGATGTGGAACGTTTTTTTTTTTACTATGTGATGAATGCACAAAACGTGAAGATGCGAATGTAATGCTTTGATGCATATGCTATAATGCCTAGATGCATGAGGTAGACATTTTTGTGAGATGCGAGACTTTGAATGCAAGGGCTTGAGATGATTATTGACCATTCTGTTGAAAAATTGAATTTGATTCAAACTCTGGTGTTCTCAAGGTTTTTATTTACAAACAACCTCGCTTGTTTTCTCTTTCTTTCCATGATGACTGAATTTTAGATATCACGTAAACAACTTGTGCTCTCTCTTTTGAAGCATTGTCTAGTAAGTACGCATAGGGGTGCAAATGTGAATGAGTGAGTCAGTTAACTTGGAATGGACTTTTATGGCAAGTGAAGGAATGACCGACATGGCTATTGCTGAAGCTTATGAGGGACCAAGAGATACAAGATTGCCCCAATTCAGGTTTTTGATGAGTGAATAGTTTGCCCCTGTCTAGTGGTGACAACAACTAGGGGCGTAGAAGATGATGAATTGGGAATGCTTCGGCTTTTGAAATGAAAGGTGCAAAAGAGATTTTGTCTCACCCCACAAAGTTTGATGTTGCCCCAGTCATAACAAGGACAAAGCTGCCCCAGTTAGAATGACAAGGCTTTGTTTAGGATAGTGGGTTGAGAGATTGCCCCGGTGAGGTTTTTTATGGGAATGAATGAGGTGAAGGAATGGGAATGTACTTGCCCTCACTTTGGAAGTATTGACAATTGGAGTGACATGGGATGGGCATTTGAACAGACCTTCCCAAGACCAGGGTGGGTGGGTGGTGAAGAGAATGCCCCTACTTTGAATCTGAGTGACGTTCTCAGTGCAAATATTTGGTTCTCTACTGATGTATTGACTTTTGGTGTGAAAGAAGCCTCACTTGGTGATCACTAAACCTTGTTTTAATGCAGTTTGAAGCTGTTTTGGAGTGCAGGTCCCTCTTTTATTTTGTCAGCTTTCTTTTTTCTGACTGTTTGTTTTTGCTCCCTCATTTCTTTTTCCTGAGGGTTTGTTTTTTTCTTGATCAGCTTTCTTTTTTCTGATCGTTTGTTTTTTTTTTTTTTTTTTTTTGAGCAAACACACTGTAGACAGATAAACTTAGTTGTCCTAAGATTAAAACTTGAGAAAACGAAAGCAACCGGTCATTGATCGGACTGGACATTTCAGGATTGTGGTGTTTCGTGGAGGAAAGAGGGTTAGGCTTAATGAAGTGTTTGAGGCTAATGGGAGGATGAGTTTTGTTCGGCGTTGATTGACGGTTAATGGTCTATGAGGAAGATGGTTATTGGGCTTGTTTGGGCTCTGTTAAAGCAAATTCGTGTCTCATGGTAGAATGACTAAGGGGTTTGATGTTGAGGCCAAAGGAAGTGTTTGAAGGTTTATGGAATCAGGTGTTGGAATAGTGGAGTGTTTGAAGGTTTATTTAGACAAGGATCTCTTGTATTTTGTGGTAACATGTACCAGCTCACCACTTTATTTTCTTTTGTTTTGGGATTTTCATTTTTAAATCCCCTTTTTTTCTCTTTTTCCCTTTTTTTTTGTTTTTGTTTTGTTTTTTGATTCTTTTCCTTCTTCGACTCGGGTGAGCTGATAAAAAGTGATGCACTGTTTTTTTTTATTTGGGGTGATCCTTGTCTAGGGTGATTTTTGGATTTTGGTTTTTCTTGGCTCAAGGTGGGTAGGAAAGGGACTTTCTGGGATTTTGGGGTTTTTGAGGAGATGGCCAAACTTCATTTCAAATCCCGATTGCTTATTTCTATAAGACTTAACTTTAGAACAATAATTTATCTACCTTCATGTGTTTGCTCTTTTATTTTCCCCCTTTTTTGTGCCCTAATTTTTGCCTGGACCGCTCTTTGCGAGTTTTCAGTCCACCGGGCGCTCTTTTTTGCCTAGGCCGCCCTTTGGGGGTTTTCAACCTAGCGAGCTTATTTTATCTTTTTTATTTATTATATATTTTTTTTAGAAAGACTTGCACTAAAGGAATATGATACTGACAAGGAAAATTAGTGATCACAGAATTGCCCCAGCATGGAGGACTTAACGTGTTAGTGAGAATGAACCAAAAAGTCAAGTATGCACTGATGGGAGAGAATATGCGCTTTATGGGTGGACGGGGTGGGGTTAGACTTGGATGGGGAATGATGATAAATGGAGGAAATTGACTGACTCAAACAAGAGAAACTGCACGTGGCATGCATGCTTACTAGAAGAACGTTTCACAGAGAGTTAACATTGGCTAAAAACATGATATAAGAACTTTTTTGACGAACTGTTTCAGTCTTTTATCATGGAATGGATGAGATGTAATGTTTTTTTTTTTTGAAGGAAATACAAATGAGCTATTGATGTGAAAAACTGAGTGCCTTGTAACACCTTGAGTTGGCAAATGAGTGAGGGTAAACTTTTCCAAAAAGGAAAGATTACTTTGCCAGAATATCTCGTTTCTCATCACAACATTTTTGTTGAATGCATGGATGAAAACATTATGATATATACATGATGAAAATGAAATGCATGAAAGCATATTCACTTGAAAAGTGTGATTATTCTAAAAGTTTTTTCTTTTTGATGTTTTCTTTTTATGCAAGACGAAATATGAAATGCCAATGCATCCTTGGATGATGAATGATGCAAGAATGCTGCTTCTTTTCAAAATGATTTTTATAGAGGCAAGACAATATATGAAATGCCGATGCCCCCTTTTTCTTTTGAATGATGAAAGATGTAGTAATGATGTTTTTTTCTAAATGATGATTCTTCTTTCTTTTTTTTTTTTAGAGGCAAGACAAAGTATGAAATGCCAATGCCCCTTCCCTTTTTTGAAAGATGCATGTATGGAGGAATGATGTATTTGAACTAAAGTGATGAGGTTAATGAAATGATGCATGAATGCTACATTTTGAATAAATTTGATGATGACTTTTGTTCATGATTATGAATGAGATGCTTCCTTGTTTTCATTTTTTGTGCAATGAAATATATGATACTCACAATGATTTTTTTTTTTAAAAAAAATGCGTGGGAAGACATTATTTTTATTGAATGGAAATGCATGCAAGATGGGATGTTAATGTATTATTTTTTCATGATGTGTGAAAAAGGACAACAATAATGCATGAGACGCGCTTCTAATAAGACACGATTTTTGGATTTTTCGAGAAAATTAGTAAAAAAGCCTTAGTGAATGGAAACGCACACGTGCGGAGAATGCACTCCTGACAAACCTAAATGAGATAGAGAAAAATGCATGTATGAATTTTATCAAGTTTTTGTTTTATGCAGTGCAAATGATGTCTTTATATGAAAATGACGGCGATAATGTGACTTGACATGCATGTGAAAGAATAAGATGAAAACATTTTTTTCGGGTTTGGGTGACTGAAATTTTGGGAATATCACCTCATGTAGCCCGGTAAAAGAAAAGACTATGATGATTTTTTGAAAGTTTTGCTTTTTACCTTTTTTTGAAAATTTTGTTTTATGTATGATGATGATGCTCTACGTGTATGCAGGATAAATGAAAGGGTTTTTATTGGCAATAATTCAAGCTCCTTTTTTTGAAAAATGCGGGCCGTACGTTATTTCGTATGAACCGGTAGGAGAAAGGCTATAACGGTAACCCTTTCCTCTTTTCTTCTTTCGAAATCTTCTTTTTTTCGTAAAGATGATGGCGTGAGGCAACCAATTGTCGTTACTCTGAGTAACTTGCATGAAACATTGAGTGGATCCTGACTCAATACTTCACGCAATATACTGAAATGCTTCGACATTTGGTTAACTCAAACTTATTCTCTTATTTGAAAACAAACCTCACTTGATAAGGTCAAAGTGCCCCGATATCGTAGAGTAACATCTCAAATTTGTAGTGCACAAACAAATTTGAGATATTACCCTTCGTCGTTCGAAGGCGCACTTTTACTCATTGAGCTTTTACATGAAGAGCTTTTCTATTTTTCTTTGTTTAGAGAAGATGCATGCATTGGAAACTTTTCATTTTTTCATTTTTAGTTTTGGAACATGATTTTGAAATCTATTTGGTGGTGCAAATGATCTATTTATAAAAAGGGTTTTAGAAAGGATGTGCTTGACGGGGTATGACCCGGTCCTACGTATCCCCATTGTAATGAGGAATCAAAGCTTACGTAGTTCTACTGTGTCTCTCTTTTTTTGAAATAATGCTTATGCATGAACGCCTCGTCTTGGATGAACTCGACGAGGATTTTTTTTGCATGATTATAAATGAAATGCTTATGCTATGCAGATGATAATTGTTTTTTTTGTTTTATCTTTATGTAATGAAAGGGAATGCAAGGTGGATGGTTTTTTTTTCAAAATTGGAATTTTATGCAATGCAAATGATGCGATAATGCAGTGATGCAATGATGCAATGATACCCTTTTTTTTTGTGCAGAAAGAGGATATTTACAGGTGGTGATTTGAAAACTTTCACACTATATGCCACCTCATATAGGCGTTTTATTGAAAAGGAAAAGCACATCTTTTTTGATTTTCGAAAATTCTGAGGGAAAATTGATTGAACTGAATGCACGATGCAGCACACAATTTGGAAAGCCCTTGTGACCTAAAAAGAGGTGAGACCTACGATCTAGGGCAATTTAAAGGATAATCCCCCCATGTGGCTCTATTCACTCCCTCGCAAAGGCTACCAGAGCTAAATCTCTCTCATGATAACACCCACAACGATGGAATGCCATCTGGTGTGAGGTACCGTAAAAGAGTATACTCTGGCTGAAACTTTCGTGAGAGCAGAAGGACATCGGTCCAATTGGCAGTCACTACTCGTTTCCACTCTCCTAGGTTTGCAGACCTGGGTTATGGTCCCACTCAGAATATGTAATCATACGGTACAAGTGTAGTGTGTGTCAAGGGCATGTTCCCTAACACTACCCCACCTGCAAACGAAAACCAGACCAGTCCAGAAAACAGCAATCAATATCAAGTTATCTACCCTAGGGTTTCATTCCTAAGATATCTATAAACGAGAACATTGCTTACCTTTAGAAGAGGAGCCAAGAAGAGGGGACATGAGAAAATATGGGGAAATGCAATAAAAGAAAAGGGGTATGCCTACAATCAATGATAAGAAAGAAAAAGAAAAAGAATGAAGGCAAACTAAGTATTTAGTCAAATCAATTTACTTTTAAACCACATATTTAATTAGTTAGGTTTGACCCACGTTTTTTTTTTTTTTAAAAAAAAAAAAAAAAAAAAAAAAGGTCCCCAGTGAAGTCGCCAGCTGTTGCGCCCCGAAAAATCCCGTTTAGGGTTCTTCAATGTACAACGTAGAAAATTGTGAAGCCGCCACCAATATTTTAGTTTTTAGACCAAAACATTGAAAAAAGGTCTTTTTTACAAGGCGGGTGGTCTTTTGAAAACTAGAGATATGGGTTCGGGGGTCGGTTAGGAATGGGGAAGGTATTAGCACCCCATTCCTCCTTCCTACTGAAAGGGAACCTCTAATTAAATTGTGTGGTTTTAATGTTTGATTTGAAGAACACCTAGATTTGCCTATTTTATTCTTATTTGAAGATGGATGGGAAATTAATGGAAAACTTACGTAAAGAGGGGGAAAAAGAGAGTTTTTTAGAAAAGAACTCGACGGGGGTAACGACCCGCTCCTACGTATCTCCCGGTACAATGGAGAACTCAGAGCTACGTAGTTCTGCCTTGGTTTTTGTTTTTTAACTTTTTAGGTGAGTTTTCGAAATAGGACGAGTACTAGCGAGTGACTAAACTAGCTAAGGCTATGGGTAATCACCGCTAAGTACTCAAAAGGAGTTGCTACCGCTAGTCAAACGAACTAAGGTTCTGGGTGGCCGTTGGTAACAACTTGTTTTTATTCTCTTTTTGAAAGCTCTTTTTTTTTTTTTTGAAAAGGATTGATTTGTTTGATGACCAAACTAGCAAAGGCTATGGGTGGTCATCACTTATTGTTCTTTTTGGAGAAAGGACATCGATGTCAATAGCTAGACGAACTACGGTTCTGATTAGCTACTAACGACAATGGGTTTGAAAACATTTTTTGTTTGCTTTGAAAATGGAGGTTTTTTATTGTTGTGAAAGTGAAGATTTTTTTTGATGTGCTTGACGAGAACAAGTCTCGCTCCTACGTATCCCAAGTGGGAATCAAAGCAACGTAGTTCTTGGAGCGAGAAAAAGAAGCCTTGAAGAAGGTGTTTGAAAAAGGGAGGAGCTTTCATGATCAAACTAGCTATGGCTATGGGTGATCATTACTTGTTCACATGGTTTTGAGAAAAGGGAAAGCTTTCATGATCAAACTAGCTAGGGCTATGGGTGATCATTACTTGCCCCCATTATTTTTTATGATTTTGAAATTGATTGAATGCGAATGCAAAGATTGATTTTGAAAATGAATGCAAAAAAGTCTTGGTAAATGAAGAAGAATGATTTCAATCAAAGCCAAGTCCATAACCAAATGCAAAGTGTAATGATTAAAATGCATGTAATGAATGACAAGCATCGATCAAACAACATACTAACATGCTAATCACCAACAAAGATTAAACATACCAATACAATCAAGAGACTCGATTACTAGTGATGCGAAATAATGTTCTCAAAGCAATTATGCGTGAGTGAGTATGTGTGTGAGGATTGTTACGGGACGGGAAACAACCTCAAAGGAGTGTGACTGATCTTAGGACTCTATGCTACTGTGAGTAGACTTACGTCTTCCTAGAGATGTCATGCGAGTGAAAGGAGATGGCACATAATCAAATCAAGACATTTAAGTGACATCAAAACAAAGGAAACCAATTAATCATAAGCATGAAGTATTCTTTGGTGTATGATTAAACATGAAAGCATATAAGGGAATGATGCATGAACATACTATTGAATGAAGGCAAAGGTACGCAAAGATGAACGTATGAGCATTTGAGAGTGAATGAATGCATGAACCCTAATTAGCTAGGCATGGCCGAATGCAAGTAATGAATGTGAGCATACAATTAAGTGCATGGACATGTTATTATAAGTGAGCATGTGGACAAATGAATGCAAGCATACAAAGGAGTGATGCCAGACAAACAAAGGTTAATGCATGAGCATATTAGAAGAATGAATACAAGTCATGAACAAGTATGAATGTGATAGGAGATGCAAGTGAAAATGCAAAAAGAATTGATTCCTTTTAGATGATCTCACATGATTGAAGTATGCACTAGGCCTAAGCAATAGATCATATCACCTGATCCTCAACTAAGTATGAATGAAAGAAATCTTTTTATTTTGAATGCATGAATGAGGATATGCGAATTGCTTTCGTGTTTTAGACGGAAAGAATTTGTGTTTGGAATGTGGTAAAAGAGTGAAAAAAAGTTTTAGGTAAAAATGAGGTATGCAAAGTGGTAATTTATTTTGATGCAAATGATATGAGATGAATGCATTGGTAAGTGATTTAATGAGAAGGTGAAAGTGAATGGTAAAAAGGGAGTGGTAAAATGTTTTGAGTTTTTAATGCAATAAGTGAAGTGGTAAAAATGCAAGTAAATGCAAATGAATGGTAATTATTTAAGTGAATGGTAAAAAGTAAAAAGGTAAAAATGTTTTTTTTTTGTTTTTAACTTTTTAACTTTTAGTGAACAGTAAAAGCAAATGGGTAAAAAGGTGAAAAACACATTTTACTCAAATTATTTGCAAATACATGATCAATCAAGCAAAATGAAACAAAACTATGTCATGAAAATTGGCCTAAGGCCGAATGCATATTGGACCAAAATCAAGCACTAATTTCATGCAAACAAGACACTAAATGATGCACAAAATTGACACAAAATATGACACAATTTCAGCACATGAATTTACATGACAAGAAATCAAGAAAACACATGCATTATTCACAAAAAAGAAGAAAAAAAAAAGAATTAGGGAAATAGAACTAGCAACAAAACCCTAATTTAACCAAGCTTAAAACCAAAGCTAAAGCCTACACCAAATTAGCCATAGACCTTATTTTTGACATGAAATGAAACAAAAGCAAATGAGAACCCCAAAATCATCAAGAGGCCGAAGCACAAGGTTGAAGAAAATAGGTTTTTAAAAAAACTATGCAATGATGGTAGAAATGCAACAAACCATATCAAGCGATTATCCAAAGGGGGTGAGATACCAAATCTCACCCCAACAGCCTCCTATCAATGATCTACATGATGATATGCAAAGAGTTGAAGGTTTTATGCAAAAGGTTTGTGATGATGCAAAAAGTTTGAGAGTTTTACCTTGAGTTTTTTGCTAAAACTATGCACAAGATGATCGTCTAATGAAACAAGCCAATCAAGCCTTCAAAACTCCAACCAAGCTTCGAAAACCTTCAACAATCTTCAGATCTTGATGTGATGAAAACGAAATTTGAGGTAGTGGAAAGAAGGTGTGTGAAGTAGAGATGAAAATGGAAGTAGTTTTGTAATGAAAATCAAAGAAAATGGTGAAGGAAAATGGGGTGGATTGCTTCGGTTTTGGAGAGGGTGCTTGAAGGTGTGCTAGGGCTGATTTTTGTGAGTGAATGATCAGCCAAAAAGTCCTTGTGAGCTGAGCACAAAATGGTATTTATAGAGGCCACTCAAAGTTGAGGGTAACTAAGTCATTCCATCTCACTTGTGCTCTAGGATTAGAGTTTTATTTGGGATCAATGGTTAGGATCAATTGTCACAAGGATTGAGGGTAGTCAAGAAGCACAAAGGGAGGAGAGAGGGGGCTGAGGGGTGTAGCTTAAGGAGGTGGGTGAAGGATAAGTCATTTTACCAAAATGTTTTTCCAAATGGTTCATATTGCAAGAATGCCATTTTAATTCAAATGGAGGGTTGGGATTGCATTTTCAATTCAAATGAAAGGCTATGATCAAAACATGATTATCAAGCAATAAAATAAATCAAAATTGGGTGAATATGGGGCTGATATGCGCAGGTTTGGCCTTGGTGTGCAAGTTGTCAATTTGTACAACTTGTACTATTGTGTGATCATTCCATTTCCAACCCATTTTTTATTATTCTTTTTCAAGTAAATCCATAATATTATGCCAAATTGAGCCATTTCCTATGATAAATCATTGGGTTCAGAAATAAATGCTACCATCATCCCAAAATTGATTTGGGTGCCCTACTTTGAAGATGCTTGAAGAATATTCCATTGTTGACTTTACGGTTTTGACTTTTTTCTTTCTTTTACATAAATCAACAATGTATTTACCAAAAATATGTATGATCAAGCACATCTCACCTCAAGTGATTCCTTATAGATCCCTGTGATTTTTTGATGAAAAATTGAATTTTTGGCGAAATGACCAAAATGCCCTTTTGATCATTAGAACCCTAATCCTTGTTCAAAATGCATTTTCTTTTCAAGAATTACTTCAAAACTCTAAAATGGCCTTAAAATCTAAAATGTATGCAAGAAATGATTTTTTTGCTGAGAAATGTCTCATTTTTCGAAAATGACCAAAATGCCCTTGGTCTTGAAAAACTCTGAAAATGCTATAAAAGGCAATGCAATGCATCTCTAATCCTAAGATGACTTTCAAAACTTTGAAATGCATGAATGATGGTCTTCATGACATTATGAATGAATGCTAAACCTTAACTTACTTATTTTTGTTTGAAAATTAGGGTTTCGACCTAGGCGGACAAAATTAGGGTATGACAACTTGTCATCATGCGCGCGTGTTATTCCTAATCATGTACGCATTTTTATTCTAGTCGCGGACGCGTGTTCACTTCTCGTCGTGTACGAGTGCTCATTTTAGTACTCGTTATTTTATTGTTATAGGTATTAGTTTAATAAGAAAATGTAATAAAAAATCAGATTTGAATAATTGCTTTTTATTATTATTACTATAATCAGTTTTTTGTTTACAAATACAGAAGTCAACTTTAGTACATACATGTAGACAAAAAAATTAAACACAAAATAGTACAAAAAATTAATTAAAAAGCAAAAACTAAATAAAAAGCAAAGCAGCACAAGTTGCTGTCCTTGCTGAAAATCTTTTTGAGCATTATGCCAAAGCCCATTTCTTCATCCTCTTTATCGTCTTCCCATTCTTGGCACCAACAATGCTGGCCTTGCAAACAGCAGTACCACCACCTCTGCTCCACTACTCTGCCTTCTCTGCAAAAGCATAACAGCACAATTTTTGTCTCATTAATTTGCATCCTCTATAAAAAACTGAAAGACAGTGACGGAAAGACAGGCAAAGAGGGGGCACTGGAAAAGAAAGAAAAATTTTTTTAACAACACAACAACACACACATAGGGAAAAAGATTTGATTTTTGGAAAAAATGTGAAGGGAGGAGGAAAAAGGGTTTCAGTTTCAGAGTAAAAAAAAATGGTAGTGAAAATTAGTGAAAGAGAGAAGAAGAAAAAAGAACCAAACAGCATAAAAACCATCACCACTTAAACAATAGCCACTGTCATACCCTAATTTTGTCCGACTTAGGTCAAAACCCTAATTTTCCACAAAAATAAATAAATTAAAGAGTGAAGAGCATTATGCATTGCATTTTGGGTCCTAAAAGTCATTCCACAGCTTTTAAAATCATTTTTAGGGTCGAAATGCATTTTGGAGCAAAATTAGGGTTTTTGGAGCAAAAAGGGTATTTTGGTCATTTCCAAAATTAAGCAATTTCTCACCAAAAATCATTATTCAATATCAGAAGAATGCATTTGGATCAAAATGAGTTGGGTCATATTTTTTATGCGCATGCATTGATAAATTTTTGCATAAAAAGTCAAACTTCAAAGAAAAGGGCAAAATGGGAATTTCCTTCAAGGTGAGGTATCAAATCAATTTTGGGAATGGTGATATCATGGAATTTTGGGCCCAATGATTGATTCCTAGGATATGGCCCAAAGTGGCATGAATAATGTGGAATTATCATGAAAAGAATAATCAAAAATGGTAAAATAAGGAAGCGTCCTCATATAAGACAAAATGTACTATCTTTTGGCAAGCTTGCACAAACTTGGGCACCAAGGCCTCATTTGCTCCGAATTTTCCAGCTATTTTTCACCTCATTTTGTGTTTCTTCATTCCCTTGATCCATGTGATTTGTATTCCTAGCCATTGATTAAAATTCTAGATCAAATCCTAGGCTATAACTTTGTGTACAAAACCCTATTTGCCCTTAACAATTTTTGTGCAACAAAAAGCTCCTAATTTTCGTGTATGACCCCATTCCCTCTCCATTTTGTGTTTTCTCTCCACCCTCAATCCATGTGATAAGTGATCTCAACCCTCCATTCAAAATCAAAGTTCAATCCTAGAGCACTTAGTAAGGCAAATGACCCAATTGCCCCTAAACCTAAAATAGCTCTATAAATACTCCCTCATTCCCACACCTAAGGATCTTTTGGCCTCTCATTAAAACCCTAGCACACCAAAAACACCTACTCTTCCTCTCTTCCACGAAATCTCTCTCACTCCCTCACTTCATTCTTTTCATCTTTCACCATCAAATCTTCCATTTCTTGCTAGATCATCATCATCCCTTCCATTCTCTTCAAGGTTGCATCATCAAATTGCTAAGAGCTAGCAATCTTTGTGGGTTCAAGGGTAGATCCAAGTTCATTTTGTGTTCATATCATCTCCTTCTTCATTTCTTTGTGATTTTGAGGTAAGCTTTGAAACTTTGCATCTCATATTTAGTTCTTCTTGCATAATCTCTCTTCTACTCCCAACTCCTTCTTGATTGCTTGTTGCTTTGAGGATCCATTTCAAACATTTTGACAAGGACTTAGGGAGCCTTGGGTGTTTGAGATGGGTCCTTGGCCTTGAAGGAATTGTTCTTGTACTTGAATGATTTCCCTTGCATCTCTAAACATTTTGCACTAAATTTCATGAAATAAGAGTTGTTTTATGGCATTGTTCATTTCGCATGCTTGTAGAAAACTTAGGGTTCATGTGATTTTTATGCCATCCTTTGCTTAATCATGTGAATCCTTTACAAAAATGGATCTATGTTGCTTTATGTTAACTTTTGTGTTTTTTTTTTAAATAAAAGTGTGGATCTATGTTCCCTTTGGGTTCGCACGCTTATGTTTAAAAACATTTTCAAATTGATTTTGTTGTTGTTCTTTGCTTGATGATGTTTAATCTTGTTGTTAATATTTTATTTTAGTGTTAGATGTTATTTTTTGTTGTTGGTTGATGATCTAGCAATATGATTCCCACTAGTGCCTAGTGCACCTTGACCTAAGTGGTGAAGATTGCTAGAAATGACTCAATTTAGTTTGTGTGTTCATTTATTCTTGTGTCTTAGTTTGCTTATTGTAAATTGTTGATGATAGGCAAGTTGATTCTCACTAGTGCCTAGTGCACTTTTCTCAAAGTGAGAGGACTGCTCTATATGATTCAACTTGGTTTTAGTGTTTATTTACTTTTTACCATTTTACTTTACCATTCATTAACGTTTTACCAAAACATAAAAATATTTTACTACTTTGGTTTTTACCACTTCATTAATTTTTTACTAAAACATAAAAAGATTTTACCACTTCCCATTTACCTCATGCATTTTTACTTTACCATCTAATTAAATAATTACCATTTACTTCATGCATTTTTACTTTACTTTTCACTAACTTCTTACTTAAAGTTTTACAACTTATCAACTTGCAAAAATACCCAAAACATTTTCACATTCATGCATCTTCATTCATAGTTAGTTTATGTGACACTCTCATGCATCCTCATATGCTTATATCTCTTGCATCCTCTTATGCATCCTTGTATGCCATCCATTCATAAATAAAGTGCTATGCATCCATTCCTTGTACACTCATGCACTTACATGCTTACCTAATCATGCATCCTTGCTTACATATTCAATCATTCAACTTAGAATACTCTATGTTTACACTCAATTGTATTCACTTGTTCTTGATGCCATGTAAATGTCTTGACTTGATTGTGTGCCCTCCTCTCCACTTGTATGACCTTCTAATGAAGACGTAAGTCTACATGCATGTTGTAGCATAGAGCCATTAGGGTAAATACAATCCTTCTTGCACACACACAATTACTTTGAGAACTTTGTTTTGCATCTTTAATAATTGAATCCTTTGATTGTATGGGCATGTTTAATCTTGGTTAATGAATGATATGTTCACGTTTGCTTGAGTATTATTCATTCATTTGCATTTGGTTATGGATTTAGAATTGACTTGAAATGTTCTACTTCTTTTCTAAAACCCATTTCCTAAATTCATTTCAAAACAAAAAAAACTTTTACTTTCAAAACAAAAATAAATCAATCGTCATTAAACACCAATCGCGCCGTTGCCGATTAGGTCATTAATGATGATTTCATTTTCAAAAGAGTTAGTAGTGAAGCCATTCTATCCGTTGTTGTTCGGTCTTCGCAAAAGCTCTATCCCATTTTCCAAAACTTATTCATTTCTCAAAAATAAACCGATTGTCATTAAACACCAATCGCGCCGTTGCCGATTAGGTTGTTAATGATGATGTTGTTTTCAAAAGGAGTTAGTAGCGAGACCATTCTAACCGTTGTTGTTCGGTCTTCGCGAAAGCTCAATCCTTTTTCAAAACCAAAAAACCGAGAACTACGTAGCTTTGATCCCTCTTCCAGTGAGGGTACGTAGGAGCGGGGTCCTGTCCTGTCAAGCACACTTTTAAAAAAAACCCGAGAACTACGTAGCTTTGATCCCTCTTCCAGTGAGGGTACGTAGGAGCGGGGGTCCTGTCCTGTCAAGCACACTTTTAAAAAAATCCCGAGAACTACGTAGCTTTGATCCCTCTTCCAGTGAGGGTACGTAGGAGCGGGGTCCTGTCCTGTCAAACACACTCTTAAAAAATCTTTTTTTTTGTCTTGATTTTCAAAGATACCAAAAATATCCATTTCCCCTTCGTTTTCAATAAAACAAACTCTTAAAGAAAAGAAAAGAAGTAGAATAAACCGCTTTCAAGCTCAAACTTTTGTCCAAACCACACATCAAGTTAATGGTTCCCTTTCGGTAGAAAGGAGGTGCGGAGTGCTAATACCTTCCCCGTACCTAACCGACCCCCGAACCTACATCTCTGCGTTTTCAAAAGACCATCCGCCTTGTTTAAAAGACCTTTTTTCAATGTTTTGGTCTTAAAATTAAAATATTGGTGGCGGCTCCAAACTTTTTCCACGTTGTCAAACGAAAAGTCCCAAACCGGATTTTTCGGGCGCAACAGCTGGCGACTCTGGTGGGGACCATTTTTTTTTTTAAAAAAAAAAAGACGAGGGTCAAGCCTTGTTAACTTTGATGTGTGGTTTTAAAATTAATTGAGTTGAAAGCTTTGTTTTACTTCTTTTATATTTGTTCACAATGCCTTGTTCATGCATCCCTCAAATCCCACGTCCCCTATTCTCTGCTCCCTTTCTTAAGGTAAAAAACATGCATTTCCTCCCATTCTATTATGATCCCTTCTTCTCCGCTCCCTTTCTTGAGGTAAGCAGTGCATATGACTGTTGCTGAAACCTAGGTTGGATTATTGGTATTGTGATATTGAACCCTAGGGTAGACGACATGTTATTGCCTGCTATTGTTTGGACTGTTTTGGGTTTTCCTTTGCAGGTGGGGTATATGTGGGTAGTTTTAGGCGGTATGCCCTTGCTGCACACACTCACACCTTACGCTTACTATGCTTTGAGAGGGGCCTAAAACCCAAGGTCTGACAAAACTTAGGAGAGTGGAAACGAGTAGTGACTGGCAATTGGACCGTTGTCCTTCTGACTCTCACGAAAGTTTCAGCCAGAGTATGCTCTTTCATGATGCCTCACACCAGATGGCGTTCCATCGTTGTGGGTGCTATTGTGAAAGAGAATTAGCTCTAGTAACCTGGTGAGGAAGTGACTAGAACCCGCATGGGAGGAACATTTGAGTTGTCCTAGAACTTAGGTCCCCACCTTCGTAGGACACAAGGGGCATACCAAATTGTGTGTTGCATGGTAATATAGACATGTTTTCTGTAACTCCCCAATTTTATTAAAATCTATTTTTGAGATGAATTGGTAGAATGATTGAAGAAATTAGAGAGTTATTGGCATGGGAACCATGGTAGAAATGATTAGAATTGAAGTTCGGTTTTGCAGGTTTTGCATTCTCAATTGAACTCCGTTTTGTATGGTTCTTGTTTAGTTGGAAAGTAGACTGAATTCCCTACAAAGTAGGCACTGGTTTCATCATATTTCATTAAGAAATGAGAAAGGAAGTTTGGTTGCAAGTTGAGTAAGAAGTTCTGTCCAAGTTTGGTATCTCATTGTAGTATATTGAAAATCTGTACCAAATGGTTACTTATTTTGGAAATTAAAAATCATAGATAGAAACTACACTCCGAGAGCTTTCCAACGAGTGGTCATTTGTTAAAATCCGATGTCGTTTGCTATTTTAATTAATTCGCCGAAGCAGGTGTTGGGTGTTTTGCGCGTGACTGGCGCTGCAGTCGCGCTCCGCGCGCAAGTCACGTATGGTTGCTGTCTGTTCGCGCTGCAGTTGCGCTCCGACCGCAAGACGCGCGCGAGTCTGCTATTTATGCAGCGTTTTGCGCAGATTGGGTCATTTTTACCCATTTTCACTCTTTTGAGCATAACATTCTCTCTAGAACTCCGTTTGTGACGCGGTTTGTTGCGTTCTTCTCATATTGCAGAGAGCTTCGATAAGAGAGCAGTTCCTGAGTTAGAAGCCAGGGGAGGTGAGAACGAAATTGGATCTTCCCAAAGCTAAGGGTTAGGGTTTTCGCGAGTTGGAGGGAGGAATTCCAAGGCTTTGCTCGTTGTGTTGCTGTAGTTACTCTTTGGTGTCTTCAATCTTCTTCTACGGAGCTTACGTTTAAGAGGTAAGGGTGAGCGTTTCGATTTAATATAATTAGGTATGTAATTGGGGTTTTGTGGGGTTTTGGGTGTTTTGACGTAATTGAGATGAATTGGGTTGTCATTGATGAATTTGATGTTATTAATGAATTGATGTTATTGATGAATTTGATGTTATTGATGAATTTGATGTTGTTGGATGAATTTTTGATGTTGTTGTGAAATTGAGATTAATTGGTGTAGTATTGATGAAGAATTGAATGATGGTGATGTTGTTTGATGAATTGATGATGTGTCATGTGTAATTTTGTGCTTCGATGTTGATGATAGTTTGAAGAATTGTTGATGTTTGATGAACTGTGATGATGTTGATGAATTGTTCGAGTTATAGACATTTCTGCGCGTTAAAAACTGTTCTGCTGAGTCGCGCTGCACCTGCGCTGATCTCGCGCCCCAAGCGCAATCACGGTGCGCTGAGACAATAATTTTTGGGTCCATTCGCGCCCCAGTCGCGCCTCACTCGCGCCTCAAGCGCGAGCTGCTGTTTCACCCTGTTTTGTTGCTGTTTTCACACTGTTTTCTCAATTTTCAAATGTGATGTTTTCCCAATAAAAATATGGTGTTTTCACTATCAAAATGTGAGGTTTTTCACGATTTAAATGTGATGTCCCTCCACAAAAATGAGATGTTTCCACTATTAAAAATGTGATGTTTTCTAAAGTAAAACGTGGTGTTTTCTAAACTAAATGTGATGTTTTTCCGCTATGGAATTATGATGTTTTCTCCGTTTAAGTGCGATGTTTTCTAAGCACGAAAAAGAGACGTTTCTAAACCAAAGGTGATGCTTTCCAAAATTAAGACGTGGTGTTTCCTAAATCTAAATGTGGTGCCACTTTTAATTAAAGGAGTGGTGTTTTCTTGAAATAAAGGTGCTGTGTTCTTCAACTAAAGGTGTTGTGTTTTTGAAAAGAAGGTGCTGTGTTCTTCAATTTAAGGTGCTATTTTCTTGAGTTAAGGGTGCTGGTTTTCCAAATTAAAGTGTGTCGTTTCTCTCAAACTTAAGAGTACTGTTGCTTAAATTTAAAGGTGTGTTACTCCAATTTTGAATGTGATGTTTATGATGATGATGTGAATTAATTGTGATGATGATGACGATGATGATGATGATTATGTGATGTGATTACGATGATTGTGACGAATATACTCTATGAGTATTATTATAATGATGTTGTAACGTGATTGTGATGAATTGCGACGAATACACTCTATGAGTGTTTTATGACGATGATGATGAGTACTCCAGGTGAGTGTTGTGGTGAATTGCACATGTGTCCATAGAGTCTCATAGCATGTGCATATTGTGAAGAATAGGCTTCGGCCTCTTGCGACGAATAGGCTTCGGCCTCTTATTGTGACGAGTATGGTACCATCATGCATATACCCAGGTGTGGGTTGCATTTACATGCATAATCATGACTGTGAGTTGTTATTGTTCGTGGTTTGAGCTGGTGTTTGTGATAGTGACGTGGTGATGATGATGATGTTGTGTGATGATGTTGTGTGATTGCTTGTTCTCATTCTCTATTATGCACTTGATTATGTTTTATTGAAATTCTCACCCCTTCTGCTTGGAATGTTGCTCTATCGTGGCAACGCTGTAGGTAACCACGAGTGAAGGTCCTGCTGCCTTCTTGATTAGCTGTTGGGATGTTTTGAGTCGCTCTCTGATATTGTAGCACCTAGGGGGCGGGGTTGAAGTTGATAAATTATTTAACTAGCTGTTTAATGATTTTATTGATGTTTTGAGACGTGTTTGAGCGACTTTGGTGAGTTATTGCTATTTCCGCTGTGATGAGATTATTTTGAAGTTTAACTTTTATGACGATTGCGTTGTTGCACAAATTTTAATGGTGCAGGCGATGAGTTTTTATAAATGAAGATGTGACATTTCTTGTCTACTAATTAAATATTATTTTCGAAAATGAAAATACTCTGATAATGACGCGTAAATTAAGGGGTAGAAAAGGGGTGTTACATTAGTGGTATCAGAGCAGTTCGGTCTGTCCGGCCAAGTTGTCCAGTGTCGAGTCTAGCTATCTCTCGAGTCTTGGTACTCGTTCTAACCATAATTTGTGTTGCAGTGATTAGCTAAATTGGTCAGACGGTATGACTGCTATTGTTGATACTGGCGCTGCTTAGTGTCTTATTGCTGCTATGTGTGTGTTTACTCTGAGTACTTGTGTATGACTGTAATGTGTTGCTTGGTGTGTTTTCTGTGTCTCTCGTCGATTTTCGACGAAGACTTTGTGGTGAATTTTGTTTGTTTGCCGTTGGGTGTTTTTAGTATTGTTGTGATTTGATGAGTAGGTGTAAAATTGATGAGGAATTGAGTACACTGTGATGAGTTGTGATGTTGATGTTGTCACGTGTAATTTCGTGCCTTGATGTTTGATGATGATTGAGGTTGAATTAAGATGAGGAGTATGATGTGTTATAAATTTTAATAATTAATTTGTATGTTTTGATGTGTGAATACAATGAGTTGAGACGTTTTAAAAAGAAAATTAAATGTTTTGAAAGTATGTATTCTATACATCCCCACGGGTGTATAGGCGCCAAATTCTAATTGTGTGTAAACTTCGAATTCGGAGTATATTTTACCGTGCCATCTTTTGCGTTTGCGTGCCCAAATTCAATTTTAAATATTTTGGCTCGAGTGGTTTTATTTTGCATGCGTCATTTTGGAGATATCTCGGTGGGGTGCGTGTGTATGTGTTGCTGTTTTGTTTTAAAAATAAATAGTGTACTGTTTTTACACTGTTTCGAGTTGCCGTTTTGTTTGGAAACAATGGTGTGCTGTTTTTACATTGTTTAAAGTGCTGTTTGTTTTTGAAAATAATAGTAAGCTGTTTTTATGTTGAAAAGGTGTTGCTGTTTCATTGTTTAAATTAGATATATGAGCTACTGTATTTACAAGTAAATGGGTTGCTGCTATTCACTCGGTTTTGCATGCTGTTTCTATGCGCAGTTTTGTCTTAAGCGCTGTTTTTGTAGGTGCTGTTTTCCTCAATTAAAAGTGATGTTTTCTTAAGTCAATAGGTGTTGTCTTCTTCAATGAAAGGTGTTATTTTCTTGAATTAAGGATGCTGTTTTTCTTCAATTAAAAATGTTGTTTTCTTGAAGTTAAAGTGTGCTGTTTTCTACGATCTAAAGTGCTGTTTTCTTACAGTTGAAAGAGTTGTTTCCCCTAAATCTAAATGGTGCTGTCTACGTATATTTAGAGTGCTGCTTTCTTCAAATTAAATGTGCTGTTTACATAGCGTGTTGTTTTCTTAATAATTTAAAGTGCCGAGTTCTTAAAATTAAGATGATGTTCTCTTGAATCAAGTGCTGTCGTTTCGTAAAATTTAAAAGGGCTGCTTTCCTATTTTTCTTTAGTATTGTTACTGTATTTTGAGAGGTTGCTGTCTCGATTTTATGTGTCGTTTGGTCCCTATGGACGTTGACTTAGTCCTTTATTGACGAAGGAGTCCCGTAATTAATTGTGATTGATGTGATTGTTGTGGTGTGTGCTTCACCTTGCTGAAGTTATGATGTGTTGTTGATGAGTCGGCCCTATGAGAGACCTAGGAGAGGAATGGGAGTTGAGGAACTCTCAGTGCAAAGATGTTGTTGTTGGTGTTGTCACTTTCGTTGAAGTACTTTAATGGGTGTTGCACAAATTTCAAGTGAATGGGTGTTGTAATCGTAGCTAAGTTCGATCATAATGTGAGGACCAAAGAAACGAGAAGAGATGAAGGTTAGGTGTGTAAGGTGACATAGGAACCGAGGCGTAGTTACCTGACTAAAGGTGGGTCGAAATATATGGAAGTCGACGTATAAGTGTGACGAAGTGTAGTGTTGCAGTGTTATCGAAGTATGTAGGTGTCGAACGTGTGAGCCGAAGGTTAAATGTGTCGAAGTGTGGGTGTGCGTCGAAGGAATGTGTACGTCGAAGGGCATGTGTGTCGAAGTTACATGTTGGGCATAGTGTCGAGGTGAAGTGTTGTGCGTAGGTGATAAGCCTAAGTGTAGTTGTTGGAGTGTGGTGAATATAAGCCTAAGTGTAGCTGTTGAAGTGTGGTGAATATAAGCTTAAGTGTAGATGTATGAAGAAGCTAGTGTGGTTGAAGCATAGAGTGCCTAAGTGCAGCGTATGGGTGGCAAGGAGAGTGGTGGTGAAGCGAAGTAGATGTAACCGAGGTAGTTGTAGAGGTGAGTGATGATGACGTGTAGTTGCCTAAGTGAAGTGTCAAGGTGTTTGAGTGGTTGAGTAGGACTTTGATGACCTACAGATTAGAACAGCTAAATAAGAGTAAAAATGTGGAGAAGGGTGTTTGGTCTGATGCTAAGTATACGATAGATGACGGACAAGGATGGTTAGAGGTGACAAGAAGATTGGGTTTTGTCTCGTGAGTCGGAGTAAATTTTCGAGGACGAAAATATTTTAAGTGGGAGAGAGTTGTAACACCCCAATTTTATTAAAATCTATTTTTGAGATGAATTGGTAGAATGATTGAAGAAATTAGAGAGTTATTGGCATGGGAACCATGGTAGAAATGATTAGAATTGAAGTTCGGTTTTGCAGGTTTTGCATTCTCAATTGAACTCCGTTTTGTATGGTTCTTGTTTAGTTGGAAAGTAGACTGAATTCCCTACAAAGTAGGCACTGGTTTCATCAAATTTCATTAAGAAATGAGAAAGGAAGTTTGGTTGCAAGTTGAGTAAGAAGTTCTGTCCAAGTTTGGTACCTCATTGTAGTATATTGAAAATCTGTACCAAATGGTTACTTATTTTGGAAATTAAAAATCATAGATAGAAACTACACTCCGAGAGCTTTCCAACGAGTGGTCATTTGTTAAAATCCGATGTCGTTTGCTATTTTAATTAATTCGCCGAAGCAGGTGTTGGGTGTTTTGCGCGTGACTGGCGCTGCAGTCGCGCTCCGCGCGCAAGTCACGTATGGTTGCTGTCTGTTCGCGCTGCAGTTGCGCTCCGAGCGCAAGACGCGCGCGAGTCTGCTATTTATGCAGCGTTTTGCGCAGATTGGGTCATTTTTACCCATTTTCACTCTTTTGAGCATAACTTTCTCTCTAGAACTCCGTTTGTGACGCGGTTTGTTGCGTTCTTCTCATATTGCAGAGGGCTTCGATAAGAGAGCAGTTCCTGAGTTAGAAGCCAGGGGAGGTGAGAACGAAATTGGATCTTCCCAAAGCTAAGGGTTAGGGTTTTCGCGAGTTGGAGGGAGGAATTCCAAGGCTTTGCTCGTTGTGTTGCTGTAGTTACTCTTTGGTGTCTTCAATCTTCTTCTACGGAGCTTACGTTTAAGAGGTAAGGGTGAGCGTTTCGATTTAATATAATTAGGTATGTAATTGGGGTTTTGTGGGGTTTTGGGTGTTTTGATGTAATTGAGATGAATTGGGTTGTCATTGATGAATTTGATGTTATTAATGAATTGATGTTATTGTTGATGAATTTGATGTTATTGATGAATTTGATGTTGTTGGATGAATTTTTGATGTTGTTGTGAAATTGAGATTAATTGGTGTAGTATTGATGAAGAATTGAATGATGGTGATGTTGTTTGATGAATTGATGATGTGTCATGTGTAATTTTGTGCTTCGATGTTGATGATAGTTTGAAGAATTGTTGATGTTTGATGAACTGTGATGATGTTGATGAATTGTTCGAGTTATAGACATTTCTGCGCGTTAAAAACTGTTTCTGCTGAGTCGCGCTGCACCTGCGCTGATCTCGCGCCCCAAGCGCAATCACGGTGCGCTGAGACAATAATTTTTGGGTCCATTCGCGCCCCAGTCGCGCCTCACTCGCGCCTCAAGCGCGAGCTGCTGTTTCACCCTGTTTTGTTGCTGTTTTCACACTGTTTTCTCAATTTTCAAATGTGATGTTTTCCCAATAAAAATATGGTGTTTTCACTATCAAAATGTGAGGTTTTTCACGATTTAAATGTGATGTCCCTCCACAAAAATGAGATGTTTCCACTATTAAAAATGTGATGTTTTCTAAAGTAAAACGTGGTGTTTTCTAAACTAAATGTGATGTTTTTCCGCTATGGAATTATGATGTTTTCTCCGTTTAAGTGCGATGTTTTCTAAGCATGAAAAAGAGACGTTTCTAAACCAAAGGTGATGCTTTCCAAAATTAAGACGTGGTGTTTCCTAAATCTAAATGTGGTGCCACTTTCAATTAAAGGAGTGGTGTTTTCTTGAAATAAAGGTGCTGTGTTCTTCAACTAAAGGTGTTGTGTTTTTGAAAAGAAGGTGCTGTGTTCTTCAATTTAAGGTGCTATTTTCTTGAGTTAAAGGTGCTGGTTTTCCAAATTAAAGTGTGTCGTTTCTCTCAAACTTAAGAGTACTGTTGCTTAAATTTAAAGGTGTGTTACTCCAATTTTGAATGTGATGTTTATGATGATGATGTGAATTAATTGTGATGATGATGACGATGATGATGATGATTATGTGATGTGATTACGATGATTGTGACGAATATACTCTATGAGTATGATTATAATGATGTTGTAACGTGATTGTGATGAATTGCGACGAATACACTCTATGAGTGTTTTATGACGATGATGATGAGTACTCCAGGTGAGTGTTGTGGTGAATTGCACATGTGTCCATAGAGTCTCATAGCATGTGCATATTGTGAAGAATAGGCTTCGGCCTCTTGCGACGAATAGGCTTCGGCCTCTTATTGTGACGAGTATGGTACCATCATGCATATACCCAGGTGTGGGTTGCATTTACATGCATAATCATGACTGTGAGTTGTTATTGTTCGTGGTTTGAGCTGGTGTTTGTGATAGTGACGTGGTGATGATGATGATGTTGTGTGATGATGTTGTGTGATTGCTTGTTCTCATTCTCTATTATGCACTTGATTATGTTTTATTGAAATTCTCACCCCTTCTGCTTGGAATGTTGCTCTATCGTGGCAACGCTGCAGGTAACCGCGAGTGAAGGTCCTGCTGCCTTCTTGATTAGCTGTTGGGATGTTTTGAGTCGCTCTCTGATATTGTAGCACCTAGGGGGCGGGGTTGAAGTTGATAAATTATTTAACTAGCTGTTTAATGATTTTATTGATGTTTTGAGACGTGTTTGAGCGACTTTGGTGAGTTATTGCTATTTCCGCTGTGATGAGATTATTTTGAAGTTTAACTTTTATGACGATTGCGTTGTTGCACAAATTTTAATGGTGCAGGCGATGAGTTTTTATAAATGAAGATGTGACATTTCTTTTCTACTAATTAAATATTATTTTCGAAAATGAAAATACTCTGATAATGACGTGTAAATTAAGGGGTAGAAAAGGGGTGTTACATTAGTGGTATCAGAGCAGTTCGGTCTGTCCGGCCAAGTTGTCCAGTGTCGAGTCTAGCTATCTCTCGAGTCTTGGTACTCGTTCTAACCATAATTTGTGTTGCAGTGATTAGCTAAATTGGTCAGACGGTATGACTGCTATTGTTGATACTGGCGCTGCTTAGTGTCTTATTGCTGCTATGTGTGTGTTTACTCTGAGTACTTTGTGTATGACTGTAATGTGTTGCTTGGTGTGTTTTCTGTGTCTCTCGTCGATTTTCGACGAAGACTTTGTGGTGAATTTTGTTTGTTTGCCGTTGGGTGTTTTTAGTATTGTTGTGATTTGATGAGTAGGTGTAAAATTGATGAGGAATTGAGTACATTGTGATGAGTTGTGATGTTGATGTTGTCACGTGTAATTTCGTGCCTTGATGTTTATGATGATTGAGGTTGAATTAAGATGAGGAGTATGATGTGTTATAAATTTTAATAATTAATTTGTATGTTTTGATGTGTGAATACAATGAGTTGAGACGTTTTAAAAAGAAAATTAAATGTTTTGAAAGTATGTATTCTATACATCCCCACGGGTGTATAGGCGCCAAATTCTAATTGTGTGTAAACTTCGAATTCGGAGTATATTTTACCGTGCCATCTTTTGCGTTTGCGTGCCCAAATTCAATTTTAAATATTTTGGCTCGAGTGGTTTTATTTTGCACGCGTCATTTTGGAGATATCCCGGTGGGTGCGTGTGTATGTGTTGCTGTTTTGTTTTAAAAATAAATAGTGTACTGTTTTTACACTGTTTCGAGTTGCCGTTTTGTTTGGAAACAATGGTGTGCTGTTTTTACATTGTTTAAAGTGCTGTTTGTTTTTGAAAATAATAGTAAGCTGTTTTTTGTTGAAAAGGTGTTGCTGTTTCATTGTTTAAATTAGATATATGAGCTACTGTATTTACAAGTAAATGGGTTGCTGTTATTCACTCGGTTTTGCATGCTGTTTCTATGCGCAGTTTTGTCTTAAGCGCTGTTTTTGTAGGTGCTGTTTTCCTCAATTAAAAGTGATGTTTTCTTAAGTCAATAGGTGTTGTCTTCTTCAATGAAAGGTGTTATTTTCTTGAATTAAGGATGCTGTTTTTCTTCAATTAAAAATGTTGTTTTCTTGAAGTTAAAGTGTGCTGTTTTCTACGATCTAAAGTGCTGTTTTCTTACAGTTGAAAGAGTTGTTTCCCCTAAATCTAAATGGTGCTGTCTACGTTATTTAGAGTGCTGCTTTCTTCAAATTAAATGTGCTGTTTTCATAGCGTGTTGTTTTCTTAATAATTTAAAGTGCCGAGTTCTTAAAATTAAGATGATGTTCTCTTGAATCAAGTGCTGTCGTTTCGTAAAATTTAAAAGGGCTGCTTTCCTATTTTTCTTTAGTATGTTACTGTATTTTGAGAGGTTGCTGTCTCGATTTTATGTGTCGTTTGGTCCCTATGGACGTTGACTTAGTCCTTTATTGACGAAGGAGTCCCGTAATTAATTGTGATTGATGTGATTGTTGTGGTGTGTGCTTCACCTTGCTGAAGTTATGATGTGTTGTTGATGAGTCGGCCCTATGAGAGACCTAGGAGAGGAATGGGAGTTGAGGAACTCTCAGTGCAAAGATGTTGTTGTTGGTGTTGTCACTTTCGTTGAAGTACTTTAATGGGTGTTGCACAAATTTCAAGTGAATGGGTGTTGTAATCGTAGCTAAGTTCGATCATAGTGTGAGGACCAAAGAAACGAGAAGAGATGAAGGTTAGGTGTGTAAGGTGACATAGGAACCGAGGCGTAGTTACCTGACTAAAGGTGGGTCGAAATATATGGAAGTCGACGTATAAGTGTGACGAAGTGTAGTGTTGCAGTGTTATCGAAGTATGTAGGTGTCGAACGTGTGAGCCGAAGGTTAAATGTGTCGAAGTGTGGGTGTGCGTCGAAGGAATGTGTACGTCGAAGGGCATGTGTGTCGAAGTTACATGTTGGGCATAGTGTCGAGGTGAAGTGTTGTGCGTAGGTGATAAGCCTAAGTGTAGTTGTTGGAGTGTGGTGAATATAAGCCTAAGTGTAGCTGTTGAAGTGTGGTGAATATAAGCTTAAGTGTAGATGTATGAAGAAGCTAGTGTGGTTGAAGCATAGAGTGCCTAAGTGCAGCGTATGGGTGGCAAGGAGAGTGGTGGTGAAGCGAAGTAGATGTAACCGAGGTAGTTGTAGAGGTGAGCGATGATGAGGTGTAGTTGCCTAAGTGAAGTGTCAAGGTGTTTGAGTGGTTGAGTAGGACTTTGATGACCTACAGATTAGAACAGCTAATTAAGAGTAAAAATGTGGAGAAGGGTGTTTGGTCTGATGCTAAGTATACGATAGATGACGGACAAGGATGGTTAGAGGTGACAAGAAGATTGGGTTTTGTCTCGTGAGTCGGAGTAAATTTTCGAGGACGAAAATATTTTAAGTGGGAGAGAGTTGTAACGCCCCAATTTTATTAAAATCTATTTTTGAGATGAATTGGTAGAATGATTGAAGAAATTAGAGAGTTATTGGCATGGGAACCATGGTAGAAATGATTAGAATTGAAGTTCGGTTTTGCAGGTTTTGCATTCTCAATTGAACTCCGTTTTGTATGGTTCTTGTTTAGTTGGAAAGTAGACTGAATTCCCTACAAAGTAGACACTGGTTTCATCAAATTTCATTAAGAAATGAGAAAGGAAGTTTGGTTGCAAGTTGAGTAAGAAGTTCTGTCCAAGTTTGGTACCTCATTGTAGTATATTGAAAATCTGTACCAAATGGTTACTTATTTTGGAAATTAAAAATCATAGATAGAAACTACACTCCGAGAGCTTTCCAACGAGTGGTCATTTGTTAAAAT